>JAKEPQ010001021.1:31770000-32132500 GCA_024500445.1 Entomyzon cyanotis | reverse complement strand
CAATGTTTTAACACTCTCTAGACCACTCTAATTATGCCTAATTTTAGTTTCTGAACAGTAATAAGTATTCTTCCTCTTCTAAGAAGGCTGTAGAAAATAGAAAATATTTAGCAAGTTGCCTTGCATAACCAAGACAGTAAAACCAGGAAAGGAAACTTAACTTCATTGGCAATCAAAAGGACATGAGTGTTACAGAGAGAAGTCTGCATTGTGTTTAAGGTATGCCAAAGCTTGGCAGAGCTCAGAACATGAATTTCATCTGGGTTTGTAATTGTATCAACATAGGATTTGTATTCCTAACCTCCTTACTGATAAAGGATATCAGAGGTGAAACACATCAGAGGTGTCTCTTCTCTCTCAGATGCCTTCTGTAGTAATTTGATCTGAATTGTTTAAATGCAGGTAATTCTTTATTTTTTGCATGCAGAGCACTTGGTTTGCAATCACTGAGAGCTAGTGTGCAGCAATGACACCACACTCTCTGTGGGAGCACAGCCAGTTCAGACACCAGGGAGATGATTAGCTGAGTCAAATGGAAACATTAGCCAGCCCGAAAATATGTGAACCTGCATTCGCCTGAGGGATTCTATGTAGACATTTTCAGCTCTTGGCCACGCTCTCTTGTTCTAAGGGCTCCTGTGGTGTCTAAAAGCTTTGTGAATATCCTGGTGCACTCCTGATCTCACTTGTCTTGCTCAAAGCACAGCACCATTTAACTTGAGCTGGCTTTGCGAACACAACTCACAGTCAACACAGAAAACCCTGTGCCCAAAGCAAAAAGCCCTTCTGAATATTAGCAGATTCTATAGGCATCTGTATCATGATAGTCGCCACAGCTAGGAACAGATCCAAAGAGACACTATAATTTCACGATTTTGATATTTTCCAAAGCATTCTAGCCTCACATTTTCCATGGAGCAGAGGTCTGAACTGAACTAATTATTTCATCATTACGACATATTCAAATTTATTTCAAAAAGCTCAGTGGTTAATGGGCATAGATTGGAATTTAGCAATCTTGCTGCCAAGGGGGGTGTGACTGGCATAATCTGGGGCCAGTGACAAGGGAATTGAAGACACAGCTTAAAACCAACAGGATTAAAAGTAAGCCTCAACTTTTCTTTTTCTTTTGTGTTTGCACACAGGATTAAAAAAAGAATTCAAATTGCAACATTCAAAAAGTAAAAATCGTCTAAATTTTCCATTGTAGGCCATAATTTTGTGATCTCCAGTTTATATTCTCAAACTGAAAAATGATAATTTATTATTGAATGGTATTACACCTGTCATCGAGCTGAAAACATGGATTATAAATGAGCAGACTATTTTTTATCTTTGATTTAAAGGATGAGACTGAGAAGTTCATTTCATTTTAATGGTGATCCAGTAGGTGGAAATAAATCCAATCATAAACTCTAAATTTCAGAAGCAAAACTAGCCACATACTTATATGTAAAAGCCTTTTTAGTTTGCCACAATGGCAGTTTTAGCTCAAGAAAAATAATGCCACTTGACCACGTGTGAGAGACTGGACAGGTTAATGACTCAAATAATCGACCACTTAACCAATTAGAGAAGAAGATGATGAGAGGCAAATCACGTGAGGTGGGATAGTGCTTTTTATCATGCCAGTGCCCTCCCTTGCATAATGGCTCAGGTGTGAAAACTTCCCTCTGGGAAATATCTGGTCATTCACACATAGCCCGAAGGTGTTCACCCCTTTTGATGGGCCATAATTGACTAAACCACCTTGACTGAGAGGCAGCTGTGACAGCTTGACAGGTATCATGGACCATCAGAGACTGCTGAAGTGTCCTGTGATCCACAGCATTACTTCATCCAGTGTAAAACTCTGCACCCCAGGGCAGATACCTGGACACCCCCACCTGAGCCTGAGCATCTATAAACCATGGAACCTCGGTGTTTTGTGGGCTTCCTTGATCCATCTCTGATGGATCATGACAGTGACCATGACTTCAACCAACAGACACTAGAACTGCAATGATGAAGTCTTGTCACCAGATCCAATGGGTGGTGACTCTATACCTTTCTGCTCTTATTCTTCCTCTTTCTTTTCTCTATTTCTTTCTCTCTCTCTACATCACATTTACCATAAATAAGAATCTGTGCTATTGACCTCAGCATATGATTTTGTTTGCACCTTAATTCAGGTAGAGGCATCTCTCTACTAATTTTAATAATTGAATTTTAACACCATGATTTGGAAGCAGGGAGAGGCAGGCCAAACAGTGCCACCTCCTGTAAACTGATGTTTTCAGTACCAAGAGCTGCTTTTGCAGATTTTTTTATCTGAAGAAATATTGGAGGAGAAAAGACTTCAGTTAAACCATAACAACTTCAGTTTAGGTTATTTTCTTTCAGCTTGCATATGTACAAGAGATTTCCTTTCTTTCGTCATTTTGGGATCACAGTTTTTGTATGCATACGTCAAGGCACAGCATCACAATGGAGCAGCATTATATAGGGCATGGGAAAATATGCAGACTATATTCTTTCATTTTTCTGTCTCTGGGTAATACATGTGTTGATGCACAAATTTTAAAGCCATCATGTCCCTTGGATGGCAAAAGATATAGTGAGCTTGGTGCAGCTGGTCACTACCAACCATTATCAAAAGTTTACTTTCACCTCTTGTTTCTGTGGGACCTAATAGAAAGAATTAAAGACCCAGATAATGCTTTTTTGAGCCACAATTTGCATTACCAACTTTTTTAGTTGGGAAAAGAAATAAATAATATTATGGTTTAAAGACACTGGTTTGGAGCTGCTCTAATCAGTGTTCTGGCCAGAGAACCCTGAGTGAAAACATTTCAGAAAGAAGATACAATTAATTCTTCCATATTAATATAACAGGGAAATAGGTGTCCAACACGTAGCAGGACCCTGGATTTCTCTAGGAAATCAACACACAAAAAGCCTAGAGAACGCATTTAAAGAATTGTACAGCTTAAATTGTACAGCTTGCTGATAGCCACAGTAAAAATTCAGAAAAGAATTTATCCACGCAGGAAGACTGAAAAATCTTCAAGCTCTAGACAATCATCTGAGTGCTATGGTTACATCAGAAAAGAGTGTCCATCAGACCAATGATGCATACATACTGGTTTTATACAAATAGAAGCAAAATATATTGAATTTAACAAGATGGTCACTAGAAATGTAGGTTTGAAACCTTTCCTCTCCTATTTTAAGTTCTGGTCTCAAATAGTATAAGCTAATTCAGACCCAAGGAAAGGCCAGCATTCATAGTTATAAAAAATGTTGCAGATCCCCAATGTGTCTAATGGTACATGGAAGGTAAAGAACTCATCATTCAAACATCTTACTGACTTGTGACCAGATTCGATGGGTAAAGTTGATCTCTTGTGACTAACATGACATAACATACTATGGCCACAAATTTCTCACCCAGGACATGGTGGCATTCACAAAAATATCTAGTTTGCGAGTGAATCAAATAGAACTGGATTGTCACATGAAATGAAATCATAACTCTCCGGAGCATGGGCCAGCTACAGAATTCATTAATTGTTCTCGAATTATGAAACAAGTGGTTTCTTGGCATTCTGTGAAGCATCTGACAACAGTCCAGTGACAATTAAATACAAACAGTAGCTGAATGTCTAGTGCGGCAGAGAAGGATATAATGTTGAGTGAATTACCTTAACTCAAGTCTTTCTGTATCATTCTAGTAAAAAAAGGGTGATATCTGCTCTGTTCTTATGTTTGGTTGTAACTTCTGGACAAATGCAGAACCACTTCAACTCAGCAGCTATGCACCTTTCACCTGTGTACATCTTGGTGTTCACAAAATAGGTGAGAGTCACCAAAGACCCATGCAAGACAGCCTGCTAAATCAAGTTACAGCACTTGCGCACACAATGGCAACAGAGAACTCAGCAACAAAGAGGAAGAAGTTTGAAAGGCAAACAGAGATCACAGCCATCCTTTTAAGCAAAATGCCCACAGATGACTCAGGAGGCTTGTGTTCTGGGGCACCCTGAGGTCAATACAAAAAAAAAGGAGGATTTTTATAAGCTGTAAAACTTTCTGCCTCAAGGGAAAAAAAAAATTTGGTTGCCATCCTATACAATGTAGCACTTATCTATATCCACAGTAACACAATATGAACTGGTTGTTTTTACAAGTGTAGAAATGAAAGCAGTGAATTGTGCTCTTCAAAAAAAAAAACCAAAAAAAACCCTGGATATAAGCCGAACAGCCATAGAAACACCAAGTATCTGGAATATGTGATAAATGAAACATCTTGCTGGCTCTGCAGGACTCCTGGAAACCCTAGTGTTATGGAATGGTCTTCTATCATACACCAGAGTAAACGAGAAATTGGAGCCTTTTAGTAGTTGCCCAGACAGGAGAGCTTGTTGCCTTACACTGTTTTATTAACACCTTCCTCTCCATGCCAAGAACAGGTTAGGAGTCCCTAGCTATCTTCTGCTTTAGGTGACTTTAGCATTATTTTACTATTAACCCCATGAGTTCGTCATTAATGGCATTGAATTTTCAATGATACAAGCCATTGGGGTGCTGGAGGGTGTCCAGAGAAGAGCAACAATGGTGGTTAAGGGTTTAGAGAGTGAATCATGAGCAGCTGAGGGTGCTGGGCTTGCTTACACTGGAGAAAAGGAGACCCAGGGAAGAGCATTCTCTACAACTACTGAAAGAAGGATGCAGTCAGGTGGGGTTGGTTTCTTCTCTCAGGTAGAAAGTGATGAGATTAAGAGGAATTAGCCTTCAGTTGTGCCAGGGGCAGCTTAAATTAAATATTAGGAGAAATTTCTTCACTGAAAGGGGTGTCAAGCATTGTAACAGGCTGCCCAGGGAAGTGGTGCAGTCACCATCCCTGGAGTTATTGAAAAGATATGTAGACATGGCAGCTAGGGACATGGTTTAATGTTAGGTTTACAGTTGTACTCAATGATCTTACAGATTTTTCCAACCTAAAAATGATTCCATGATTCTGTTATTTCTAACTTCTAATTTTTTTCTCTCACAGTTAAAGACCCCATGTTTCTCCCATGAGACACTGAAAGCATCCTGTGTTTTGCCACTCTATTTATTATACATTGGTTGTGTAATCCCTCTTATTTAGTGTGTATATCCCTATATGTTTACCAAAGCATGTGCATAAATGATTCTTGATCAATTACAAGGTGACTCTTAACTGGAAAGAATTGCAGGTTACTTGCCTTTTAATACAGCTTAGCATTTTCTGGTATATTTTCATCCTACAGAATCACAGGAAGAAGGATTTGCATTCACTTATAAATTCAGCTTAAAAAACAGTAGATTTAAGAATGGTCATCATAAAATTTTTTTTAAAAGGGACCTATCAGCAATATTTTTGCATAGAATAGTGCACTGTGCAGCACTTAGAAATCAATGAATGCCAAGGGAATTGTTGAGGACTTTACTGTCTTCCCATGAGGAGAGATAACTAATGTCTCTATTATCTGTTTTGAATAACACTTAAGAGCAAGAAGGAAACACACAAGCAGTGGAAGCATGCATCCTGGGAAGAGAATATGGGTGCTGCCTAGTTCTGTAGAGATGGGGTCAGGAAGTCAAAGGGGTGGCTGCAGATGAAGCTGGCAAGGGACACAAAGAGTAAGAAGGGCTTCTACAGGTGTATCAGCCAGACAAGTCAGGTCAAAAAGAATGAATTCCCCCTCATGAGCCCAACTGGAAAACTGATAAATGAGTGGAGGAGAAGGCTGTGGTACTCAGCAACTTTTTTGCCTCCATATTCTCGGGCAGCTGCTTTCCACACCTCTCAACAGGATAGACCACAAGAGACAGAACGAGGGAGCAAAGTCCCTCCCAGTGTAAGAGCTGCTTAGGTCTGAGACCCCCTGAAAAAAGGGAATCTATGTAAGTCTAAGGGAACTGTCAAGATTCATCCCATAGTCCTGAGGGAATTGGCAGATGTAGTTGCCAAGCCCCTCCCTATTATATTTGAAAAGACCTGACAGTCAGGTGAGCTCCCCGATATCTGGAAAAGGGGAAATATTACAACCATTTTTTTAAAGGATGAAAGGATGACCTTGGAAACTACCAACCTGTGAGCCTCAGCTCTGTGCCTGGGAAAATCATGGAAGAGAAACTAGAAGCTGTGCTAAGGCATATGGAGAACAGGAATGTGATTTGAGACAGCTATCACAGCTTCACCAAGGGCAAGTCCTGCCTGACCAATCTAGTGGGCCTCTGTGGTGCAGGGACTCCACAAGTGACTGACTGAAAATTAGATATGAGGAAGAGAGTTTTTATGATGAGTGTGGTGAAACACTGGGACAGATTGCCTAGAAAGGTGACAGATGCCCCATCTCTGAAAACGCTCAAGGTACGGACAGGACTGACAACCCTGATGTAGTTGAAGATGCCCCTGCACATTTTAGGAGGGATTGGGCCAGATGACCTTTAAAGGTCCCTTCTAATACAAAAACATTTTATGATTCTACAGTTCAATGACTTCATGTGGATAAATGTCATAGCAAAATTGACAGAGCATGTCACTGACAGTGTCTAATTATATTCAACCTCATAAGCAAAAGGACTAACATATGTTGTACACTCCAGAGATTATTACCAATCACCCCTCATAATGAGAAAGAATGATGACAAGAATAATTCAAATTCAGGTTCCAAAAGTAAAATATATAAAAACTCTAGAAAAATTACTCATAAGATTATATCACCCAATTTCCATAACTTTAAATCATTTAAGGCATTTCAATTTCTCCAATCCATATGAATATTTATTGTCTAAAACAAAAGGAACAACCTGGACTAGTTCCCCTTTATTCTTTATATTGTTTATGAACATGCTTTCAAAGAATGAAGGCAAGGGACAGTGATTTAATTTCATAGGTGAATAATGCCAGGTTACATGTTTTGTATTTTATTATAGTTTTGAATTACATGATGATATACCAATACCATGTCTTGTTCACACTGAATTCAACTGTATGATTTCAGAATTACACCAACTTAATTAGAATAACATTGTTGCTGCACAAAGAAATTGACAGGTTTTCCAGCAAGACAAAATCTATACTAAAAGAAGCAGGGCAGATTTAAAAAAAAATTGAACATCTGTAGCTGAGATGGTTACACCAAGAGAGCAGGGGTGCAAAAGTAATTTATGGGCTGGATTTTCCAGCACAGTGTAACTCTTATAAACACACTGGCATTCTTCCCCAAAAAGGGAGCCCTAACAACATCATGCCCAGGAAAAGGGGATCTTGGTGGCAGGATGCCAGACAAGCATTGTCCCATGGCAGCACAGCAGGCAAAAGGGATTGCGAAAACAAGAGAAAATATCTCTGCCTCAGTTCCCTATAAAATACATATGGTCAGCCACTTGGGGCTGCCCTATCTACCTTAAGGCTGCCCTAACTCTGCAGAGAGAGCTGCTGTGAATAGAACTGTAGCAGGGCTAGGCAAATGAAATGGGCTTATTTGCATTGTATGAAATTGTTTCCCACTCCTTTTAAAGATTCATCTCTCCTAAGATCTCCTACATCTTTCTTTTTTTCGTGATTTCTGAAAAAGAGTACAATGAAAAAAACTGCTTGCTTGCCTGCTTCTTTTTTTTTTCTCCTTTTTTTCCTGATATGTTCCCAGAAATGTGCCCAGCTCTGTTTAATACAGCTTGAAGAAATGGGAAGAAATGGGGAATAGATTCCATGGAAATAATTGCAGGAGGCATTACAGTTAAAGGTTTTATTGTTAGTCATATAATAGCGGGGGCAAAATAAGGAATGTATGAAGGAATGTAGCTCTGACATGAGAATATAATTTCTCTGAACAGCGTTGTAGGGGTCTAGTTTCAATTTCAAGAGCATCTTTTTCTTTTAATGTGCTAAGCATTCAGATTTTTTTTCCCTTTTGCTGACAGTTCTTTCTGGTAATGATCAAATCACCTTTCCATCCTTATTGGTATTAGTGTCATTCATGCTTATCAAACTCTTCTGCCTTTAAAACCAATTCTAATAAACTGGATTGGAGTGTCATAAATGGATCCATCTGGGACTAAATAGTGAGAAGGTGACATTTTCAGAGAGAAAACACATTTTTGAGAGTGCACATCTCTTTTAGTTAAGTAGCTCCTCCCTTCTGAGCTCTTTGCTTTCTGTAGCATGTACACATAGAGATAACAGCAGCTCCTCCTAGCTCAGAAACGTCTTTGGAGACTTGCAAGGGTAATCCAGAATTACCAGTGACTCACCACTAAATTGGAGCTACCAAATAAGGGGACACTTTTCAGAGGACTGTAGCTAGGACACCCATCACTTTCTGTAATTCACTTGTTTCTGAAACAGCAGGTAGCTGGGTCTAAACATGGTATAAACTGCTTTAAGGTATTAGTTTACAAAAGTGTCACAAATCTGAGTTCTCTCTTACATAAACCCATTAATGCCACAGCAAATGTATTTTTTCCAACATTTTCTCTGTGTACTTAATTTTTAGTATTTCCAGTCATTCAGAATAAACATCAGTATAGATGTTTCTGTTTCTGTTGGATTAAACACTTTAAATAGAATTTTCATTGTCTGAGAAATCAATGCAGGTGAAACTCTGAAAGGCACAGTTCATGCTTAATAAATCTATTAATCATGATTGGCAAATGAGACAGAGTTTTAATCTTCCTTATATCCATCCCAAGATTTTTGTGGCACTCAATTTTTGGCTAATGCAATCAGGAACCTTTAAAGAGGTTTAGCAAAGGCATTTTATGATGTTTGAACTAGTAATTGAATACTGAAGAAAGAGTTGAAGAGAGACAAGGCAATTTGAAGAATGATTTAAAAGTCTGTTGCAGTATATCCACGTATTATACTTGTGGATAAACAAGGAATTATCCCTAGCAATAATGCAGTATTTGACATTTATACAAGATTCTGAATGAGATTGCAGAAACATATTTTCTTCCTCTTGATTAACTGGAGGTAATATAAATTCTTGCACTAGCTACCATAGAAGATGCAATAGTTAACCTAGACTTAGTATTTTAGCTACCTTGAACAGGAAGTTTTTCAAAGTATAAAGTCCTTGTCTGCCTTGCCTGAGCACTTAATGCACACATCTACCCAATACTTTGTGTCAGTTATGGTATTAGTAAATGCAGCAATTCCACATGCAGCCAGCAGTTTCATTTTTATTTGTGAACATGAATGCACTGCTGTGACAGTGCTTTATGGATGAGGCTTTTTAACACACAGGTATTAGATTTGTGAATAGTTATTAGACAGATCTCTTTGTCTTTAACAAACACAAATTTTACTATTACCAGAGATGATATTGTGTTCTAGTGCTTGGTCTTTAAGTGATCCTGCTTGTTCTGCCGCGTAGATTTCTCTCTTGGTAGATATGACACTGACACCCTTGGCATGGTTGTGGGATGTCCAGCTCAGAGGATTGAATTTCCAGGTCCTTCAAGTCTCTGAAATGGTGTGGCAACACTTAATTTGCATAGAAGGTATCAGGAGACAGCATACCGCTAAAACTATCCTTACTGAGAAGAACCCACAGACACATCTCTGTCCTGCTCTCCAGGAATACACATGAATTCCCACTGCGTCTCAGCCACCTGCCTTTTCCAAAGTCTTGTATGCAAATCCCTGCCTCGCCATGCTTTTATTTGCTCATGCCTTTGATATACATACTTATCTATTAATCAGCTCCAACAAAAACTGTCCCTCGAACTGTGACACTACCAGAATGTGATTCACAATGCAGGGATGATGCTCTGAAACCCCTATCAGCACTGTTTGAGCTCTTCCTGTGTTATGAATATCCAGGCCTAACTATTTCCCAGCTTTCAGCCACATGTCTTTTGCTGGCATGCTTTCTCTGAGCCAGTTATGGCTTCCTTGACCAGAAATGTACTGCAAAATAGGATAATAAGACCAGAAATTGTAAGAACTGCCTCCAAACCCAGGCAGCCAAACAGCACTCGAAAATCCATTACAAAGATGCAAAGTAGTTAAGGCTGCTGTAAAAACTTCTGGCAACTTACAAAGAGCTTGAGACAGTCTTCACTAGCTATTGGAAATGTTGCTCAAAATAAGAAATGTTAACCAAGGCCTGTAACTTTATAAACTCTAAGAGATTTTTTTTCCCCAATGAAATCATCTGATTTTCAGACACTTGTGGAATCATTGGAACATGCTTTCTAGTTGTGCATCCTATCAAATCATTAGAAAACATCCTTCAGTTTAAGTTCACTAATAGTAAAATGACTTTTCTTTTGTCTAAACAACAGTTTATAACATGGATGAGCCAAGCTAGCCATTACCTTTCTTCCAAGTTCCTCTCTCTGTAACAGGCATAAATGAGGTTTTTTCTCTCAGAAACAGAACAATGCTAAAAAACACAGCAGACCTCAATCATCATCCAAAGAGATGTCCATTTTGCAATGTGAAGTCTTAAGCCCTAATCACTTATGCATTTGGATACCAAAAATTCTGAGCCATGCACTAAGGTTTTTGGAAGTACAAAGGGCAGTAGTGATGGGTTTTGTTCTGATTGCCGAGTTTGCTAGTTCTAATGATACCTAAAACCTGAGGCACACATCTCTGTCTTTAGACACCTAGATACCTGTAAAAATTGTGTGTGGCTTTCCACATCAAGTCCCACACTATGTAAAAATGTCTGGAGACAAAACTGGAGAAAACTGGGAAGCCAAATTCACATTCTACAAGAGGCTATAATATGGAGATTGCATGCAGTTGGCATGCACAGAATCTATTCCATGGTAGTTTTCCACACAACACAGTCTGCAACCTTAGGCAGCTGCTAAGGGGGATGAAACGGGGGGTTGGAGCGAAGACACGGTGGCCAGGCACTGCTAAAATTCCTGCATGGTCATGAACTCGATGGTACCATGCGGCTGATAAACTGCATAAAACCTCTCAGCCAGTCAGCACAGGACATGTCTTACTGCTGAACCAGCAACTGTGGCAAAATAGCTTTCCTCGGTGTGTTGGTTTTGCTTAGCCCAGAACATCAGCAAGGTACCTTTCCCATTAATAGAAATTTAAACCCTTCAAAAGCTGTTGTGTTAGGCCTGAAGGGGTGGTTGAAGGGCTGGAAGAAGGCATAACCCTGTGTTAATGAGTTAGTTTTGTTTAGCCCAGGTTTGCTAGTGAGTAGGAGGGGCACAAAGGTGGCTTCTGTGTGTCCTGTGTGAAGGCTCTGGAAGTTTTCACGAAGTCCAGCAGAGGCAATCTCTGATGGCTCTAGAGATGATAGGCATGCTGCTGACCAAGCCTGGACCAATCAGAGATGTGAGTTATGCCGCTGTGAAAACATATTTAAGAAGAAATCAAAACAGTGTAAGCACACACTTCTTTTTAGCTAGAGGAGGAGGAGGAGGTGAGAATATGTGAGGGAAAACAGCATGGAGACACCAAGGTCAGTGGAGAAGGTGGGGGAGGAGGTGCTCCAGGAGCCGGAGATGAAAACCCTCTGCTAGCCATGGTGAAGACCATGGGGGGAGCAGGTTGTCCTCCTGCAGCCCATGGAGCCCATGAGGATGCAGAAATCCACCCACAGCCCATGGGGAGGTGCCCATGCCAGAGGAGCAGGTGGATACCTGGAGGAAGCTGTGATCCTGGAGACACAGTGGAGAGAAAGGCCTTGCTCCTGGGATGGAAGCAGCCTGGCCTTGGCTCAGGAGAGTCTGCACAGCACCTTATGGACAAGAGACTCATGTTGCAGCAGAATTCAGGCAGGATGTTGCTCGTGAGATTGGACCCACGGCAAAGAAGTTCCCAGAGGACTGTCTCCTGTGGGAGGGACCCCATGGCTAAATAGAGGACTCCTCTCCCTGTGCAGTGGAAGAAATTTCTGTGATGGACTGACAAAAGAAAAACCTCCTTAACCTGCCCTGCCACCCCCTTGCTGTTGGTTGGAAGGAGGGAGGGAAGTGAGCAGAGAAACAGTGTCTTAAGAGCTTTTTTTTTACTTCTCATTTGCCTCTTTTGATTCTGTTTAGGGTTACGCTAACAATAAATCACTTTGCAATTTTAAGTTTTCAGTCTGCTTTGCCCTTCCTCAGTGCATCCTCCCCCAGTTCTGTATCTCAACTCATGAGTCCTGAGTGTGTGTGAGGGTTTTTTTCCCCTCTCTTCTGCACAGGTGTACCAGGAGAGAGCAGAGAGAGCAGATGTCATAGGTGCATTTGGCCAGGGTCAAACCATAATGCTCAGATAAACTTGCTTCATTACAATTTCATTGTAACACTAATGCACCTGTATCCCAAAAATACCTCCAAAGTACAATCACACCTCCCTGAGCATATGCTCTGTATTTTATTGACTGTATCTTCAAGAGCAAGGCGAGAGAACTTTACACCATTCAGCAACAAAAGTATAAATGCCTAGAGTCACTCAAGCTCCAACTAAATGTAAATAAATAGCATGAAAGTCAGTTCAAAATGGGGAGAAGTTCTGGGATCAGTTGACAGGTGAACCTATCCCCCATAGGGATACCTCTGCAGTAAGAACCTTACTCCATGTGAGCTAAATTATTATCTCAAGCTATATTTCATTGGTGATTAGAGCTTATCTGTATTATGCTTGAAATTATTGTTTGCAGTCAGTATACTATCATTGGTAATCTTTGAACTTTAACCTGCCACAATTTTGTATTATCAGTGTTCTTATTTAAAAAGTGTGTTGTTCCATAAACAGTTTAGTGTGAGCCCTCCAAGGGCACTAACATTTGTTGGCAGCGGATAACATATCAATGGAGAGTGGGGAGATCCAGGAGGGACTCCCTCTTTCTAAACTGTAATTAGGATTCATCTCCAATACTGTGTTGGCACGAGTCCCTGAAAAAGTAAGTGGAACTGTGCCCTGATAACATGGAGCCACCATAATGGTACACTGACAGAGTTGTTGGGTACAAAGGTCTCAAATTTCCAGAGGCATTGGCTGACTATCAAGCAGAAAGGGTTCAAGGAAGCCTCCTTGTCATGACACAGACTGACTGTGTCATATGATGAATAATAGAGTCTGTTTTCTTTTAAAATAGCAATAATGGATGATCCATATATATGTTTATCTGACGTATTATCAAACATTTCTCTAAGTCTAACCTTACATGCCCAATTCCCAACTCACTGACTCACACAGCAAGGGAAAGTCTAACATTCTCCGTGGTCAACTTCTCTCATCTTATAAATTATTTTAAAACCTTGTAAAGCATTTGATCCTGAAACTACAAATACCTTCTCAAACATTCCAAGAATTATTTGGGTTTTTCATTTGACCCAAATGAATTGAACCCCATTTGACTCACCAGTGCCTGCTGTCAACTCTTTACTTGTGTCCAGATGACCAACACAGTAATGAAGTCACCATTCTGAGCTTTGTCCTCCTATTCATCCATCTCTTCAGAAGCACTGATCATAATTTTGGACATGTACCAGTTTAAGTGAAACCAGACACATTCACTTGGTGCATGCAAATGGAAGTTACAACACCTCTTTGCAGAAAGAGGTTCCCTTGAAAGAAACTGCCTGTTTTGAGCAACTTTCTGTGGCAGAGGTTGTGGAAGTATCAAGGCTAGAAAAAAAATATTTTAAAATATCTCAATGAAAACATTACATCGAGAAGCAAGCAAATAATGAGTCTTTATGGTTTACTAAAAAGTTTTTTCCCCTTCTCTCTTGTGGTTAAGAGCCGGAACAGGTACATCCAAAGTGAAGGGCTAGAAAACAGTCTTCTGAAAGGAAAGAGCATGTTCAAGGCTGCAGGGCTGTTATACAGCTGGGGCTCAAAGCAGCAGGAGTTCATGGATGTCAAGAAACTGACTTGCAACTATCAGTTCTGTCATGGAATTAATAATATATCACGAGACTTTTAAAGTTAAATCTCAACTTTCCTAAGTAGGAAGAAACAGAGGAGTTTGAAAGAAGACCAGCAATGATTAAGCAGCATATGCAACAGAAGAGACTTAATGCAGGGAGGCATGAGGGACATGAGGCTCCTGACTCCTGGCTGGGGAGTGCCCTCTGAGCCCCCATCACTGTCACTGCAGGGAAAGCTGACAAAGGGACTCAGGATGTGCAGACTTCTCAGGTTCAAAGGTCTCCAGAAGCACTGGCTGCAGCTCAGTCCTCTCTGGCCTCGGGGATATTAAAAGCCCAGACTTTAGCAGGAGATGTAGGCAGTTTTTTCTTCACTGATGGCGGTGATCAGCAGAGACAAGTGCAGATACGCTCCAAAATTTTCACTGAGATGGAACCTGAACACTGATAGAAACTTCCATGCTGCTAGTGGCTGTAGAGCAGCTCACATTGGTTAAAGGCTGCACTTATTATGTATCATTAGCATTTATTCCCTAAGTATATAACTAATATATTCATAACCTAATTCCATAATGTTACAGAGGAATTATACCTATCTTACACTGCATCTATGTAGCACACACATCTGAAGACTTTAATGACTGAGGGCTGAGGTATCTTATGACTGATTTTGAGTGTCTTCCAGCACTTTAATATAAAGTCAGAGCCCTCTATTAAAGCACTACGGGAGTTTAGGAAAGAAACCAAAACCAGTCTGTGACTGACAGGTCTGAGCATGCAACATCCAGACCAGCGATTTTTCTATGAATAATTCCAGTTCTGAGATAGGCATTTTACTATAACTAAAATATCTGAATGCAGATTTTTAAATAATAGATAAGGGTTTCTTTTTTAGCAAACTATAAAGATATTTGCATACAATTTGCCAAAATTAGTTTCCTTGAAGGGATGTACACACAACATATCAAGACAGGAAGGATGGTCTAGCAATTAGACCATCAGCAAAATGGGAGAATTTTTTTCTCAGTTCTGCCTCTTCTACATTTAATGAGCTACTCAAACACAATGTTTCCTCCCCATTCTCCATTTGCAAAATGTCTAACTGGCTTTTCCCTTCTGTACGTCAGTCCTAGGCAAAGTAATCTAGCAAGTGCCAACCTGTCTTCATTCTCATCATCGCTGCTCTGAACCTCATATTTACAACAGGGACTTCCTGAGAGCTCATCTTTCAGTGCCATTAGAAGTTAGCTCATTCATTGCTGCTTTTTGTTGCAATAAGCCTTCTCTGTTCTGCATGAGGTGGACAAAGTCCTCCAGTGTGTTGGGATAAAGGCAAGCAGACCCAGACTCAGTGGCTCTCTTACGTGTTAAATAATAGGACTGAAAATTTATGTAATTAATTTTAAAAGAAAACTAGCATCAAAGTTTAACCACAGAACAGCAGTGGCTATCCTGGCAAAGTAACAACTTCTGACAAGTTTTTTAAAATTTTTGGTTTTAAGAAATGGGTGTATAATGTACTTAGAATTTTAGAATTTTTAATAATTATATTGTAGTAACACTAGCGAGAAACATACAAAACTGAGAGAGCATTCAATTCGTTTGCAGTCCTGGATATCACTACATTCAATTTGATGCCTGAAGCACAACATAATTACACAAGTTTTTCAGATAAATCCTCTTCATTTTATATGGTTTTGTCAACACAAATCAATTGATTACACTGCTTCCAGAGCCCTTGAAAACACCAAGGCTCTTTCTACCAGTTTCTATTACAAAGGCCAAAAAGTTCCAGTCAGGTTTCCTAAGAGGCAAATCCCCAGGAGCATTTTCACACTGGTTTTTATAGCAAGCCATGATGGCTCTCTCAGTTTTCCCAGCTAAAAGATGCTGCAGTTGCTTCCACACCAAGTAAAAAACATGAGTTGTATTACTTGATCTGCAAGGAGGGGTTCCAACTTTCTTATGGACAAGACAAGAGAGTAATAGAGTCATAGAATCATAGAATATTAAGATGTTTGAAAGGACCTTAAAGATCTTCTAGTTGCAACACCTCCCCTCCACCATGGGCAGGTGCACCTTCCACTAAGTCAGGTTGTTTAAACCCCCATCCAACCCAGCCCTTGAACACTGCCAGGATCCACAACTTCCTTGGGCAACCTGTTCCTGTGTCTCACCACCCTCACAGTAAAGAATTTCTTCCTAAATTTCCCTCCTTTCCATTTGTATTCATTACTCCTCGTCCCATCACTACAGTTCCTGATGAACAGTCCCTCTTTGGCTTCCCTGCAGGCACCTTCAGATATTGAAATGTTGCTATGAGGTTCCCACAGAACCTTCTCTTCTCCAGGCTCAACAGCCACAACTTTCTCAGCCTGTCTTCACTGGGGAGGTGCTCCAGTTGTCTTACCAACTTTTTTTATTTATTCTGTTGGCCCTCAGTGGTGTGAGAACCAGACTGTCTCTGCCTCAATTGACATGGCAGCTCTGTCTGAGGCAGGTAGAAAGAAGCCAGCTCGGTAGTGACTGTGTAGAAGAGACTTGGCCATTAATTTTCCTCCTTCACCTAGCTACTGTAAGGAACATAAATTAACAGGAAGCTTTTTGGGCCTGACATGCTTTTAGTATCTGGATTTTTCAATTGTCAGCAGAAGAGTACTGAGATGATGTCTGCCAGATGGACTGTAAGCTGGAGCACTGCCAGGAATTCTGATATAAACCTCAGAGGTATATTCACTCCTATGTAATAACACTTTTAAAGGATCACAAAGTACTTTGAAACTGCACAAGATAAATTTGGGGAGTAATTCATCACTAGGGCTTCTCCAGGGCACAGCCATCCCTACACATACTGTCAGCTTCTGGGATCTTTAATAGTAACATCTTCCACTTAGCTTTTTAAAGCATAGGGTAGGTGGTATCCGTGCTCAAATAACTCTTGCCTGTGGGGTTTATCCTATTTAAAATAGAAAGAGGAAAAAAATGTAATATTGAGCTTCATCATGGCTCAGTTCCTTGCAAGTTCGTCTTTACAACACAGACATAAATGCTTGTCCCTGATTTGAGACCAATATGTTAAAATCCCCTAAGCTGCTGAAATCTGATGAAACCATCACAAGTTGCGAACTGCCAAAATTTTCCTAGATCCAAGACAGCTCAAATTACTGCCACTTCTGGAGCATTTTTATCACAATTTGTGGCTGCACAGTATACTTATATATCTGAATACTACCTTAAGACCTTGTGTTGTGGTTTAACCCCAGGCAGCCACCAAACCCCACACAGCTGCTCACTCACTGCCCCACCAGCAGGATTGGGGAAAGAATCAAAAGCTGGAAAACTCCAGGTTGAGATTAATGCAGTTTAACGGGGAAAGCAAAAGCCACACACATACACAAAGCAAAACCAAGGAGTTAATTCACTGCTTCCACAGGCATGCAGTACTCAGCCATCTGGACAGCAAGGCTCCATCACAAATAATAGTGACTTGGGAAGACAAACACCATCATCCCAATTGTCCTCCCCCTTCCTCCTCCTTCCCTCTACTTTATATACTGAGCATGATGTCACGTGGTCTGGAATATCCCTTTGGTCAACCGGGGTCACCTTCCTGGCTGTGTCTCCTCCCAACCTCCCAGACACCCCTGCTCTCCTGGCCAGCATGGCAGTATGAGAAACACAAAAGGCCTTGGCTCTGTAAGTTCTACTCAGCAATAAAAAAAAGAAATCTATGTCATCAACTCTGTATTCAGCACAAATCCCAAACACAGCCCCACACCAGCCACTGTGGAGAAAGTTAACTCTACCCAGCCAAAGCCAGCATGACTTGAAACAGCTTGTATGAACACTATCTCACTTATTCCCTTCTGCTGCACATGGTTAAACTGTATCCAGTATTTTGCAACTTATTTCTCACTGCTGCTTGGAATGAGTAATAACTGTCTTCATTACGGAATGCTTCAAAACAGGAGAAAAGAGATCATGCAATTGCAAGGCTGGGAGAAGCTTCATTAAAACTAGTATCCATAAATGCTCATTACAGTGAAACAAGATTATAAAAATGCTGGATAACATTAAGATTGGGTTTGTTTGTTTGTTTGTTTTTCACTCAGAACAGAAATTGGCTGCTGTAAAAATTACCAAACTAACTAACAGCCTGATGTATTTTAAAATAATGTCCAGCAATTGTGAAACATGAAAAGACTAAACATACAAATAAGAATCCAGTAGGACATGCCTCCTAGGACTGAGGGAATGATACCTTGGCACAAATAACAAGACAAAGACAGTTCTAGTCTCAACACATAATCTAATTTCATACTAGAAAGAAAGCAGCAATACCTAAAGGATGAAAAACAGTAAGAATTATAATTTAGAACTGCTAATTAAAGCAATGACAGACAGACCAAATGCCATAGGCCTTCCATGGGAATTCTGGTCAGCTTGATGACCTCAGGGTCTCGGGGTCTTAACATGACGAAATCATGATACCACAGCAGTATTTGAAAAAAACCTGAAAGCTGCAATCTTTTATAGCATAATAGCAGCAAATAATTGAATGTTCCTCATCAAAAAAAGAATCAACCCGTTATGCCATTTGAAGGGAAGTTCTGTCCTGTGAGCTCTGACACTGGTGTTTGATGGACTGTCATTTTTGTTTGGCTAGAATGAGGAAAACTCCATTGCCAGGCATTCAGATCTAAATTTATGACACTCAATTAAACAAGAAAAAGAGAAAAAAAAAAGCCAAACAAAACCTCAAAACAAACAACAACAAATCCAACAAACAAACGAACAAAACAAAAACAAAGGAAAAAAAACCTCTGTTAAGTGAACAAATTCTTTCACAATACACAATTTCAAATCATATAATCTGAGAACAGAATCAATTTTAAAAGCTGGTATTAAAGCCAGCATAAGAATTAGCACAGAACAAAAATTCTTCGTGGTCTCTCCTGAAGGTAGCTTAAGAAAAAACTGTACCAGTCCAAGATGATTTGAGACTTATGATTTCATTGTCTTTTGGAATTACATGAGGACAATCACAACCGTAAAAATGCCCTAGCAAATTATCTAGGAAAAAAATGGAAATGTTTGAAGCTTTCTATTTTCAGAAAATTTATGGAAATTACATATGACATGTGATGTTTGAATTTCAGAACAAAGTCAATTAAAAACTAGAACACTGACTCTTTTTGAAGCTGGATTTCCCAAGAAGTGATATTTATGGGCTTGTGCTACTTGCTCATCTCTGTAGAAGATAGAAGAACAGATTCCAGTTATTCTGTAAAAAAATTTTTTAAAAAATTAAAGATATTTCAAGAGAAAACAAAAATTAATCTTTCCTGAAGAGTTTTTTGCAGAATGAAAAATGTGTAAAACTTGAGGCTTTAGCAAAAAACTCAACCTGGTGAACCAGTGCCTTCTGATAAAATTGTTTTGATTTATAAATAAAATCAGTTCTACATGCCACATGCAATCTCAGCAATTTGTTGCTAGTAGATATGCTGTAGAATAAAATTAATTTGTTTCACATGTGTATTCATCACCTACACTGAATAGATTTAGACTCCACTGCCCCAAAGCAAGAAATAAAAGATATTGGAAAAAGATGTCATACAAAGAATCACAGAATTGATTAAGTTGGGGAAAATCTCCAAGATGATAAGAACAACCTTTGACCAATCATGACCCTGTCAATTAGACCATGGCACTATGTTCCACACCCAGTAATTTCTTGAACACCTCCAGGGATGGTGACTCCACACCCTCCCTGGGAAGCCCATTCCAGTGCTTGACAACATTTTATATAAATATAAAGAAATTCTTCCTGATGCCCAGCCTAAGCCTCCCCTGACACAGCCTGAGGCTATGTCCTTCCATCCTCTCACTGGTTGCCTGGGAGAAGAGACCACCCCCACCAGGCTACAGCCTCCTTTTGGGTAGTTTAGAGAGTGATAAAGTCACTCTGAGCCTCCTTTTCTCCAGGATAAACACCCCCAGCTCCCTCAGCTGCTCCTCACAGCACTTGTGCTCCAGACCCTTCCCCAGCTCCATTGCCCTTCTCTGGACTCACTGCAGCACCTCAATGTCTTTCTTGCAGTGAGGAGCCCAGAGCTGGACACAGCACTCGAGGTGTGGCCTCACCAGTGCCCAGTACAGGGGACAATCCCTGCCCTGCTCCTGCTGGCCACACCATTGCTGACCCAGGCCAGGATGCCAGTGGCCTTCTTGGCTACCTGAGCTGTACTGGTTTTGCATGGCCTGTTTCTTTTGTTAGCGGCAGGGCCGCAGAGGTGGCTTCTGTGAGAAGCTGCTGGAAGCTTCCACCATGTCCAGCAGAGCCAATCCCTGATGGCTCTGAAGATGGACATGCCACTGGGCAAGGCTGGGCCAATTAGAGATGGTGGTAACACCTCTGTGATGACAGATTTAAGAAAATAAAAATTAAAACAAAGGTTGTTGCACAGTTTTAGCTCCAGCCAAAGAAGTGCAGAGTGACAACATCTGAGGACAACTCTTGTCTGCACCAAGATCCGTGCAGAAGGAGGGGCAGGAGGTGCTCCAGGCACTGGAGTCAAGATTCCTCTGCAGCCTGTGGTGAAGACCATGGTAATGAAGCTGTGCCCCTGAGCCCATGGAGCACAGCTCTGTCTGCAGAGATCCACCTGCAGCCTGTGGAGGAGCCCCACACTGGAGCAGGTGGATGCCTGGAGGAGGCTGTGATCCAGTGGGAGACCTGTGAGGTAAGAGTCCCTGCCCTCATGCTGGAGCAGGCTGTGCCTGAAGGACTGCACCGTGGAGGAGTGGCCCACGCTACAGCAGTCTGGGGAGGAGTGCTGCCTGTGGGATGCGCTCACACTGCCGCAGTTCACAGGGAGCTGTTGCTCATGAGATCGACTCACATTGGAGAAGTTAATGGAGAACTGTCATCCGTGGGAGAGAGGCCACGGGGCAGAAAAGGAAGGACTCCTCTCCCTGAGTAGCAGGAGAAGCCACGGGTTATGACTGACCATAACCCCCCTCCCCCATCTCCCTACACCACTGGGGTAGGAGATAGAGCTGGGAAGGAGGGAAGGGTCATGGGAAGCTGTTTTTAACAGCTTATTTTACTTGTCGTTATCCTGTTCTGATTTTCTTAATAACAAATTCACTTAATATCTCCAAGTTGAGCCTGTTTTGCTCTTGATTATACTTGAGTGATCTCTCCCAGTCCTTATCTCAACTCATGAATCCTTCATTAAATTTTCTCTCCTCTCTCCAGTTGCAGAGGGGAGTGAGCGAGTGGCTTTTGTGAGTGCCTGGCATCTGGCCCAGGTCAACACACGACACTGGGTACATGCTGGCTCATGTTCAGCTACTGTCACCATCACCCTCAGATTATTTTCTGCTGGGTCATTTTCCAGTTATGCTTTCCCAAGCCTTTAGCACTGCCTGAGGTTGCTGAGAACAAAGTACAGGACCCAGCACTTGGCCTTGTTGCACCTCAGTGGAAATATTATGGAAAAATATTAAAAAACCAAATGAAATATAGACCATATTGAGCAGTAAAACACCTTGCAAAATGTATAGTATATAT
The DNA here is from genome assembly GCA_024500445.1 of Entomyzon cyanotis. Lineage (NCBI taxonomy): Eukaryota > Metazoa > Chordata > Aves > Passeriformes > Meliphagidae > Entomyzon > Entomyzon cyanotis. The sequence continues at coordinate 32,111,066 of JAKEPQ010001021.1, read as the reverse complement.
AAGATTTCAAAGGCAAAAAGAAAGCACACAGAGGTTAGAAAGTGAGCCTGAATGGTGGCAACTTTAGATTTGAAATTAAATACTCCTTTGGCTTAATTTTTTGCCATGCCCACACATTATCATTAGCATTCACATATATAGTTGTCATGGTCTAGGGACAGTATTCCCCAATTCAGTGCCCCCTCCAAGATCCTCCAAACCACACAGCCACTCTCCCACTCCCCTGATTTTTCCTCTCCCTTCCCACCACAGCCAGCTGGAGAGGAGAATTGGAGGCACTAAAGAGGGATCACGGATTGAGATAAGAACACCTTACTGGAAACAGCAATTAGATAAGAAAATTAAGAGTAAGTAGATAGGAAAAGTAAGAGCAAAAATAGTAATGACAGAAGGTATAAAAAAAAAGGCAATTCACACAGAAAAGAAAAAACCAACAAAAACAACCAATAGTAGACAATACTGGGCAGCTTCCTATGTGATGTTTTCTCTTCTCCTTGGAAGAGAGTCCCTTTACCCCAGCCCCAGCAATGACATGAGGTGGTACAGAATAACCTCCATGTCCTAGACATGTCCCCTTACAGCTACTGAAAAAAAATTAACCCTGAACTGGCCAAAACCAGGGAAATAGTAAATGACAGCTTGCTGCTCCAAAAAGGATGCCCAAGCATGGAGATGGATGCTTAGTATGGACAAGGATGATGCAGGAATAATGAGTAACAGTAGGATGAATTGAATGTATCTGTGTATGACAGCTTTCCCCTGAATAAGAAAAAAGGCTATTTCCTTATCTTTCATTTTGATTTTGCAAGGCACTGAGTTTAGTAAGAAATGTGTGGTCAGCAGCCTAAGGGTCAGATTTTCAAAACATAGACACCCACAGTGGTTTTCTGACTGATGGAGCTCTCAATACATGGCAGAGTCGAAAGACTTGAGCAAGCTAGAGAGGAAATGTCAAATGCTCCACCAATGCAAAACAGAGCCCCTGCTACTGGGACAAGCACCCCCCTGCTCAAGAGAGTGGGTGCACACCAGCGGGTAACCTGTGGATTTACCTGCATGACCACACAGAGGAGATGATATGTGACAGACATGTCCTATAGTGGTGGAACTTAGCGGCATAATATAAAGAAAAATGATAGGATCATGTTTTCCTCATGAGGCGAGACAGTCAGCACAAAGAGATTTGCAAAAGTGTTGCTTTTTCGTTCCTGTCTTTGACTCAGCATCAGCTGTAGCTTTGAGTGCAGCAGCTGGCATGTTTACAAGCAATTCAGAAAAGCAATGTGCTTCCTTCCAGATGCATTTGCCAGCTAGGCTATATGTGAAAAAATGTACTTTTCAGCTGTTACCTGGGGAGAGTTCTGCCCTAGCCGAGCATCATTTTGAGTAAGACTACTTTGTTTTATTATGGCAGTCAGTTTGCTTCATGCTATAAAAAATAGAGCCTTTTTAATAACGCACACAGCCAATACGGCTGCTTGCTGCCAGGAGCAGAGTTTTCATGGGATGGCTTGAAGGAAACAAAAAAAATGCTTTGACTTTGACCTTCTTATTGCTATTCAAGAGTGTATTTCTTAACTGTAAGTGATATGATGGCTAAGTAATCATACCCTCAGCACTGAACTTGTTAGCAAGAAAAAATTCTTGTGTACAAAAGACCCCATAGGGTTAAGTATGTATTTTTGAAAGAGAAAAATTTTCAAAGAGAAAATAATGAAGCTGTCTCTTTCATTATACATTAATGGCTTCTTTATTATGTGCAGGAAAATAATCAGCCACTAAAGAGAGAATATAGAATGAGACTTGTTTGTCAGTTAGTTGAAGATTTATTTTCAGGGCTTAATATTTGTCTGGAGATATTCATGTTAACAAATCTGTCTCATAAAAATAATATTTTTTCAAGGATTTGGCACTTTGAATTATAACAGGAAATGCATTAGAATAAATTCATGACCAGCTGAAAGCAATTCTGAATATCGAGATATTTATATATTGACTCAGCAAGTTTGTTTATGACACCAGTCTCTGTGGGGCAGTCCCACTGAAGGGAAAGGATGCCATCCAGAAGATTCTAGAAAGGCTTGAGAGATGGACAGTGCAAACCTCATGGAGATCAACACAGTGAAGTTCAAGGTCCTACACCTGGGTCATGGCAATCCCAGGCACACCAACAGCTTGGGCAGAGAAGTGATTGAGAGCAGCCCTGTGGTGAAAGACTGTGCAGTGATGGTAGATGAGAAACTCAACATTAACCAGCCCAGAAAGCCAAGGAAATCCTGGGCTGCACCCAAAGGAGCATGGCCAGCAGGGCAAGGGAGTGGATTCTGCCCCTTTGCTCTGGGGAGATCCCAGCTGCAGTGCTGCATCCAGCTCTGGTGCCCCCAACATGAGAAGGACAAGGAACTGCTGGGCAAGTCCAGAGGAGGCCATGAAGCTGATAAGAGGACTGGAGCACCTCCCCAGTGAAGACAGGCTGAGAAAGTTGTGGCTGTTGAGCCTGGAGAAGGTTCTGTGGGAACCTCATAGCAACGTTTCAATATCTGAAGGTGCCTGCAGGGAAGCCAGAGAGGGACTGTTCATCAGGAACTGCAGTGACAAGACATGGAGTAATGAACACAAATGGAAAGGAGGGAAATTCAGGAAGAAATTCTTTACTATGAGGGTGGTGAGACACTGGTACAGGTCGCCCAGGGAGGTTGTGGATGTCCCAGCCCTGGCAGTGTCCAAGGCCTGGGTGGATGGGGGCTTGAGCAGCCTGATCTAGTGGAATGTCTCCCTGTCCATGGCAGGGGGGGCTGGAACTAGATGATCTTTAAGGTCCATTCCAACTCTTACACAATAGAAACATTCTCTTTCTATTACTTCAGATTTTGAACCCATCCCCATCAAAGCTGAAGTAATAACCTGCACCTGTAATCAGAGATATGGTAAAGAAGCAGCTTGGGGGTTAATGGCATTTCAGAAGAAACATGTTTGATTTTCAGTATTTTAGGAGTCTTTTCTTACTAAATTAACCATATACTTATATTGTTTACAGTGTACCTATAGAAAGCCATTTCACTGCTTTTTTCTAACTCTGGGTAAAACTGATTATATGCCTAAAAGTAAATGCTGAAAATAGTATTTTTTTTCTTACTTGGCAGTAGGAATAGCTAGCAAACAACAGGGTTTAATTTTTGCCTAAAAGGATAATCCCCAGAGTAACAAGAGTTCAGAGGACTTGTAGGTCATTAACTCTATGAGCCTTATTTTTAATTCAGATATTATATTCTTCAAATAAACTTAGGATGAAAATGAGATTTTAACAGATAGCTTGAGATGTGAATCAAAATTGAGATCTAGTATTTGCCCTAACTATAAAAAGAAAATCAAATAGAAGTTGATCTTTTTCTCACAGTGTCCTAGGTTGCAATATAGATGTATTTAAGTATTATATTACCACCAGCTGTGGGCCGTTAGCTGCTATCAGCTGCTAATGACCCACTCCGGATGACAGGCAATGGGCCATCAGGGACCCACCGTGGGACTCATGGACTTATCTCATCCCATTGTGGGATGCTCTGCCCAGGAGGGAGGAGCCAGGTGTTCCCACCTGGATATAACCTGGCCTTGGAACTGCCTGAGCTAGCCCTGTCTACTGGGTTCGCAGAGGACAAGAGCTACCACTGGATCTTCAGCTGGAGACTAGACCTTCACAGGATCACTGCTTCAACTGGACTACTTCAGTTGGACTGCTACTACCACCCTAACAGGGTGTTAGGTTGTATCTGACTTTGTCAGTGCTTTTCCTTGTATCATTTCACTTATTCTTAATTTCAGTCTTGACTTGTGATCTCCCACTGGTTTGTTTTCAAACCAATACACACAGTAAAAAATCTCCAGTGAAGTGAAGACATTAGCTTTGATTCTTGCAACAGGAGTAAATTTAGTATTACACGTGGATGTTACAGTTCCGTTAGCTTTAGTCATTTATTAGTATCTGCCAAAGGTTTGTCACAATATGATACCATCTAAACATCAGCTTAAATACATGCCTCTATAACAGGATATATCAGCATACTAGAAACAATAGCTATAATGTTATTATGAATTATAAATATTCTAATTTTATTAAAAGCAGTATGATTATCCTGTGTTTGTCTTATTTCAGGAGCAGATGCATGTGGTTCTGGTGATTCTGACTGCTCCAACTGAAGAATTCTTCTACTGATAAAAAAATTTTGAAGTTAATATTGTGCCATCTGGGTAGAGTTCAGGGAGAGTAATAAAACACATATCTCCAATGAACAAAAGTAGATCTAATTTAACACTCAGAGTATCCATACAGATCAAAGAATATTTTCTGAAATCTTCAGTATTGATAACAATGCATTTTATATGTTGAAGATGTTATGAAATTGTTGTCTATTATTATCTTTTAATATGTATTATATAATAATAGAGTTTCCTTCTCTAAGATCCTATATCATTCAATGTTCCCAACAGACAATACTAGTAGATTTTACTCTCCATTACCGGTTGTCAAAAGAATCTACTTCTTAGGACCCAATTGTATTAAGAGTAGCAATCACATGTATTCTAGGATGATCTTTGTATACCATTTTACCATTTAATAAAATACCTAGACCAAGTGATATTGCCTTCATTTTGCAGATGAAAAACAGAAAGGGGCATATCAAGGTCAAAACATTTCCCTAATTTAAAGTATTCTAATTGTAGATATCTGAGACCTTATTTTGAGCCAGTTTTGCATTGTGCTAATCACTATGTATGGAAAAAACAGCTCTCCATCATTTCAGTTTCAGTTATGTTTAGGTGTCATCAGATGTTCTGCAGATAGGATCCTACAAGACGAACTGAGTATCCACTAAAGGCTGACAGATACCAAAGATCATGGCTTGGTCAGCCAGTGTAGAAGGAAATAAGGAGTCAATGAGAGTGGCAGTAGAGCTGCCATTTTTTCCAAATCACACCCAGCTGCATCAAGAAGGCCTCCCTGCTCCGCAAGTTGCTGTCTCATTTAGCAGATGCCTTCCCATCCCTGCCCCACATGAGGGAGAGTTCTGCCTTCCCTCCCTGCTCTTGTATCAATGCTGTACAGCAAGTCTTGTGCTCAACCTCACTGTGACAGAAGGACAAATGAGGAAAACCATAATCATGAAATAAAAGCTGAAAGAAGTACCATTGGCAAAGTGTTGACATCAGCCATGCTGTAAGTCTTAATAGTGAAGTTTTGCAGCCTTTTGCCAAATTGCTCTGTGCTCTTAATAGTAACATAAGTTCAGCTTAAAGGGGTTATTTTCCTACTTGTTTATCTTTTAAAAAACCCAAGGAAAATACCAGAAAGTACATACTGGGCTTTCATATATGAGTCTATTTAGCTCCTAATTCTATAAGAATCAATTTGATTCTAGTTTTTCTAGTGTATATTTATAACAGCTTGTTTCTAAATGGCAGCATTATTAAGCTAGCCCTAGCCTATAAATAAACTGTATTTAATTTCTTTATATAGGTCTTTGACTGTTCTGTGTTCTCCAATGATCAAGATAAATTTAGGTTTATTATGTACATGGGACCATTTGAAATTTAGGTCATATTTGCTAGATGTATAAGTCATCCAGGTTTCTCTCCTTTTTTGACATGAATTTTGACATGAATGCTGACTGGCAAGAGTTAAATACTGACTTTCCAAGAAGAGGGCTTTGTATGAATCTGTTGTCATGCATGTCATTTATTCACTTCGTATTTTAATGGATAACAAACATCAAATAGGAAGAACACTGATAAAACAAATTTGCCTAAAGACTAAATGCATATTCATGGAATGCCTTCCCCTACAATCATCTATTGGTGGTATTTGATTCAGGACATCTTCAAGTCTCCAAGAGCTTCACGAATAGTAATTATTAAAGAAAACAAGATTCTTCTAAAAATACTGCATGACAGTACACTTATGAACTGTGTAGGTAGTCTTTGCACACTGAGGCTCAAGTTCTAAAAGTTTTGCAAAGCCAAAGGATCACCTAATAGAAACAGTGGGACAGAGTAGTATGCATTTGTGGGGTACTAAATGTCAGAGGACCATCACCACAATAAACAAATAAATACATATTTCTCAAATACTACTTAAAACCACCCATCAAGAGGCAACTTAAAGTGCTGAAAAGCAGTCACCTGTGAAGTACTAAAATCCAAGTGCATACTGGCCACGCAATATTAGTTAAACTGCCCCAGGGACTTCAAAGCACGCTGGCAATAGCAAAACTTGAAGAGTTGTTGCAACAGTTCCACTGCATTTCTTGAAACTGAGGAGATGTATCTCTGTTGCCTTGCCTGTCAGAGCAGCTGAGCTAGCGTATACTTGACGGCTGTAAAAGCTTCTCCATGAGTTGCTGTAGTAGAGACAGCTCTTCAGTTTTTTATTACAGGGTGAGCAGAGCTCAAATGCATGGCAGGAGCTCTGAATTCAGAGAGTGACATCCACATTTAGTTTTGAAACTCCTATGGCTGAAATTATTCAGGAGTTGCGCTGATAGTATTTCTGGAACCAGGTAGATACTGGCCTTCCCTAATGAAAACAAACTTCCAGATTCTTGGAACTGGAAGTGGATCTTCAGCTATGTATTATTGCTGCTGTTGTTTAATGCCCTGAATGTGAGACTGAGGGTGAATGCCAGAGTATGGCTGGTGTGCCTACTGCATTGTCCTAGGTTTGCACTGCAGCCATATTAGCAACTGCATCTCTACAGGCAGTAGCAGTTCATGGCATTGTGCACTTCTTACATCTCCACCAGCCCTTCAAAGTCAGCCACAGTGCTCCTGCAACCTTCCATTGCAGTAGCAATCAAAGGCTAAAGGCTGTGTTGGCAATTCTGAGGATCTGAAACTCCCTACTGTGAGCACAGCTTTCAAACCTGCCAAAGCTACTGAGTGGACTTGTCTGTCTTGTCCTTTCAAATGCTTCCCATGTCATGCCAGCCTCTTTACATAAGTTAGTCTCTTAGTGTGCAGAAGATTAAGGATCAGTCCAAAGCCTGCATCAGTTGTTATTGTGATGCACAACTCTGTTCTATCTCCTTCCTTTGTTTTTGAAGGGCCTTTTGCCACAAGAAACATTCTGGGGAGTTTTTTCCACTGACTCCTTGGAAGATGAAGAGACGCTTATAAGGAGAGGCTTAGTTTTTTACCTTTCCCATATTCTTCATCTGCAGAAAGATTTGCCACAATCAATTTATGTCTAATTATGTCTCTGTCATTCTGATTAGTCACTTCATATGATGCCAGTAGCTGCATTTGAGGCGTAATAAAACTGATCTGATTTAGTTACCTTTCATATCAGACATCTGGTATTCGGCTGCTATATCAATTGCAATCTGTGTCCATGCCCTGTAGCTTTCTGCAACATTGAGATGGACATTTTATAGTGCCAATCAAATGCAGTCCCAGCTCTGCCCTTGAATCCTGTTTGGCAGGACACTGACTGCATCATTGCTTTCAACAGTGGTCTTTAAACATACAGGCTCTGCATACATACAGGCTTTCCCTGTATGTCAAGTAAGGCCTTTCAGAAACATTACTGTAGTTGCAGTGGTTCAGAGCTCAATTTTCTCTTTAGTTTACTGCTAATTGTGTCTGTTACTTGTTGAAGGAAATACCCTTTCTGACAGCTGTGCTAATGACATCCCCACACAGTTTAGGAATGGTACTCCCCAGTCCACTGCCTCCACCAAGACTCTCCCAAACCAGATGCCTCTGCCTTGCTTCCCCATCCTCTCCCCTTCTCACTGAAGAGGGATGGGGTTGAGAACTGGAGGCCCAAAAAGTGAAGATCGTGGGTTGAGATAAGAACAATTTACTGGAAACAATGAGATAAGAAAATGAACAGTAACAGCAACAATGTTAGCAACAGAAGTATACAAAAGAGAGGGTGATTTACTCGAAAAATGGTCACCACGGACACAGGGTGACAACGGACATCGGCAGCTGGCTTTCCCCCATCTGCCACATTTGCTCAACGGCAAACCCTGCCTGTCCTCCTTCTCAGATGCCTGGGAGTCCCTTATCCCCCCATCCCTGGCAATGATGTGCACTGGTATAGAATAAGCAGCTCAGCCGTGCTACTGCAAAAAGTTAACTCTCTCCTGGCCAGAACCAGAGCACATCCAAGACATAGATATCACTATGCTTTTATCCTTCTTTGTTGGGCTTAAGGGGGTGATATTTGTAGTTTAATAATATGCGTAGCTTAATCTGTGTCTTCTGCACTATTTCATGTTAAGGTTGAAACACAAGGAATTATGCCCCATATCTGGCATTTTTAGACAACAAAATCTTTTTTCCTTAGAAAATGGGTTAGTTCTCCAAAATCAGGTAATCAATGTGGGGTGGTTCAGTGCTGTGTCAGTTATGCTATTGCCCTAGTAAAAATTATCTCTATACCAATACACCAAATGCAATATAGTTCTAGGAAATATATCTTGATGCTCTCACAGCTTGTCTTTGCAATACCTGTTTCTGGAGGTCTTATAAAGACACTTTTCTTTCTCAGTGAAGTGTAATATAGGAGAAACAAAGACGAATACAACATTGTACAGCCAACAAAAAAAAATCAATCTGAAATAATGTGGTGGAAAAACTGAATATTAAGGCAAAAAAAAAAAAAAAAAGAAAGATGAAAATAATAGGAAAGACTTTGAACGGTAGGTGATCATGCATAAAAATCAACTGTGACTCATTGGTCAATATTTAAGAAAATTTGGGAAGATTTTCTTCCCTAGGTCTCTGGGTAGCTGACAGCACATGATTTAAATAGAGATGGATTATGAAATTCTCACTCCACTGCCACACTTTCTGACATGTGTTCCCTTACTGTCTAATCCATTAATGCATTCCTTTTAGGCAATCTGCTTATCTTAATATCCTTTCTGTGGTGGTCTCTTATGTAAACTTAGAACTCTTTTCTTCACAGATTCCATATAAATTCCACAAAACATTTGCATTTCTAGCTATAAAAGTTCTAAGTTTCCTCAGGTTTCCTTTGAAATTAAAAAAAACTTAACCTAGTGTCTGCCTTTCCATTTAATGTAAGATTAAATAATGATTGTTCACAGCTCTTTTTTTCTAATCCTTACCTGGGAAGTAAAAACATGGTTACATTTACCTCTCCAAGTAATATATCCATGTCAAACATCTAGTCCCACAGGGCAATAGTGGAAAAAGTCCTATTGTTTGTCAGCTCTTCCAAAATATCCAAAGAGACAGTATGAGCTCTGCAGCTATGCATCAGCCATTCCAAAGCATTTAGATTTGTTAATGCCACCCGTTTTCCAGAGATAGTACGTGATCGATGAATAATATTATCATTTTTTAATTTATTTCTCTCTCTCTCCTGAGCACTGCAGACCTCTCAGCCTCTGTAGTCTGTTCATAACACTGTTTCTTACTTACCAAAATCTCTACTTGGTCCTTTCTGGTACTCACTTTCTCTATGTTATTGAACACGTAAGTCTGTACTGAGTGTAAGAACATAAAAATTGACCATTTCAAGTCAGTGCACACATCCTTTTAGACCTATAGTGATTTGCTAATATGATGACTCAAGAAACAGGGCACACATTGATTCTCTCCTGCCACACATTCCAGAAGAAGCCATAGGAACTTCCTGGCCCAGCAGTTACATGAGGATCACTGGCCACAACTCCCAGCAATATAGACCTGTCCCACTACCCATCACTTAGTCTGACAGCAGTGGTCTTAGGCCACTGCCTGTAGTACTATAAACACATCTTATATTGCTGCAGTCTGTCTGAAGCCAATGTAGTTTATTTATTTCTGTGTACTAATATCTGTGTCCTTTATTATCACTTTTGCACTTTCCTGGGTTTAGGATGGCAATAAATGCAAATTATTTGCAATACTTAGGTTCCTTCATGAGAGCCCTTCTCTCCTTTAGTGTGAGGCTTATAAGCAATAGGTTACACACAAGATTAGGTGTATCAGTATTTAAAATTCAGTAAGAATTACGGGGATTAATATCATCTCATCTCAGAAATTCAGGTTATGCTCCTATGATGAGTTGACCCCAGGCAGCTACTGCACCTAACAGTCAACTAAACCTAGCAGGGCAGAGGAAGAAATTCGGAAGGGCAAAAGTGAGAAAACCTGTGACTCAAGATAAACAGTTTAGTAAGTGAAGGGAAAAAAGAAAAGGAAATATGCTCAATTGTGATATGTGACATCTCTATTAATTCCATCCCATCCCAATGCAGTTCCAAGATATGATTTCTTGTGTTTCAATGGTATTCTTTTGTCACTAGTGCCTGTAATATCTATCTAGTGTTCTTACATCCCTGAAGTCTCTCAGCTGCTGTATTTTGTAGTGTATTTTTCTTCTTCATGCCTTCACTCTCTCTGTGAACTGAAACTAAGTGCAGAATAAATGTGTGAGTCACTCATTCAAACATTATTGTTGTTTTCAGAATTAAAATTAGTTTTCTCTGTTACCAAATCTAACAAAATTTTGTGTTCAAGTGTCATAGTTTAACCACAGCTACCAAGCCCCAAGCAACTGCTTTCTCACTCTCACAACATCAGTGAGAATAGAAGGATAAAAGCTGGAAAGTGCTTGGGTTGAGATACAGACAATTTCATGGAGAAATCATAAGCCCTGCACACACGCAAAGCAAAACAAGGATTGAATTCACTGCTTCCTGTGGGCAGGGTAGTGTTCAGCCATCTCCAGGAGAGCAGGGCCCCATCACACCTAACAGTGACTCAGGAAAACAAATGGCATCACTCCAAATTTACCCCACTTCGTCCTTCTTCCTCCTCTTTGTATGCTGACCATGATGTCACGTGGTCTGGAATATCCCTTTGGTCAGTTGGGGTCACCTGTCCTGTCTGTGTCTCCTCCCAGCCACCCAGGCACTCCCATCTTCCATGCCATCATGGCAGTATAAAAAGCAGAAAAAGCCTTGGCTCTAAGTGAGCCCTGCTCAGCAGTGAACAAAACCATCTCCACATTATCAGCCCTGTGTTCAGCACAAATACAAAACACAGCCGCATACCAGCCACTGTGAAGAAAATTAGCTCTACCCCAGCCAAAACCAGCACACCAAGAAAGTACATAAATCCTTAAAGATTAATAAAACACTTCTTCACTTTCTAGAAGTCTTTCACATGAATAAAACAAATCATATTGGAATCTTGAAAAAATTTTCACTTAGTCATATAGTTCAGGATACTCAAGAAAAAAATTATTTTCACTAGAAAATAAAAAGTAGAAGGAAAATAGAAACAGGCATTCTCCCATTCACCTAAAAACACAAATTATTTGGAAAAAGTCATAATTTTTAAAAGGTTTTGGAGAAGAAGAAATCAATAACTATGTTTCCTCACACACATTTAAATAACGTGTCAGCATAGGTGTACTGAAGAAACACTTATTTCTCAACATAAATAATAAACTGATCAAAAAATGCAATTAGTTCCATGTACATTGGATGATTTGCATGTATAAGACTGTACAGGACTGAAATCATAAGCTGCATCTAATTTCATTTCCTGAGGCACTATTACTTTCTTGACTTAGCAGTTGGAACTGTTGGCAAAGGGTAAATGACATGGTGGTTTGTTAAAAACCGTGTTGGTCTGCCAAGGGTGTTCTTGCAGCTGCGCAGCTCTGTGAGATGTGCATTCACACATGTCAAAGATGCTGAATCTCTGCCCTTGCTACGGCAGGAACAAGCGCAGAGGAGACACAGGGAATACTGGCTGCTTGACCTGTGAATGGCACTCACTTAGCTCTTCCCTCCTTGGCTTGTGAGGAATAGACCATGGCCATTGTGACCAAGAATCCCTGGCCACAGCCAGGGTCTTACCCTACTGCTGCACCGTGTGCTTTTTCAGCAGAAAACATGAAAGTTAATCTGAAGGACTTTTCACCAATACCTAAGTATTGAACTGCCTGCATTTGCTGTCAGGAGAAACAAGGCAACAATCTGTTCTTTCCAAAGAACTTTAAATGTCTAGGTGCTGCAGAAATGTCAGTTTACTATGCAGACAATCAGCTACCTAAGTGTAAACTCACCCACCAAGTGAGTGGGTGAGTTTACACTTAGGTAGTAAGTGTAAACTTACTCTTTCCATAAAGAGCTTCTAATATTTTTATACTCTATTCATACCTAATAGTACCAGTTCTTGGCAATATGATAATCCTTGGAAGTGGGATATCCCAGCTATCTGAAAGGAAAATCATGTCTCTTTCATATGTCAGGAACCTTCAATAGCAGTTTGAGTGTGACAGCAAACAGTTTTTGTGATTAGTTCAAAATCTTACGCCTTTATGCCATTCACAGTAATTTTTAGTAGAGTTTTCATATTGCCTTTATTCTCAATGGTTCTCATTTTATTACACAGGGGGCAAGCCCTTTGCCATCCCCAAATGAGAATCTAACACATGGTTTGCTCTTTCTACAGTGCTACCTGTCTGCAAGGCTGCAGAGCATGTGCTTCACCTGCTAGCTAGAACTACCATCCAATTTAACAGTGCTTGCAAACAGGGAAAAATCATCAGCATCATTGCTGGCCAGAACATCTCTGAGGAAAAGTAGAATGTCAGACACACTGAACTTTACATGAATTGCCTTGTCCCATGGGGCTGAAAATTCTGCAGGAACTGCCTCAGGCCTGCTGGAGCTATTAATTTAGTCAGGTCTTTTTCTGTCAAAGAATATTGTAATAGGCTGCTTCCCATTCCTGCCATGCGGCCAGTGAGCAGTATGTTTTCAGTAAAGGTACACCCCTTTGAAAGGCCAAATGAATCCTGGGGCAACAAGAGTGACATCCACTGAATGCTATTGGAAAGAGTGAATAAAAACTTGATATTGCATCAAGTCAGCATTCAGACTTCTCTGCATAAAACAGGTAAATATAAAAAGAGATGGAGTGTCTGCACAGAGCAATGCATGGCATGTGGAAGTAAATGGAACAGAGTGAAAAGGAGGAACTTGCAGAATCAGGAGGAAAGAAAAAGAAATATTATTAATAATCTAGTTTGTTAAAAATAAAAAGAAAGTGCAGACTGCTGACTGATGTAGATTACTGCCACTTTATACTTCTGAACACTTTTATCTCCTAATGCTGTTTAAATGAACAGTAGATGCAGTCTGTACTAGCAACAGCAAGGCTGAGCTATTTATGTCCTAGAATGTGCTTTGTGGATTAACACAAGCTATTTCCCCTCAAATAAAGAACCCAGTCCCAGACTTCCCAAATTTCAGGGCCTAACTTAGGAACCAAGGTATAGAAAGTCATATAGAAAGACATGCACAGGCCACCTGGTTTGCAGATTCAGGTGCCCAACATTTCCAGGTTAACCATACACATTCAGTATCTTGTAGAAGGAATTATATCCATCCCAAATCAGAAAGAAAGTTTGTTGGAAAGGAATGCTAATAGGACCTGAAACTTTTTATATCTGGACTTATTTATTTTTCTTTTCAATCAGAGCAGATATAACCTCAGGTTGTCTGTTGGCTACTAGATATCTGCTTGGTGTCCACACTAATTGGCACCTTTGGCACCAGTCTTAGTATGAAGTCCAAATGATAGGTGGCTATGGATCCTGACACATACTTACAACTATGCACCAAAAGGCAGACTAGATAATCACAGCAGGAAAAAATCTACTTCCTTTGCCTATGAAATTGACAAGAGAGAGTGTTCCCCCATGCATCCAATAAAGGAGCGAGATTTTCCTTGGCCTTCCTTTTATTATTAATGTTTTTGTAAAACCACTTTTTTTATCTTTCACAGCAGTGACCAGATGGAGTTCTAGCTGAAAGTTTGCATTTCTAATTTTCTCTCGACATGACCTAACATACTTGTATTCTTCCAGAGTTGCCTGCCCCTTCTTCCAAAGGTCATAAACCCTCTTTTTTTTCCTGAGTTCCTGTAATATACATTCTGCCACACTGGTCTTCCCTGACAGCTTGTCTTTTGGCACATAAGAATGGCCTGCTCCTGTACCCTTAAGATTCACTTCTTAAAATATGTCCAGACTTCCTAGACCCCTTTGTTGTTAAGGGGTTGACTGTTTTCCACGGGTCCCCAGTGATGCCCTGTTTTCCAGGGGACTCTCTGAAACAGTGGTCCTAATAGGCCAATAATATATAATAATATATTAATAACAATACTGAGAAAGAATGAGAGGGAGAGAGGAATAAAGCCCATGAGTAATAAGTGATACACAATACAGTTGCTCACCACCAGCTGACTGATGACCAGCTCAATCTGCCCCAGAGCAATCAGCATTTCCAAGCTTCCTGTCCCCAGTTTATATACTGGGCATTATACTCTCTGGTATATAATATAATTTTGGCCAGTTTAGGTCAGCACTCCTGGCCATGCTCCTTCCCAGAATCTTGTTCTCCTGCTCACTGACAGAATGGGAACTGAAAAGTCCTTAATTTAGGGTAAGCACTAATTAGAACAACTAAACCATCAGTGTGTTATCAGTACTATTCTTCTTCCAAATTCAAAATGCAGCACTGTACCACTTGCTAGGAAGAAAATTAACTCTGTCCCAGCCAAAACCAGGACATGGGAATACTCTAGGTGAAAAACCTGAATGGTTTCATCATATTCTTACCAAAAAGGTTCATAAAGGTCCATGTAGAGCCATGTCTGTTGTAGCAAAGCCTGTAATCTGCAGTCCAGCAAATATTTTTACTGTAATACAACTCTGCACCTCTAGTCTTTTATCTTTTGATACTGCAAAGTTTTGAAATTCAAGTCGATTACTTTAATTTTTATTATTCAAATACTATTTGTAAGTTTTAGGTGTAAATGTAGTGAAATAAATTAGTCATAGATTAATTACAAGGTTGTTGCAAATCATGGTGCTAAGAATGGGATTAAGACTGATAAAAAGGTCAGAATTCTCAAGGGGTTTGGGATTCAAAACTGAATTCATGACTCAACTCATTAATTCATATGGCAAATCAAAGGCCACTAACACTTGGATTACTGGGTTTTTTCCAGCTCTACAGGCATTAGAAATTAAATTGTTCTGCAATGTTTAAATGTCCCATATCACAGTGGTTGCAGTTAAGCATTTTGAAAGGACACGGTGCTCACAGAGTAGGTATATTATCTTGGGTCCTCCCTGGTAATAGAACAATACCTTTTGTCTGGCTGGAAGTCAATATCTATTTCGTACTTCACTGGTAAGCAGGGGCCACAGGAATACACAGGAAACAGTTACCAGTATTAGCTTGTCCTGACTTGCAGGTGTACGGGGACCACAGTATAGTCTAGAGTAGTCAAACCAGTGATCAGGAACTTGCTCTTCCTCATAATAGCACCGGTTTTGCTACAGGCACCTCTCCTGATGGCCTTCTAAATATCTGGATCTCAAGTCCACAGACTCACTTTTAGTCTTACTTGAGTTGCTCTGATTCCTAATTCATTTAATTTACATTATTCGCATGACACAAGGAAACCATAATCTCTGCAAATCCCTTTTGATCACTCAAATGTGCCTAAGAAATGCCAAGGATTAGATTGGTTCTCAGTCTTCCTGATTATGTGTGTTAATGCCAACACAGAAACTATTCCCACAGTACTGTAGCAGAAATAAAATGTTTTCAAATGAACTTCTCATTAGCTCCCACCAGATATTTACTCATAAAACAGTCCCTGATTCAAGAACATCTTTGAAGCTGACTCTTAAAAAGATGCAGCACATGAAGATCCAGAGCATTTCCTAGTACAACTATGAAATCTGAATCACAAATTACTTCCTTACAAGGGCTGTGATAGTGTTTCTGTTGAAGTGTGTTTTACTGCTGGAGTGTAACCAGGATTTGATGGAAGGCATTTATATAAACTTTCAGACCTGTTGTGCGGAAAGCCTCAGAGGAAAGGCTAAAGGGAAGATCAAAAGAGTTACAAATAAGTTTCTGGAAGTGATTACTTCAGCTGATGCCTGTGACAAGGAGAGACTTGTCCAGAAGGGTCAGATCACAGACAGATACTTTTTACAGAACTGCTGGGAGCCATCTGCACAGGCAGAATAAGGCTAGAGCATCTTTCTGAAAAGGATCAGCAAAAACAACATTGTAAGAGACACCAGTAGTGTGAAGTTCAGCAATTTTTCCTGACCTCAGTCAGCTCACACATGGTGTTGTCTGGACAGTATTGGAAGAAAAACAAGAGGCCTTGAAGGAGCACATATTTTCTATGTTCTCTGACATCTGTGCTTCATGCCTCTGTGCAGCATTTGGTTAACAGCTACTGCCTTTGGAGGCAAAAGTGACCAATCAATCACCTCCTCACACTGCTTTTGTAATGACTCAGTTCAACAGTCATCTGTAGTTGTTCTGACAGACTGGCTTACACTGGGCTTGAAGCATGAATACTTTGATTCAGATAGCTCTAGTCAAAAGCTAACATGTTCCTTTTTCATGCTAAAACAGCCCAAACAGTCCAGGAAATATCTAGAGGTGCACTTCATCAGTGTTAAATGGTAACTCAAACAAGCATGGAGAGCAAGCCAGGCCAAATCTCTGCATAAGAGGAAGGGTAGCAAGAGAAAAAACCTGATCTCACCGCAGAAAGTCTTTCACATAGTCATTCAAAGGTATTTTTTCTATCTATATCAATAATCAATTGAGGAATGAATCAGGCTGTAAATCTTTTTTTGAGAAATCTGAAGAAGTAATCATTGCCTTCAGCTCAATGTGTACCCTGAAACAATACCAATGAAATGTGATGTATTAAAGTTCATAAACTTTAATAAATGCACAGTGCAGTATCCCAGATTGACTGAGCTGAAGTTCCTTAACTTCTATACCTTTTATGGTCTCTCCCACCTTCATAGAGAATTTTGGGGTTTTATCCTGTTTTTTTGGTTGGATTTATTTCAGAAAGGAATTCTGGTTTTGATAAAAGTTGCTTTTGAATACAGGAATTTTTCTACTGCAGTGTCTTTTTTAATCTCACGTTGGAATTGGAAGGCAGTATCTTGAAACCTCCACTGGAAAGGCCAGGTTGCATATTTCCCCCACCCCAGCCCATGCACCTACCCACACATTGTGTTTGTCTCACTGGTGACTGCTCAAGAGAACAAGCAGCTTTCATACACTGCAGAACTGTTGGGTGAAGGGTTCCTGTGCTAAAGAAAGTGTGAGGACGCTGTAAGCTTCAAGGAAAGGAATAGCATTTGAAATTTGGAGCCAAACCAGAAAAAAGGAAGGGCAACAAGGAAAGCACTGATCCCTTCACTTCGTCACCTGACCTGTATCCTGACTGTTTACACTGGATCTTTTCTGGCAGCATAGCATGAGATAACATTTTTCCTTCATGGTCTGGTTTTGGGTGGGCCAGGTGACAGACTACCAGGGTCTTAGACCCCTTGGGGCTCTAGCCACACCAGCCAGGGTATTGTGCCTCAGTGTGGATGATCTTCAGAGCAAAAGCATGGTAGCAAAGGACGCCTCACTAGAAAAGGGAAGAACCATTAGAATGATAGCTGAAGGATTCAATTAATTACAAAACTGCATGGGCAGCTAAGTACCACAGCTTTTAACTTAATGAATTATTTCCCTATACTTAGCTACTGTGGGCATGCCAAATCTTTACCAGCTGATACAAGATCAAAGCTGTAGCAAACAGCTGATCCCTATGCAGTGTGTCTACAGCTTCAACTTGACATTTTGCAGTTTTTAAATAACAGCCATCCAAGTGTGAATAGCTCCTGCCTCAAAGTTTATAGCCAGCCATGCAGAACATCAGCAGGCATGTTTTAAGCAATGACTGCTACTTTGTATGATCCATTTATTCTCAGTGAGATAGAAATCAGAAAAGATGGTGTTTGCATGTGGCAGATTCAGCGTATCTGTCACAGCAGCTTGGCAGAGTGGTGGCTTGCTCATGTCAAGTCTTCCCTCAGGGTAAGAGGCTGGTTTGGCAGCAATGCTCAGACAAAGCCGTGTGCAGTGAGGAGCTGATTAATAAGCTACCTTGCTGAAAGTGGCAGCTCTGCTGCAAAATCTCATCCACATATAATCCCACCCTACAGAAAGAAATTTAATTTAGGAGGGCCGGTCTCATCCACTCATCCACAATTTTAGCACCCCAGGGCTCAGTTATTCACTGAGAATGGCTGCAAAGCACAGGGAAACAAAATAGTCCACACTTTCAAAAAGTATCCAAGGCTAAAGAGGAACTAAATACATTTGGGTTCATCAAGTTTCTTGCTTGTTTGCAAACTACCCACAATACTAATTAGACGAACTACTTCCAAAGGAAAGCTGTCATTTTCATTTCCCCGTTCTCTACGGGGAAAGGATCCAAATTCACCTTGTTTGAGAGGATCCAAATTTACCTTGTTTCCTGCTACATGCAATCCACCCACCTTCCTGTGGAAATAGCTACTCCCCTGCAGACACATCTGTACATCTGTAGACACACCAGCCTGCTCATAGATATTAGTCCCAAGTGTTTAATATATGCAATGCCTTTGTCTCCTAAACTCAATACCCACTGAGGATATAGATCTCAGCACAGGACCAAGGAAGAAATAAGGTGCTACTGGTGAGGGAGAATGCAGAACTCAGAAAATCAGTGCAGAATTACACCCTGCAAATGGCTAACTGTGTCACCCCAGTCATGCTGTCGCCTCAGTCTTGATACACAGCCCACCCGATTCAGCAAGTTTAAAGGTTTCTCTCTGTGTGAGAACAGTGGATGAGTCATTTCACAAAGAAATACAGAACAACAGAGGATTTGAAAAAATAAGTAAATCCAAAAAAGCTCACCCTCTGCAACTTTTTAACACAAACTAAGTAGAAATGTTTTCCAAAGTTTTGTCTTTCATTTAGAAACTCCCTCGTCATTTTCTATTGTAGCCACAGGATCTCTATTTCTGTGTCACACAGAAAAAAGCGAACTGCTACATCAAATACATTTAAAAAAACTTTTAATTCTGCATTTAACACTGCTGTAGCTTTTTGGTTGCTGCACTAGGGTTAAGGGCAATCCACTCTCAAAACTTCATGACACTTTATCACACTGAATGAGTAATACATTTGCTAGAAGTCACCATGAGTCAGAGTAGTTTTTAAAATACAATGCTTTACAATAAAGCTTAATTTACCAGTATTTATAGCTGTGTTTTCTTATGCTTTCTCAAGTACAAAGGAATAATTGTTGCTTCCAAAATTAAAAGTGAATTTAACAAAAAAAAATTTGAATCACAGCTGTTGTTTCTATATACCATTTATTTAACCTTGACTTTTTGAACCAAATTCCCAGAAAGACTCAGTAAAAACATTATATTACTTTCCTGGAATTAAAAAGAAAATATATGTATCTGGGGTTTAATCTTAACCGCTAGCATTCAGCTCTGAATACTGCAACAACAATGGCAAATGTCATTACAAGCTGAAAATTGATGAAGCTCTAAAAATAATAGTAGTTGTTTACTGTACAAAAGTAAAGGCTAGTTGGTTAAAATTCTCTAAAAGTTAATTCCTCTTTGTGTACCAACCAAGATGAGTCAAACTCAGACAGTATACCTGTGCCATCAAGGCCTTTTGGAGAACAAACTAATGTACCCTTTACACCACCAAACTCCAAGTTCAGCACTCAGCAAATAATGGTTTGGGTTTTGACAGCACAGTCATAGCTTGCTGGGATATCTTCCCAAAGGAAGTCATAAAACAGCCTTCCAGCAATGTCAAGTACACAAGCCATGGCATGCCGCAGAAATCTGCTGGATTGAGTCCCTTTTGTATGAACTAAGAGCTGGTTTTGATAAAAAAATCTGTTAAGTTTACACTTCAAACATCAAGAAGTAGGAGGTATACTTCCACTAACATGTACAAGTTACTGCCACAAGCATTCTGATAAGTATATAACTTACAGTATATAACAACTTCTACCTAACATGGCTTTCTGAGAGAGCACCAGAGAGAAATATATTATTTATTTATTATTTATATAATTCTCTGCTTCTGCTCTGCTTGGAAGTGTCTTGGCAGCTTCAAGGCTCATAAAGTTCACCACCCACATAACAATTGTTCCTCAAATTCTTCCAGAGGGATGATGGACTTGTTCATTTTTCCTTTCTTTCATTTATACCTGAAACAAGAGTAACATCTGACACTCTAAAAGTATCTTCCACCCCAGCATCAGGCTAACATTTTCCCAATATCTAAAGAGGTAGAATACCAGTGGGATTAGTCAAGCACAGATCTCCTAGGGACTTAAAAATGGCTGCAAAATGTTCATATCCTGAGCAAAAAAGAAATTAATATTCAGCCACAGGCTGGCAGTTTTTAGGAAGGAAAAATGGCCTCTTCTGTGAGAGTGCACAGGATGTCATTACAAGCTGAAAACTCATAAAGTTCTAAAAACTTCAGAAAGACGTGTGTAGTTTACAGTACAAAAAAAAAAATTTGTTGATTAAAATTATCTGAAAATTAATTCCTCTTTAACTCCTCAGTAGCAACTGAGATACAATGCTATCAAAGCTGAAAAAAAAGAAGGTATATACAAAGACAGTAACAATGTCATTAGCATATAGCTTGTCAGATTTCAATCTGGCTTTCTAAATTAAGTCAGTTTGTGTAATCACACTTCTTAACATGGATTTGTCTGACTCCCTCTTTACTCTTTTCTGTAGTAATTGACCATTTTGAAGTTAATTTGAGCGTAAAGATAACTGAAATTATTGACTTCACATTTGTTCTGTGAAAAACAGTACCTGTTTTTAATAAGAATAAAAAGAAATAAAGAATAAAAATAAATCGAATAAAGAAATAAGAACAAAAAGAAAAATCCAAATCTGTATTTCAGGGAGGAAGAGGTTGTAAAACAAGCAGTGGCACACACTTGGCAGAAGCTGATGGCCACTCAACTAATAAGTATTGCCTGGCTCATCAGAGCACCTTCCTGCATCATCCCCACACGATCTTTAGCAAGTGCTGGCTTTTCCTGGAGAAGAGATCACAGCTGTGATGGGAGCCAGGCACTGGAAAAGAAAGTGCAAGGAAAATGGTGTCTGCATTTAGTGAACTAGGCTCTGCTATTTTCTTTCTTATAAAAACAAAATCAGAGGCAAAAATACTCCATTTATTGTAGAAAATATCATCTTTGAATTAAAAAAATTATTGACATAGTCATTTTTGCAGCAAATTCTACAACAGAAAACAGTTTCAATGAATGTAGATTGTTTTTAGGATGACACAAAACAGAGAAGCAACAGCATTTGTCTTTAAAAAAGCATTACTTTTAACTGTCAGTGTCTACACTTCAAAGTTGGGTTGAGTCAATTATATTAGTGTGTTTTAACAGAAATCAAATTAAATGCCACATATTTTAGATGGAGAAGTTGTCAATTATTTTTTACAAATGTCTTGGAAGCAATTAATAGTTTTGTTGCATTCACAGTATCTTTGTAGTTGATAGCAGCAACACAAGCATACCTGAAATAATGCCAAAAAATGTTACAGCATTCAGGGTGCAACCTTCCCATTTCACAGGAATTTTTTGGGTGAGACCATTCAGCCAATTCCTTATTCTCCAAGTGATCCATCCATCAGATTCATGTCTCTGGACTTTGGAGACAAGACTATAATGCAGGGCAGTGTCAAAGGCTTTGCACAAGTCCAGGTAGATGATTGTGAGTCACTCTTCCCTCATCCACCCCTGATGTAACTCTGTCATACAAGGCCACCAGTATTGTCAGGCATGATTTGCATTTAGTGAAGTCCTGTTTGTTGTCACCAATTATCTCCATTATGTTTCTGTACCTTAGCAGAGTTTCCAGGAGAATCTGCCCTATGATCTTGCCAGGCACAGAGGTGAGACTGACTGGCCTGTAGTTTTTCTCATGTTTTATTGTTTGTTAAGTATATTTACTCCATTTTGTCATGTTTGTTCTGGTATTTTGGTTGGTTGAGGTTTTTTTGTTTTGGTTTGTCTTTTTATGGCTCTGACCTTTGAGTGGACAAGATATGAAAGAAAGAAATTTAGGATTACAGTAAACATCTTAGTAGTAGGAGTAACCTGTTACTCTATTCTGTAGTGTTTATCTTTTTTTCTGTAAATCACAAACCAATTCACAGAAAGTGAATTTTCTATACTATGAACAGTTTGCTGTATAACAGTATTTTTTTGCAAAAGATATTATACCTCCACTTTTTAAAATACCTATGTCACAACATATGCTCTAAAAAACCCACAACTAAAATGTATATTGCAGATATACTTTCATAAAAAAAAACCTGTAAGATTTGAAGTTCACTGGCTTTATCACACTTTCCACTTCATTGGGAACTGTACAGATTTGTTGCTTTGTTCTCCCAGATGTATTTTTTTATTTTCTGGTTTAACTTACTTGACTGAAGGAAGGAGGTGTTTTGATTACCTGTGTGAAATCTAACTAGATAAGGATGTATTGAATCTCAAAAAAGAGTGTTTTGATCAACCTAATGACTCTGTTCTTGTGTGTTGGAAAAATAAAACTGTGTAAACATTTTCAACATTTTTGTTTATGGCTTTCAAAAGCGCTTATGTTTCTTATGACTGACTGGCACAAAACTATCCCTATATGTCACAGAGAAATTAACTCTTTGACTTCTAGATTTAGAAATAGGAAAAAATATCTTAACGTGATCTATTTTTATTATACCTTTTCTTTCTTTGCACAATGTGATGCCATCCTTAGATCCACAAGAACAAAACCCAAACAGACAGCCTTTACCCCAGCTCCATAGCAATTCTGATCCTTGGAATCACAGTTTTAATTTCAAATTCAATTATGGGTGAAACACCTAGCTACACTGTAAAATAAAATGAAAATGCAGCGTACAGTCTGTCCTTTATTTTGTTGTTGCCTTGCAAATATGCTCTTCTTTTTAAAGGGCACTGCTTTAGCAAATTCTGTAATTAAACAGCACTATCTGAATCTAGAACTTCACACTGCAATGTTCTTGTCAATATTTGCTTCCAGAAAATATTGACAGACTTGTGTTTTAAAAAATTGCACTTTTTTTCCAGTATTTGCACAGCACATCTTGAGTATGCTGGTTCTCTCAGAAGCAGAACATATAAGATTCACTATTGTAGATTAATTTTTAAAAAATCAGTCTTGTATATGCATAGAAAGTTCTTCCATGTTTTTGTTTAACTTAAAAATCCTATCCAAGTGAAATGCTGCTAGCAATTTTCTCATTTGTTAGCAATTCTATAAAAATAAAAAATTATTACTGGTGAGCATGCCACTGTACATTTCTATATTATGGTAGGCCTTCACATGAAAACTGTAACCACTAGCCATAAAACCCAGAGTCTGATTTGAATTTTAAGCTGAACCTTTTTTTTTCCCCCCACATAAAAGATAATGTGTAAGGACAACTGCAGAATTTGACTCTGTGGAACTCTGAGAAGGAGTCTCTATTGGTTTCATCTTCTTTATTTTCAGTTAAGCACAGCTGAAAGCACCTGGACTATCAAACCATCTTCTTGATGAAACCAGTGCCTAAAGATCACAAGACAATTCGAACACAGTTTCCAACTAACTGCACAGGTGCCCAACTTTAGAGAACTTTTTAGCTGGCAGACAAATAGGAACCTATGACTAAAAATGACATTTGAAATAAAAATAAATTTCAAATATAATCCAACTCCTTAATCATGACTGTAAAACGTTATTGGAACTCAAGGGAAGTGGTTCATTAAATCAAATGTCCTTCTGAATGATATGCTATAACAGCCACAAATTATCAAATTTGATAGTTTTCAAATGCATAGCATGGAAAATAATAACATTCTCTGCAGGAATTACTGAGTAAAATTTTATCACTTACGCAGGAATTCAGAAGAGATTGATCATTGTCCTTTCAAAATTTGAGTTTTAGGACTGTCTTTTCTGACTATATAATCACATGGGGGTTTGGCCCATATGGAGCAGAACTGCTGAATCAGCTATTACTACTATTTATATATTATTTTATTATAATTCCATTTTCATGTTTAGTTAGATTGTCCAGAGTGTACTTTTTGTTCTAGAAAAGTTACATGACCAAGTTCTATGTGTTTAACCTTCTTTTACAAAGGATATCATTAAAGCCTAATATTAATCTGATAGCATTGCCTTTAAGAAGAGAAAAACACTGACCACAACATTGTAGATGACATTCAATGATACACATTATAAAGCAGTTTCTCTCCCACTAACTGTAACTAACATTCCAGCTAATTCTGCTTTGATTTGCCTTCAAATGTGTTTGACTATAAAAAATTTTGTTTCCATCTGCTGGCACAAGTTCTTAAGTAGCATAACTCACTGCTGATTTATTTGCAATATTCATAATAATTTGTTATGTTCTTATATGTGGATCAATTATCTGTCTTTGATATATTGCTACCTTCTACCTTGATGTCCTAAGAAAATGAGGCTTATAAAATTATTTGCCAGTCCTCCCTGACAGCTTTTGAATTTGTTGCCCAATCTAATTCAAATTTGAGAGAGAGAGGTGAAGTATCCATGACATTATGTTCACTCGAGATTTGTGAAGTTTGGTGATCCATGGGAAAGCAAGGGACCTCTCAAGGTACGGAACAAGAAATGAAGTTGGGGATGCAGACAGAGCTAAGGAGAGCTGCAGCAGAAAAGTTGGAGGTGATATGAGAAGAGCTGCCACACTTGGAAGCGAGAAATCAGGGAGCAAAAAGCAAAAATCTGGGGGGAAAAAGTTCATTCTGGCCAAAAGTTTATTAATTGAACTGATTTGCATGTTCTTCTATGATTTCCAGTAATTTTAGTTACATGAAAAGAGAAAGGGAAATTATCCAGCCCGGCCTGACAAAGTATTTAATCCTGAAAAGTCCTGAGTGGCTCATCCATCGGCTGAGAAAATTTTAGAAACAGAGTCTGACTTTATTTTATTTGCAAGAGTCATTTCTGTGATTCTCTACTGCACTTAGAGTAAGCAACTGCTTTTAAACTACAGGTCATAGCTTTACTATTGAATGCAAGTTTCATAATTGCCTTAAGACCTTCCAAAAGCACATCTACAATGTAAACATTGAAGTTTAATTTGCCTAAGCTGCAGCACTCCCTTCAGAAAAGGAAATGCTCTAATTTTTAACATAAAGTTGTTCTTCTATTTATATTATAAACCAAAGGCACTTACAATAACGCGGAGAAGCAGGAATATTACCCAAACCACTCTGACATGAATAAGTTTAAAGCCTTTACAAATCGTTCTTATTTTATCAACTAAAATCATTTCATCTTATACCCCAGCAGAATCTGGCACACACATACACATTACTAATTTACAGTAGAAACCAGGACTCCTCTCAGTAGTGGGTATGAATGAATCAAGGCCAGAACAGGCATTTTCCTAGTACTGTGAGGGAAAGGAAGTGATAACTACATCAAAGTTGGCATGACTGCAAGTAAAACACCAGCCAGGGAGAAAAAGCACAAACATATTTTCACTTTGAGATTGTGAAAAATGGCTCTACCTGCCCTGAAGAGAACAGGATAATGTTGCTTACACCTGCTGAGCAGCTCTGCTTCTTTACCAGGCTTCAAGCAGAAGAAGCTGAATGACAGTCAAGTCCTTTCTCTCTGCTTTCCCTTGTGCACATTTCGCTCCCTGCTGGTTTGCATTTTAGGGAGGCTTTTTCTCCTATTTTTTCTGGAAGGCACAGCCAGTTTTCTTCTTGTCCTTGGGCTGTGAAGCTGCACTCAAAAATGGAGTAACCAACTTTTTTCCTCTGTACAACAAATGGATTCTGTAGAGTGGCTGCTAGTAGTTGAAAATCCAAGTGCCACAAATAACAGCCATTGTGTTTGTGACTCTGTAAGTGGCTACAAAAGGCTTTACCTTGCCCATCTGACCTTTCCCACAAAGAGATTTAAACTAGCTGTGCTTAAGCTGGGGCACATCAACAGTGACCTCTGCTCAAGGTGCCTTTTTCCAAGTCCCCCCTCCCTCTGATTAGAGTGCAGACCACAAATTGCTTAGTTCAGACCCAGAGGCATGTACATGAGGCTAAAACACTGTACAAGTCTGAGTAACCCTGGCAGGTCTGATATCTTTGGCCAGAAGATAATCTAAATCAGTCTCTGGAAGTGTTCATGAGTAATTTCAGTGACAGCCTCATCCCAAAGGCATTTGCTAGTTATATGTACTTTTTGCTGGCCCCCAGCACAAGCTGTTAGAACTAATTCCCCTTCACCTCTCTAAGCCTGCCTCTTACCAGAGCTGAAGGTATTTCTAATTTATTTTTAGGGACTCATCAAATGTCTGTTTCTTCTTATTTCTGTCCTGAAATCTACCCAAGAGTTTCAGGCTCATCCCTAAGCAGGATGGAACACACCCATTTAAATTAAGCCTTTGCTCTACAAAGGATCCAACTGTCTTTAGAAAGAGCTGAATAGAGTCACCTCGTGTCTACCCAGAGCTACCGGCAAAGCTGTCTTTCTCAAATACACACAGAGACAGAACCTCACCCCATTTCTCTCCCTTTGGTGGCAGAAACAGCAGCAGGCATCCATAAGGGTCTCTGGCCAGGTCATACTGTTATTTACCTGGCATCCACCTTTTTTTTTTTAGTGCTTATATGCGGCCAAGCCCATATATTTTCATGTTTGACAATGTTTTTATTATTCTATTCCTAACCATTCTGCATCTCAGTTTCTGCCTGCTTACCCTTTACTCTCTTCAAGACATTCAGGTGACTTAGTTTTGGTGTCAAGCATATTTTGGATTCATTCCTGTTACTGAGAGAACAGTTCTACAGCACTGTGAGCAGAACTTCACCCTTTATCAGTCAGGGCAACTTTAGTGCAACTTACAGTGTTACTGTGGACTTGCAGAAAAACAGAATATAATCCTACTTCTCCAAAAGGACCAGGGTTCTGCTTCTTTAAATGTTAATTCCTGGTCCATCATTTAAGGTTAAAAGTAACAGACTAGTACAGTTTACCTGTCTTAATGAATTCTTTTATCTTATAAACTGTCACTACTGTACAAGACAAATCACAGCTTCACTCCTTGAAAACCATTATTCAGACTGAGTAGCCCCATGACTATTTCAGTCTCAAATCAAGAAAGAAGTACTGAGAGAAACACCACAGCAATCATACATGGGGGAATTTTGAGTTGAAAAATACTTACCGAATGTCAAATGAAACATGGAAAATAGCCAAAAAAATCAGCCCAGATTCTGGGAGGCAAAGGTTACTTTGCCTAAGTTTTGCTTATTATATTGCCTAATCTTTTTGGAGAAGTAAACAAAGAAAATACTATCAAATTATTCAGAATATAATACATCATCTGTTAATTCTAGTGAGTTACCTTGGAGTACAATGCTTCAGGGCAACCTGATAACTGAGCATACAAGTCACAACATATGGATTGGCTTCAGCTGCTATAGAAACTAAGAATCGTGACTTTCAAAAAGAGCTGTTTTTACTCTTTGTTTGCAACTAATGTGATCCAATCTATCCAATAATGATAGGTTGGAATCCACATCGCAGAGGAACAAGATTTTAAAATGCATTTTAATCTTCATTATTCTGAGTTCACAGTATGATTCAATGGATGAATTAGGAACCCTGGAGATGGATGCATAAGAGGGAAAAAGCTTTCCTAGACTGTGCAGTGTCTTAAACCAGCAGTGAAAGGAAATAATTGACTGTGTGCAAGATCAGTGAAGGAGTCGTGAAGGCATAAGACTGATCTGAAAATTTTTGTGAAAAGATCTGCTTTCCTTAGAGACATGTTCAAAAAGAAAAAGAAAGTAATTGTCTGCAAAAAGGAACTGTTAGGGGTCATAGAGCTTTCAACTATAAAATGGCAGTTATTCATTAAAAGCCAATAGTGTTCACATACAGTGAAAAAGTGTCAGCCAGTTCTCTTTAAATATAGTTCTGGACAAGGGGAAATATGCTCCACACCACATATCCTACATAATTAGGTACTTGCTGATGTTTGTCCTTCTCTGTGGTTCTTTTCATAAGTAGTGGAGAGGGTCGTGGCCCTGATTCTTCTCCCCTTTTTTCTTCATCCCCTGGTGAGAAGTCTGAGGTTCATTTGCCTGGATTTTGTTGGTTGCATGGAGAGGGGAAGATGTGTTTTATCCCTTTAGGCTCTTGTGGCCAGGAAGTAATCAAAGCAGTAATAAGATAGGAATGTACTAGTCTGGTTCACTAGATGGCAATCAGGAGTAGTTTTGCTTTCAGCTAAGCAAAATTTTGGGGCAATTACTATGACTTGAGACTATTATGCCATAATGTAATCCCAGTCAAACCCTCAGAAGCTCTAGGTTTGAGTTCTCAAGACCTCCATTTAAAAGTCTGCATAACTTCAACCTAGCAGAATTAAACAGCATTTATGCACAAAAAATAGAACAGAGAAAATGTTTTAAGGGGGGGAAAAAAGGTTAGTTGTGTCATATCAAGATTTAGCTTAAAAATAGGACTATTCCCAAGAGGTGTTGTCTGAAGCTGGTGCCACTCTGTAAGCCCCCACCAGATATAGAACTTCTCCAGCAGGATGGCTTAAAAGCAGAATCACACATTGGTGAGGTTGGAAGGAACTACTGGAGATCATCCAGTCCTACCTGACTGCCCAGCAGTCCTTCCCTACATCACAGGACTCAGTAAGTGCAGGTGGCTGTTTAATATCTCTGGGGAAATAGGCTCCACAAATTCTCAGGCCAATCCATTCCAGTGCTCTGTCACTCCCACAGTAAAGTTCTTCCTCATGTTCAAGTGGAACTCCCTGTGTTTTCACTTGTGCCCATTGCCAAACTTCGTAATGGGGCAGGATCACCTCCCTTGATCTGCTGGCAATGCCCTTCCTATGTCCCCAGGATACCATCAGCATGCTTGGCCACCAGGACACACTGCTGGCTCATGGACAGCTTGTCGTACATCAGAACCTGCAGGTCCTTCTCCACAGAGCTGCTGCCCAGGAGGTCAGCCCCAGCCTGTGCTGGTGCCTGGGGTTGTTCTTCCCCAGGTACAGAACTCTGCAATTGCCCTTGTTGATTCCTTTGATTTGCCTGAACCATATGGATGTGAAGCCTCAGATCAGACGGAGTACCTCAATCTTCTTGTCTCTTGCTATGTGATCACCAGTTTTGTTTATTGGAGAGGGTACAATTTTTGATCTTCCTTTTCTGATTAACATACCTGTAGATGCCCTTCCTGTTATTCTTTGTGTCCCTTGACAGATTTCAGTTCCAGTTTTACCTTGGCCTCCCTCATCCCCTTCCTACACAATCATACTTCGTCTGTATACTCTTCCCATTACCTCTCTTGGTTTCCACTGCCTCTGCATTTGCTTCTTTTCCCTTAGTTTCACCAGCAGTTTCCTAGGCAGACATACTGATCTCTTGCCTTCCTTGCCCAATTTCTTTCTCCTGAGAATCACTAGCTCTTGTTCTCTGTGCATCCTTAAAGTTCTGCCAGCTCTGTTCTGCTTCCCTGTCCCCATGGGCAGTCTCCTAGAGCATCCCACTATCGCCCTGAAAAGCTGGAAGTCTGCCTTCCTAAAGTTCAGAAGCCTGATGTTGCTTCTTACCTGACCTATGTTCCTCCGGGCTGTAGACTCCACCAATTAAATCATGGTCACTGCAGCCCAGGCTGCTTCCATCCCTGATTAGCTCACTTACACAGGTGACCATCAAATCCAGTGTCACATTCTATCTAGTAGGGCTGGACTAAGAAGTTGTCCTCCATGCATTCCAACAGTCTGCTGTATTGTCTACAGCTTGCTGTGCTTCTTTTCCAGCAGATGATGGGGTGGTTGAAGTCCCCAGTAGAACAAGAGAAGGGTGGTCAGGGCATCTAACTCAAATTTTCCCATGCTACGGGACATGTGGTTTGCTTCATACTATACAAAAATAGATTGTATCATCTGTGCAAACAAGAAAATAGTGTTGATCCCAGACAGCACATAAACAGTGTCACAAAAAAAAAAAAAAAAAAAAATGGAATCAGGACTCAAAGAACCAGCGGTCCACATGAATAATCCACTCAGAAAAAATGAGTTATTTTTAAGAATCACAGTGTTTCTCCTAGATGTTACAGAGTCAGGACATATTCTGCTTCATGCTCAGCAAGCTTTCTTAGAAATTTATTGAGGCTGGACATGGATTTCTAAGGAACCATCAGATATCTCTTCTAATCTTAGTTTCCAAGTTATTTAAGGCAACACTACAAAGAAACTATTTCCTTTGATAGAAATACATCAATCTAATTGAAACTAATAGAAATTACATGCCTGAAATTATGACAGAATAAAGCCCCTGCTTCAAGTGCTGTATGCCATAGCTAAAACATGTTCTTATTTCTTTTAAGTTTAAAGGACGCGTTTGACTTTGAAGAACTGTAAATCCAATCTAAACAAACTGATTTTAATCTAACTTTTAAAGCCCAAACCACAGAAATCTTTTCAACTAGAAGAATATTACAGGCAAGAATTTCTGATATTCCCAATAGGTACTCACCAAAATAGTGAAAACACACAGAGTTTTCTTACTTGAAATTATTTACCTACGTCAAGGAGTCTCTGTTATGTCAGAGAATTCATATGAGCTTCTTCAAAGTTGCATGTTATATATTCCAACTACATTACTGCTTTAGCTATTAGAACTTTTCTCAGGTTCAGCAGGAATGGGAGCATGCATCCATGGATGTACAGCTGAGGGTTCTGGGCAACATGTCTTGCTCCAATAGCCCTGCTGTTGTTTTGTTTGCTGCTATTTTTCCACAGGTTTTTAATAAAGCAGTTCACAATGAGTTCCCAATCTCTAAACCCTTCTGGGAGCACTGGTGTGAATATATGAAAACTGCTTGGCCTTTATCTGACAGTATGGGTCTTAAGCTCTAAAAATTGCCTTTTGACTCACATAGAGCTGTATTGAAAAAAACAAATGCCAGAACCTGCTGCCAACTGTACCTTGTTTATCTGTAAACTTCACTGTCATTTAACAGCATGAGCAATTTCAATCATATCACTTAAGTCCTGATGTGTGGAGTTTTCACTGGGGTAAGAGGCAGCTTAGGCAAAATTGATGTAATTGTAGAGGAGCAAAAGTACATAAAATCATGCACCATGGCTTCAAAAGCATTGTTTAAGAGTCTTGGCACTTATTTCAGTGAAAAATAGTATTGAAGAAAATTTCTATGGAAAAAAATACATCCTATTGGGTTTCTTCAGTGTGAAGAAGTAGGCTTTGAAATCTCATTTCTTTTAAAAATACAAAGAAAATAAAATAGAAGTTAACCAACTGCTGGCTCATTAGATTGTAATATACAGTGTGGTGGTCTCTTGAAGGATTGAAGAATGACTGTTTTCCTGGTGAAAGATTGTGAAAATCAAAGCTGTGCCTTTCTAGAGCTGGGCAGGTCAGCCTGTGATCAGCAGTGGAGCAGGTTGATAGCAATGGCAGGTTTCTGGATAAGCTCCCTTTGTGGAATCGAACTTCCGGATATTCTAGCAGGTATCAATTTAAAAAACTTTTGCTCCATACACTCCCTTGACTGACCTCTTCAGTCAAGTTTCTACTTCTCCAACACATATTTCCAGGAATTTTAAGACTTACAGAGTGCCAAACCCTAAGCTGAACCTTAAGGCCTGACAAAAAGCTACTTTTTTAAAAGCAGCAGTAGAAAACTATATTTTAAGCAGTTGTGGGCCTTTGGCACATATGCAGCTTAACATTGCAAACAGTATCTTGGGAGTATGAATTCTTGTCCCTGGTGAATCATTGTCAGGTTTGCCACTGATGTCTTAGAGACACAAATTCATCTCAAACAAAATGCCTCTCTACCTAATCATAATATAACCATGATTTCTAACAGCAAAAGTTTATAAAAAACTTTTTCAGTGCTAGGGTAGTTTAGATAGCATTCTCTTAACTGATTTCTAGCACAAACAGTATGTATGCAGCTCATTTAAAACACTATTCTTACTACTTCACTCTGCCTAAGGAGGCAGTTATAATCTGACAATAAATAACATTAAGTATGAGTTAAATAAGCAGGTTTCTTTGCTATGTGCCATTTTAGTTTTAGTTTGGTTTTCTTTCTTAATGTTTGCCATTCTTTTTTTTCCTCCTGGCCTTAGAATTATAAAAACTTAAGATTATTTTACTCCTAGAATTTCACCCTTTAGCTTCCCCATAAAACTTTATTTTAATACTTTAATCCTCTAAATTTCTTAATGGAGTTCTTAGTATTTAAAAAATAATTATACATATTTTCAGAAGAGATCATTCATTTTAATTACTGTTCTATGATGAATAGGGAATGAATATGATCATTGTAGTGTCGGAAACAAAAATTACAATCCCACATAAAATGCTGCATAAAGTTGGATTGTATCCTACAAAAGCAAAAATAGAAACTATTGCTCATAAAGAAGTCAGTAAGTTATTTTCTACTTCAAGAATCATAGGTTACTACTTCTAAATTACTCAAAAATGTGTGATACACCTATAAAGCACCTGGTCTCAGTGTCAATTTTAACACATTGAGACATGTAAATGGAATAGCTGCAGGCTTGTTGCAAAGAACATTTTTCCTCTGTTCTCAGGTATAACAGGTTATAGAAGAGCTGTAGTGAATTCTTTCTCCACAAATTCTCTGTCTTGATTGATCTTGAGTTGTCATCTGTTTGAATCAATTGTAAACAAGCTCTTCCAACCTCCTATTTTGCCTTAGCACCCAGAATTCTTCTTGTTTTCTTGTCCTCTTCTTGTTTTCCTCTCACCTCCACAGTCACCCCTGTGACACATTATTCAGAGGGTCCTCTTCATCTCTTTTCAGCTTCTTGTGAGAGTTCTGTCCCTGCCACCTTTCTCTGCCCTGTGCTTGTCTCAGAAATATTCTCATCTCCAGAGCAGACAGCTCACAGAGCTTCCTCTCTTCTCCTTACCCATTACCTCCAGGGCAGGTTGAAATCCTGATTTCTCTGAAACTTTTCATGGATACCTGGCTGCCAGGTAAACCAGCAGTATAAACAGCATGTGACTAAGGGTTAGTCTTTAATATCTGTTCAATCCACTCCAATGCTGGGTGACAGCACTGCAGTCCTGCTTGTCATCAGGTTCATAAGTTGTGTCTTCCTTGACTCAGACCTCCCTCTATGTAACTCCCATTTCCCAGATATCTGGAAGTTTAATTTCTGCATGTGCTTTTCCTACCCACCCATAAATATATAACTGGTGCAAGACCATAGCTAATACTAATTGCCTTTACAGTACCACAGGAACTTATCTTTGACCTAGACAGAAGCACATTTGCTTTGCTTGTGTTGACTCTGAACACTGTTGTGATGGTCAGTTGCCTTGACTGTGTCTTTCCTGACTTTGGATCGCTCTCCTAGCTTATCTTTTTTTTTTTTTTTTTCCCAAATTAATTGCATTTCTGCTTTGTGTTCAAGGCCTTTCTTGGCTAGTTAATCCCCTAGCTATCTCCTTTTTGATAACACAAGCTCAGCTCTCTCCTTATTTCTACTCAGGGGCCAAAAATACCAGCCCCTACCTGGCACTTGTGTGTGTTTATTCATGCTTTCTGGAGTCCTTTGTGTTTTCTCCAACACTGCTGCACATACATAGAAGAAGATTCTATAAATACATATTAAAATTAACTCATTAATCTTCTTCACACACGTACACTCTTTTCATTATTTCCACCCAACTCCCTTTAATGATTAGGCTGTTTATTATGATGCCTACATTGTTTCTTCGCTTTCTTGTACACCCAAAACTGTCTGGTCTCCATCTGTCACCTCGACTACTTTATCAATTATGAATTTTTGGGGTGCAATAGAATCAGAATTGCCTTCTTTGTTTGGATCACAACAACACAATTTTTGTTGCAGAGTGGTTGCTCAAAAACATTGCCAAAGTAGAATAAATATCAAACTGTAGAGCTAAATATGTGGTCTAGATGAGAAGCAGTGCCCACTCTGTGGAAACTAGAGCAATCTGTGAGGCCAAACCTGATTTTGCCCATAGCCCAGTCTGTGGTCACACGTAAATGCTGTAAAGCCACTGGGGTTTTTAGTGCTGTCAGTATGTCCACAGTCCAGATGTAGAAATGAAAGCCATAAAAACAAATCTGCTTCTGTCATCACTTTACAAGCAATTGTACAGTGCCCAGGGAAATGAAACTACTAACTCATAAACCATAACATTGGAGATGGTGAAACAGTCTAATCCTTCATCAGATGTGCTGAACCATGACAGGGTAAAATTATGATAGTAGCTTGTCCTTATTTTTTTTTTTCTTGCCAATTCTGAGGCACTGGAGAAACAGCTGCCTTCAGGGTGCACTGAGCAAAAACTTCTGAAAACCAGGCCCTGCTAATGATTTTGCCAGATGGGGTCTGGCCTCTCCATGTAGGACATGCATGTTTCTCACTTTGCTCTTCTGACAACTTCCTTCTGCCTCTGGAGGTGAAGCCTCAGTATACAGAACCAGGTAAACCCTGCACACACAGGGTCATGCCCAAAGTTACGTGCACCTAGAAAAAGTGAGCTCCACGTACTAATGTACTGCAGTATAGATTAGACACATATCCAGGATCCCCAGATATAACATGTCCTATCTGAGCAAATCTACAGGGCAGTGGCTAGGACCTTCATTTTTTGGTGAACCACACAAACAAGACGAGAGGAAGATCAGGCCAAGCAGGACATCCCCATGTTCCTGGGATAGATGGCTGTCTGCAGGCCACTGGAAGGCAGTGATTCTCCCAAAAGTAGAGCTGTCAGATGTTTAAAGTGATGGTAAAGCTCATTCCATCTGATAAGCCAAGGTTTCACCTGTGGGTCGACTTATGAGGTGAGGATATTTCAAAGGCTCAGGTTTGTTCAGATCTCTTACCTTCATAGCTGTTGATGTTAGTGGGTTTACATGTGATAGAGAAATCTGCCATCTATCTGAACACCCTAAAGATGACAAAAGACAGCAAAAAATAAAATCTGTTTTCATAGCCAGGGACATGAATGTGTTTTTTGCAGAGGTCAAATGATGCTTATCCCTCCCACATGCTGGCAAAGTGGTGAAGAGTCATGGTTTCTTGCATGTTGAAAGGCGAGATTGGATGAGGATTCTTGGCTGCTTAGATACAGCACGTGTGGTACTCTTCAGCAAGGCAAACCATGCAGCTGCCCAACATCAGTGATCCCAGTCATAAAGCTGGTATTGAAGTTCTGACATATTACAAAACTGTTAAAGTTGGGAAGTTACCTGGGAACATCTGTGCTGCATGTGGAATTGTGGCTGTGGAATAAAAAAAACCAAAGAATATTTTTAAATCGAGTGGGCCATAAAGGATCTGAAATTTCTGAAGGTTTATATCCCAATTTGATAAAGACAAAAGTATTGCTGGTTTTAAAACTTAAATGTTTTCATGGGAAGAAAAATGCAAATAAAAATATTCAATTATTATATGTTTCTTTTTCTAAGATGAGAGAATTGAAAAATTAACTCAGAAGATTCACTGCAAAAGCACTGAACAAAGCTACTTCATGTCACAAATCCACTGATCTCTTCTACAGAGAAATCACCATTTCATTTACCCGAGGCATGTTCTATTCCAGCATTTTCCACAACAAAATTTCATTCTATTGAGCTTTATGAACACATATCTGAAAGTCAGGTAATAATATTTTGGGGTTCAACTCATATATATTTTGCCTATTAAGGAATTTTTCTTGACTTATAATCAATAGAAATGATCTAAATATAGGTCCAAACTCACCTGTCTTATATATAGCAAATAAATACAGAGGCTTCAGTGGACAGCAATACCCTATTTCTATTACCATGTTCTGACTACACTTCACAGGTCCATAAAGCTGTTTTCTCCTGCTTTACACAACAGTGTTTGAGAAGACAAATCTTGGTAAACCTCCTCATTTTTAAGCTGACCAGCCTACAAAATACTGAATTTCACTGTTTTCTCCTTATCCATTTACTGGAACTAGTTTTCTCACAATAATGAGGGGGCTCTTGTGCACAGGTGGGTAAGCCATCTCACGACTCCCAGTAAATATGTGAATCACTTTCATGTCTAAAGTAGTTCCTGAAGAACTACCATTGCAAATACAATCAGGGTATGTACATGCACCTAGAAATAGTTACTAGTATATCAGCATCTGGTAAGTAATTGAGTTTAGCCATGCACCCACAGAAGTTTGTAAGAAGTTTTGTTAAGACTTTCTGGGAGCTGCTTCTTGGTCTGAGTGACTTTTTTAAACACTTGCAGTTTAAATGCTGTGTTCTCTTCGCTGCTCTAAAGACACCCACTCCCTAATCCAAAGTCAAGGAACTCAGTCCCTTAAAGTTGTTGCTGGTAATGTCACTGAAAGTGCAGGAAAAACAAAAACCCTCCAACAACATTTTTAATGTTAGAGAGTCAAGGCATTACTTTATTATCTGGCCAGAATGTTGTTCTGGGCAGGATGTATCACAGAAATAATCTCATCCGCACATAGCCCGGGTGTGCAGAGAGAATCATTCTATCATACATACTTTTACTAGATTTTTCAGGTATTTTATACAGTAAAAATACATAGGAAAGTATTGGGTCAGTGTTCATTGGTCCAAAGTTGAGCAAACCGCCAGTATTCAGTTTCCCATTGGATCTGAATCTCCTTGCCTCTGTGTGGCTAGCACAGGTCCTTCCCGTGAGAACATTTTGCTACATTTCATAAACAAAGATAAAGTTTGGATGTTTTGCAAACAACGTCTCCGGATTAGGTCAGTTTGGGCTTGGCCAATTGGGCCTCGGGGGAGGTCTCGGGCTGACCAATCTGGGGCACCTCTGTAAACTCTATATATATGGAAATCAAAATAATAAAGTCTCCTTCTCTCTTTCCTTGTCTAAGAACTTGGGTCATTCCTCAGCTAGCCGCTCAACAGCGACACCTCTGATGTTAATTACATTTTTCATTCTTCAATTTCTTATCAGTCCTTTCCAGACCAAATGTCTTCATCCCTGCTGGAGGTGGCATCTGGGGTGGCTGTTTGTAGGAAGCCATTGATGTCCTGCTGATGTTCTGCTGATAACCCTTTATCTTTTGGGTTACTCCCAGTCTGTTGATATGCTGAGTCCACCAGGCTTCACCTGGTCGAGCAATACCCTGGAAAAAAGCCTAAAATTCCTTTTCCTGGGGTAAAGACAAACAGGACCCTTTGACTAAAGTTATACAAAAGTTTTAAACTGGTATATTTTCCAACAGTAACATGTAACATGTTCTGTGTAGGGTTGACAGAGCAGACCCATTTATTACATTTTCTCTATCATGCTAATATATGGACAGATGTACAAGCTCAAATGAGCCTGCGCCCTCCTCCACCCCACCCAAATTTAGAATCAGCCATGTGCTGGCCAAAAGAGGAGCTCTACATTTCTGGGGTAGAAAAGGTTCAAAGCTCAACATCCATGTCTACAAGGAGCCTAGCATTAGCCCACCATTTCACCACACCTTCCTGACTCCTGCTTCCCACACTATACTCGCTACAATGTGCACAAGTTCCAGCAGCCTGGAAATCCTGCCAGAGAAGGAGCAGTGTGGTGCAGCAGAGCTAATGAGCCTGGGCTTGGCCCTGCTGAGGAAGTGTTAGGGTTGCAATTTATGTGAGCCATAAGATCTCAATTAAAAATTGCTTAAATGCTGTGGCCCAGTTGAGCTTTGCTCAGGTTTAGACACAGCTACTTTATTACACTAAAATTATTGTCATGTACGACAGGAAAACAACAACAAAAAAAATGTATTTCTCACATAATTGAAACCTTACCAGCTGAATAACTGACTTAGAAAATTATTATTATTATAGATTAATTATTACAGAAAAATAAAAGAGAAGCCTGGACTTGCCACTTCCCTGCTGTGCTTCCTCGGTAACCTTTCCATCCCTTCATCCCACACAGCCAGGCTGTTTTCACTGAGTCTCCACTTGCAAGGCATTTGCTATCACACCATACCTGTCCTTTTCTATGTATTATCAACACGCCATGGACATGGCATTGTTCAGCCTGAGAAGAGAAGGCTCTGAGGAGACCTTACTGAGTACTTACAGTACTTGTAAAACTCACAGAAATATTGAATCATTTAGGTTGGCAAAAAAACTCCAAGATCAAGCACAGCCTTTGACTGAACACCACCTGGCAACTAAACTGTAGCACTGAGTGTCATGTCCAGTCCTTCCTTGAACTTTTCCAGGAATGGTGACTCCACCACCTCCCTGGCAGCACATTCTAATGCCTGACAACCCCTTTAAGAAGAAATACTCCCTGGACCTCCCCCAGCACAGCTGGAGACTGTGTACTCTTGTCCTGTCACTTGTTACCTGAGAGAAGAGGCTGACCCCCACCTGGCTACAGCCTTCTTTCAGGCAGTTGTAGAGAGCCATAAGGTCCTCCCTGAGACTCCTTTTCACCAGGATAAACAATTACAGCTCCTTCAACCACTCCTCATATGATTTACTCTCTAGAATTTTCTCTTCTCCATTGCCTTTCTCTGGACTGGTTCCAGCACTTTAATGTCTTCCCTGTCATGACAGACACAGAACTGGACACAGGATTCAAGGTGTGGCTCCACCAGTGCTGAGTAGAGGAGGACAATGGCCACACTATTTTTGATATAAAGCAGAATGCCATTGGTCTTCTTGGCCACCTGGGCACAGCTGGCTCATTTTCAGCCACTGCCACCAGCACTCCCCAGTCCTTTTCCACAGGGCACTTTCTAGTCACTGTGCCCCAAGCCTGGGGTTATTCTTATCAAAGT
This sequence comes from Entomyzon cyanotis, assembly GCA_024500445.1. Classification (NCBI taxonomy): domain Eukaryota; kingdom Metazoa; phylum Chordata; class Aves; order Passeriformes; family Meliphagidae; genus Entomyzon; species Entomyzon cyanotis. The sequence goes on along the minus strand of JAKEPQ010001021.1, from coordinate 32,072,225 downwards.
GCAAGACCTGGCATTGGGCCTTGTTGAACCTCACACCACTGCCTTCAGCTCATTAATCCATACTGTCCAAATCACTCTGCAGAGCCTTCCTTCACTCCTGCCCAGCTTGGTGCTGTCTGCCAACTTACTGGATGTGCACTCCATCATCTTATCCAGGTCATCGATAAAAATATTAAACAGGACCAGTTCCAATGCTGAGCTCTGGGAAACCCCAGTGACTGGCCACTCTCTGGACCAACTGGACCACTCTCTGGACCCAGCCAGTTTTTAACACTGTGGACAGTGCACGTCTCCAAGCCATGACCAGCCAGTTTCTACAGGAGAATGCCATGGGACACATCTCAAAGCTGTGCCAAAGTCCAGGTAAAAACCCTCACAGCCTTTCCACCATCAGGTCACCTGGTCATAAGTGGCAATCAGGTTGGTCAGGCAGGACCTGTCTTTCACAAAGCCATGCTGCCTGGGCCTGATCTCTTGCTTGTCCTACACACCTTAAATGTGATGGCACTCAGGATGATCTGATCCATGACCTTCCCTAGCACCAAGGTCAGGTTGACACACCTGTACTTCCCTGGATCCTCCTTCTGGCCTTCTTGTAGATGTGACCATTAGCCAATGTCCAGTCACCTGGACCTCCCTGGTTTATCAGGACTGATGATAAATGATGGAGAGAAGCTTGGCAAGCTCTTCTGTCCCCTCCCTTAGTACCCTTGCATGAATCCCATCTGGTCTCATACACTTCGGAGTGTCTAAATGTCTCAGCAGGTTACTAACTTCTTCCTCCTGGGTTTCAGGGCATTTTTCTGCTCCCTGTCCCTGTCTACTACCTCAAGGGACTGGTTGCCCTGGGGATCACTGATCTTACAGTTATAGACTGAAACAAAGAAGGCAATTAGTACCTCAGCCTTTTCCTCAGCCTTGGTGAGAGTGTTCCCCCATGCATCCAATAAAGGATGGAGATTTTCCTTGGCCTTCCTTTTATTATTCATGCTTTTGTAAAAACACTTTTGATTATATTTCACAGCAGTGACCAGATGGAGTTCTAGCTGAGAGTTTGCATTTCTAATTTTCTCTCAACACAACCTAACATACTTGTATTCATCAAGAGTTGCCTGCCCTTTCTTCCAAAAGCCAGAAAGTTTCTTCTTTTTCCTAGAAAAGCTCCCTGTTCAGACAGGCTGGTCTTTTTCCTTGCTGGGAATTACGGGGACAAATGTTTTAGCAGGGCCTGTTGTGACATGATAAGGAGTAATGGTACTAAAAGAGAGTATATTTAGTCTAAATACAAGGATGACATATTTCATGATGAGGGTTTCTGAAACACTGGAACAAGCTGTTCAGAGAGATGGCAAATGTCCTATCCCTGGAAACACAGAAGGTCAGGTTGGATTGGGCTCTGAGAAAACTTACCTATTGGAAGAAGTCTCTGTCAGAGGGGTTGGATGCAATGACTTTTAAAGGCCCCTTCAAAAACAAGTTATTCTATGATTCTGTGGTAAATCTTTCATTCTACACAGAATATGTCTTGTTACTAGCTATCTAATAACTATGGTTATATCACATGATTATCAGCAAAAGTAAAAAATTAGCCACCAGCCACCCAAACATTAGAAAAAAATTTGCAACAATAACTAATCAAGCTGAAGCAAAGCTGCAGACAACCCATGTTCAGAAAAACATGGGTTAGCTTAACCTGCTCCCTCTTTATTAGTGAAAATAATTTCACATTTACAATGCTACAAGGCTACAACTAGGGCAGTCCTGGAGGGCAGGTATATGGGCAGATGTGTACACATATAGTGTTCTCCTCCAGAGAGATGAACCAGGTAAAAATTGCCAAAGACTACAGAGTTATTATATTTTGTGTACATTTGTGCCCCATGTCATCCCAGTGATGAAATGCCAGTCTCTTCCTAATGTGCTTTTGGTTGTTCCCTGCCAGCTTTCAAACAGTCCTGAGTTCAATAAGTTTTGGAAGAAATCTTAATTGAACTGCCTGATAGAAAACACATGTGTTCATCCCCCCAAATTAGTCCTGCCACTTTCTTTTGTTTTTCTCTATCATTTCTGTTCTACCCCACTTATGACCATTTTGTCCTCAGCACTGTTGTTTTCCACTTTAAAATCAATTCCAACCCACTTGGGAGTTGCCTTTTCTTTTTTTTCCTTTTCTTAGGTTATCACCTCTTCAAATGAGACACAATTACAGATTTGGGTGTTTTGAACTGTAACTTACTCACCCAGACCACTATGTATTGTTTCTTCACATTTCTCAGAAATGTGCTTGCTCTGGAACAGTTTTTAATAAATTTAGCCCACAAATTCATGTTTTGAACCACAAGGAATCAGGTAGACCAGACTACCTGCATGAGAATTTGTGGGCTTTCTTAAAAAATGTTGGGGGTGGAAATAAAACTTTTTTTCAAAAGACATGATAAGAGATGCAACGTTTTTGAAAAGGGATAAATTTAAAAGAAAAATATATTTCTAAGAAACTTCATTGGACTTACCTATTAAATTTCAATTCATGTAATCCAAATATTACCATAATAGACTGGTATGCTTTGAAGATGTTCTCCACAGAAGAGTTTTCAAATTATGACCTTTCATACCTGTAATGTGGCTAGAAAAGACAGTAACTGGGTAGAGCCCTCTCCTAATTTAGAGCCCTCTCCTAAATCTACTTTATTAAAATCTTTCTTAGGAACTAGTTGAGAAAACAATTTGTCTTCCATGTACCAGACATGAATATCATCCATCATGAGGCTTACGTGCTTTTCCTTTTAAACAGCCCCCTCTGAATATGTATTCTGAATACGAATGCATCAGCTGATGCTATCACCACTTAACTGGGATTTTTCTCAGCTTACAGGGTTTGTTTGTAGCTGGACACAGCAGCTGAAGAAGTGGAAAATAGCTGATAGATTCTCACCACCACAACCAAACACAGGAGCCTCATTCTGGCATCAGCCAGGAGGGCACAGTTTCTACCAGCGAGGTGGAACTAATCCTCTGTAAGAAACACTGACTTCAAGGGACATTCTTTACTTGTATAACTTATCTGTATGGAGAAGGACTCCAATACCCTGAGACAGAAGGACTTCCTTGGCTCACCTTCCACAATGGTGAAGCAGAGTGCCTCTAATCCTGGTCAAACTCCATTCTTTAGCACACAGTGGAACCAGGAGAACTACAGCAAAAGGGTGATTTCTAGATACCTCAGCAAAGAAAGGGGGCTAACTAGCACTTGAAGCTCAGCAGCTGTTGCGAAGATCTGAAACATGCTCAAACAGTTGTACAGTAGCAGAACAGTCCCTTGGATTTGCATGATGCAACATATTGTTACTTATGGCACCATCCAAATTAGAGAGTGAGATGACCTTAAAGCTACAACAAGCCACTGTGAAAGTGCATGCTTTTGTCTCACTGAGTAATCTGACAGATTCTGTGACTGAGGCAGACTGAAGCTGCCATGTATTACTAAAGTATAGCCCCAGACATCATTTGGGATATTTTGGTTTATAGTTTTCACCAATTCCTTTTCAATTAATGGGGTTTTTTCCTGCATTTATACAAAACCTCAAACTCCATTATCTGCCTTTTCACATACCTTGAAAGGAGCTTTCAGTTTCCTGAACAAGTTCTTCAGCAGGGTTTGTGAGGCTTTTATTATTTTTTAATGTTTGCATCAATTTTTGCAGCTTTATTTATGAGAAACCACTGCTGTGCTGCCTCAGAGGTTAACAGATTACTACTATTGTAGTCAGTGAAATAGAATATTGGTATTAGAATACAAACCATCCTCCTGGGAAACTCATTTTGAAATAAGTCTTTAACTCTGAATAGATTTCCATTATGAAGCCAGCCTTGCATAGCATTACTTTGAACCTATCAAATAATTTTCTGGAAACTGAGATAATCTGTCTTAATAAATAATGATCTAGTTCAAAAATGTTCCTCATTTTGAAAAGACCAGGGGCTACAGATTTTTCTTACGTAGTACATTATGAAAACAAAATCTGTTTTAAAAATCATGCTTACCTAATAGGTTAGGAAGCACTCTCATCATTTGTACTGTGGATTTCTCTTTCACTTCCTCTTGTAGACATACCCATCTAATCTTCCTCTCAGTTGGCACTATCATGTAGACAGGTTCTCAGTACAGCGTATTTCAAGGCAGTAACTAAACCACTCAACTACCTCAGAACAGAAAGAGCAGTAAGTATTTTCCGAAACTCCCAGTGAAGCAAAAAACATGTATCAGAATTATTGAAGAAACTGTTAATGTACCAGATGCAGAAGACCACTTGCTGGAAAAAAAAAGAATAATTTTAAATTAAAAATAATTTCATGATCTGTTCATGAACCTGCCAGGAACATTACATTTGTCTGATGGATAAATTATTCATTGTGAAATATTTCTTCAGCACCATCTGTGACTAGAGTTCTCAGAGCATTGTACTGTTATTTCACTAAGGACTTAGAATTATTATTTAAAGGCTTTCTGTGAGTGAACATCCTATAGTAGAGGCTGCAATAAATGTTATGGTAAATACAAATAAATCACTCCAAGCATGAATTAGATAAAAAAGATAATTATACCAAAAATGTGACTAAATGGTCAACTTTTGGTGTTTAGGTGCAGAAAATCATCAGTGACTGACATTGGAGAAGGCTGCAAAAAAGCTAAAATGGGAGGACATACCTCTCTCTCTTGCTGAAACATGCACACTCCTGCCTGCCTTTCCCCTCCACTGATTCTCCCACAAGACATGAATTCTGCTGGTCATGCTCTCTCCTCCCTCTATTTTAATCTATTTTCTTCCTTCCACATCATTGCCATTGGGCATTTTGGTCTGTTTCTCCTCTGTGAGATTCTCTGCAGCACAGATGCCTTCATTCTTGGTGCTACCAGACCAAAGCTGCCAACATTTTAGTAATGTGCTCATTTGAACTGGATGCTACTTCTCCTTCTCACTTTGTCCCATGCCTTTCACTTTCCTTCAGCGTAAAAAAAGAGCCCCAGATATCAAATGGGGGGCAAAGGGACAACATGCTCACCACTAAGTCGATCAACATTCTCCTCTCTCCAACAGTTGAGGGGTAATTTCATAGGACTATCCCACATCGGGCTGCAGAGGAGCAGGAACCACACTATTTCCTTTCAAGCTTTCTGGAAACAGCTGTCTTAGTTCACAGCATTTTGTTTCTCTTAGAACCTGAGCCACTTCTGCCTCCCACTCCAAGAGTGCTGAAATGAAATGTAGAATGGGGTTGCTAGTATTTGAAGTTTACTTTAAAACTATTCTTTGTGTGTGTGTATATGCATGCACATGAACAAAAGAAACCACCCAAAACCCAGAATTTGCATTCAAAAGGGCCAGGCTCACAAAAAATAAGTGTGACGCTATTGTGAGTCAACTCTACAGAAGAACTTGGCATTGTTCATTTTTGGCATTGATCATTTTTCTTCTGACAGAACACATCAAATACAGGCTGAAGTCTGCATAATGCACACAATAAGTCCTGGGGAAAAAATTCTTGTAAAAGAGCTTTTAGAGAGGTGGTTGGAAAGCAAAGAGGCTTTATGTTCTCTGTGCCTGTAGCTCCAAAATGCCTGCTATACAGATAACATTATTTCCCAACACGTCTGCTGGAATATATTTCAGAAAAGTAATGCTTCTTTCTCCACCCTCTCATGAGATTCAAGGCAGAATTTCTGAGAAAAGCAAAGATTTGCAGCTGTTGTAAGGCCCATTTACAACTGCTGTTGCCTTGCTGTTTCCAAATCTGACATAGGTGCAAGAACTGCTGTTGCAAACTTGTACAGAACTCACTGAGGTCCAAACCCAGCTAGTCAGGATAGTCTTGGCCCCTCAGATGCATTGAGACCCTTTGGGTTGAGATGTGTCTCAACTGATCTCAGAATCTGTCTGGGAGTTGGTTGTGGCCCAGTCCAAAAGTACATTACAAATTGAGACAGTTTTGCTTGAAGCTTGGAGTAAAAGTGAAGTGCCATTTGAAGGAACTCAGGATACCTGAGACAAACCTGAGTTAAGTACCCGGTGGGAAGGATGTTTTTCTTCACTCTTCAATTTTTCCTATTAATTCATGGGATGACAAATCAGCATCACCTCTTTTCAACGTGTGCAATGGCAGAAAACTGATTTTCCTCATTGCTAAGCAGGTTCTATTCAGAGGAGAGTTAAAATTTCTGGCCTTACAGTTAATCTGGAGAAAAAGTGGCTCAACAAGCCACTGGTTGTGTGATCACACCTGACAAAAACCTCCAACAGTTTTAAATTCCATGTGAATATTAATCTGAAATTATTACATAATGCCTAAAAGTCCTGCCATTTAAATTCTGATTTTTCTGAACTCCCTGAAATAATTTTTTTCCCTAACAAATTTTTTATTAAGTAAAAGTTTTGGACAGTGTTCCTGTAAACTTATTTTTGCTGAGGCTAATCTGAGGAAAATAAATAATCTTTTGGGTATGTGCATACTTGTGTAAGAATAGCATATTCTCTGTCTGCTATATCGTCTGTACAAAAATCACAGTAAACTTGGTTCAAGGTATTAGTTTAACTAAAACCGGGGTCAAGATTAAATAAATAAATAACTAAATACATAGAGGAAAAAAATTACCTGCCCTTCCTTTGGTGCCTTGCCACAAATAAAATTTAAGAACAGTCACAGAATTGATAAAAAACCAAAGTTAGGAACCTAAAGGAGTAAAGAAGTTTGTGAAAGACCTAGAAGTCTTTCTTTCATTCTGGCTGTCATACTTTTTTCCTCTGATCAGAATTCCCATAGGGAAGAATAAGACATGAAGAGTTTAGAGAGAAGCAGACATATTTGTGAGGATGTGTAAAACTGATGGTGATTTTTGATAGGATTATTCTTAGCAAAGATTGAAGATGTCTACTTTCAGAAATTAGGGTACTTCAATAAATCTTATACAATGCTTACCGGTTTCTAGATCCATAGAGTATTTATGAGCAAGATATTTGAGATATCCCACTGTGCTGGGCCGGGCTGGGAGAGGGTTAATTTTTGCAGAGGACAGGAGGGACATGGCCAGGACCCAGGCACTATTCTGTACCACCCCACGCCATGCACAGAGGGTGGGGGGAGAAGGGGTCCCTTCTGGCCAGGTCAGCGGTGCAGCACTGGATTCCTCATGGTGAGCACTCCCCTGGGAATTGTCTGCCTCTGCTGTGTGCTGTTATTCATATTGCTGCTCCTACTGTTCATTTATTATTTCATTTCTGTCTCCAGCAAACTGTTCTCATCACAACCCATGTTCTTTATCTTTTGAGCCTGCAATTCTCCTCTCCATCCTGCTGCAGGGAGCAGGGAGGGTAAGCAAGTGGCACATCGTTAGAAGGGTTTCAGTGGGAGCACTAAATTGGAGAATAACATCCCTAAACCACAACACCCATTTATCTGAACTTAATTCATTGAAACATCTACTGTAATAAAGCAGATTTGCCAAAGCATATGGAGAACCTGGCCAAAGTCTGTGTATTAGAATTCGTGCCACTCTCTAAAAACTTTACATTAAAGTCAAGTGTTCATTACCAGTTGTTAAGTGTACTTAATTAAAGTGTATATAAGGCACCAATGTATGATATACATGCTGCTAATGTACATGTTTCAATTAGATGAAAATAACCTTTTCCTGGCCTCATCCTTGTAAATACTGCATTTTAAATATGCAGTAAAGGTGAGGGGGTTTTCCTCCTTAAAAGTCAGAATGAGATATTGAAAAGGAGACCTGTAAGTGTCTGTGCCAGCTTTTGAATGTAAAAAAAAAAAAAAAAAAAAAAAAAAAATTCTATGAGACAAAAAAAAAAAAATCCAGTCTTTTCACATTCCCATATTTCCCTGGGAAGACATCAACATTTTTCTCTGCCCCAACTCAGCTGCACTGCTGTGTCATAGGCCTCACTCTAGTCAGTTCCTGCTGAACTTAGAGCATATCCCAACTACATTTCAACCAAGTAGGAATTTCTGAGGCAGAGCAATATCTTTTCGGATGATGAAACACAAAATCTTGGCCAGTTGTCTTCTGGAGATATGTGTTTACAGGAACAAGAAACATTTTTCAGAGGAACTTCCATAACTCATCAGAAAAAATGTCCAACACAAAGATTCAGACAGCAGAATTTTATTATGGAGGCAACCTCATATTGACACTGATGGGAATTGCCAACGGCTACTTCTCCATATTTTAAACATAAAATTTCTGAAACAAATATGCACTGTCATGATTCAAGCAAATACTCAAGATCTCGTGATCTTAACTTCTGTAATTTGCATTCTTTCTGATCCACTCTGCAGTTATATAAAACCATGATTTTTTAAAAGTTATTAGATGGATAGCTCTCCCAAATTTACATAAAGATACTCTCCACTGTTTTATACAAATAATGTTAAGCTGTTGGACCTGCTGCCTCTGAGCAGTACTTTACAAAGTAGATAAAATTTGAACAAGCCCTCAAAAAAAGTACTTCTCAAAAACAAGACCACATTTTATGTGTTCACACACTATTTCCTTTATTCTTGCTAATAAGAAGGGGATTACTCTCATTATAAAATATTCATAAAATGCGTGCAGCACTGGTAAAGTAGTTTTATGTTCCCAGCTGTTACAGCATAAAGTGGAATAAAGACTAGCTTGCTGAGTTAAATGGCATCTGATACACTAGTGCAGAGTGCCTAAATATACAGCTTTTTTATATGTTACCTCAACCAAAAAGAGATGCCCATGCAGAGGAGAATCAAAGAGGCAAAACCAGTTCCAAGTCTGGGAACACTCTTGAACTTCACAGCAAGGTGGTATCTGACTCCCCATTGTGACTCTAAGCCCTGTCAGGAGCTTTCTCTTGTGGCAGAAGAAATTTTGTAGAATACAAAATAATAGTGTCCCGGATCATCAAAAAGAGGACCTGACACAGCACACTCTGACCTGAGAGGGCTTTGCCAGTGATTTACAAAGCATTTCCAACATCAGTTGATGTGTGGACACCTTAGAGTTTTCCTGTCAACTGGAGGCCAACACTTAGCAAGTGGCAGGAACTCACACAGTCAGTGCCAGTAGGCTCTTTCTTTAATTGCTTTTCCCTGACTCATTAGCTCCAGGGATACTTTCTCTAATGGGCTTTATGGGCCACAGGATTAAAAACCACTGAGTTTTCAAGAGAAGCAGGAGAAGAGCCAAAAGTAGTAGTTTTTAGCAGCTGATTCCAGCCAAGTTTAATTTCATTTGCTGTGTTCCGTGTGGTTCAGCAGATGATCCTGCAGGTGGAGGCGTCACAGCAATGCCAGCAGGCATTTGTTTTCCATGATGTACTATCCTCTGGGCTGCTGTCAGCCCACCTGACATGAGCAGGAGAAGGAGGCAGCATTTTGGCCACCAAGGCTTATTTTTAGACTGAGACAACCAGCTATCCATATTGATGTTATTTGTCACCATTACACATTCATAAAATTCATGCCTGGTAAATAAAAGTTTTCAACATTAACACTTGTTAATCTCTTCCCAAAGGCCTGTTAGTGACAGCTGTGAGCAAAGGAATGAGTACTATTGAATTAAGAAAATTTTCAGCTGAGTATTGAAAGTGTGGTTACCACTGCAATTAAACAAGACAAAACCCCCCAAAAAACTCTACCTAAACACCTAAATTGTAACATTTGAAAAACAGTCCCAATGACTAATAAATTATTTTTGAATTCCTATGGGATTCTTTTCCACCCTCTTAGAAATCACAGCACTACTCGTATCAATATGATGATTATAAAGAAAAAAATTAAATCAGAAATAAATAGTAATGTACTTCAGGCATTAATATTTATTGTGTGAATTTTACCTTCCAATTTAGGCACTGAAAATACTGCAGAGTATTTATTCTTACAATATTCTTCCAATTACTACAAGCAATGAAAAGCTGAAGGTTTCTCTAAAGGAAGATGGAGTCCACAGCCAAACAAGAAAACAAAACTGCCTTGCAAATGCTGGCTTGTAATGCCATCCTTCTTATCCTTGGTCTGTACTGCTCACATTTTGCAACCTGCAGAGATGACTGAATAACACAAGAAGCTATTCACTGAGACCTTCACATAAAAGGTTTGCTTTCATTTCACTGCTGCTCTTTGCTGGAGTTGGGGCTGAAAAAAAAAAAGCTTCTTTCGAGCATATTTAGAACTGTTTGCTAACATGTCCTTGTCTCAGCCCAACCCACAGAAAATGTCAGGCTGCTAAAAGCAAGGAGGCAAAAGCAGTGTTTTCTGTAGCAATTAAAGAAAGTTTTTCACCACACAAAGCTACACGGGGCCCCACAGAGCAATCAGGCTGATGTAAGAATTGTTATCACAGCCAATCCCACACCCATGGCAAAATCTGGGAGCAGATCTGAATGTCAATGGCCCTATTTATAATATGTTGTATGGTCTTACCCAGTCAGACCCAAGACGGGGCTGAAATCAGAAAAACCATGCTGCAAATTTGTTCCTGAGCAGCGGATGGCCTCTGACATACCTCTGGGTCATTACTGGCAGCACCCTTAGACTCTGTTCAGGAGAGCTTGAGCAACCTGATCATGGGATACAGGCAGTTTGGAAAAGGTGAAGGCAAGAAGGAACAGGAACAACACTTGTATCCCTGCTTATGGAATGGAAAGTACAAGAGAATAATAGAGGAGTGCAGTGCATTTAGTGACCCTGCTTTGTTGCATTAAATCTATGTTGAAAACTGTTTCACCGGTTCAGTCAACAATGTGCCAGCAGTGAAGGGAAACATCACAAACATCATAAAAATCATGAAGTTTGCAATTCTTTTCTCACTACATACTTATGCTCTGAGTTCACTGGCACAAGACCTGTTGTCCTGCAGCATGATCACAGCCTGCTTAAAATGCTGGCATCATCAACAGCTAGGGTCATACAGATACAGTGCTGAAAGTTACCAGAACACCACACAAGAAAAATCTTAGCCTAAAATTAGTATGCGTGAAACTTTCTGGGGTTGCACTCTGTTTACAAACAATTTAAGATAACTCCAAAAATATTCCAGCTGATTCACTGTACATAATTATGAATGGTCCAATCATCCCTAACAAAATTATGCTGTTTTGTTTTGGGAAGTTTCACTTTCCACAAAATTGTGTACTGATTCTTTAGACCTCTTGAAAATGATATAATCTCACAGTACTTGCGTCTGATTTTTTATAGCCAGTTTTGATTCTTTTCAGAATATAAAAATATTCTTTCTTCAGTTCTGCTGTTAGGCTTTATTTTTTTATTTAGTTTCTGTCCTAATACCTAGAATCATATTAGCATATTTGACATATTTTTTTAAAATACACACCATTATAGAGCAAAACAGTGCAAGAATCTTAAAAATAAGTACCAAAAGTTGCTGGTTTTTTATGGGCAATGTCAGTCTCTGATAAACTATAATAGTAAACTGATTAAGCAGTACTCCAACCTGTAAAGCCTTTTTACTGTCTTTTTAGATCCAGGCAAAAATTCTCTCTAGTTGCTCTTCACTATATTCCTAACAACGACACTGACCTCAACTATTCAGTTAAAGGACAATAAAAAAACCCATCACACATCATTAAAATAAGTGAAGCACAACTGCCTAAAAGCATAATATGTAGCACATACAATATATACAATACAGTTTTCATCTTCATGCTGTAGTTTTTAACAAAAATGAGTTGTCATAATGCCTTTCCATTTTCAGGAGTGTCTTCCTTTCTGTTAAGTGTGTTCACAATTACCTTGTCCTTTTGAGCTAATGGGTGGAACAAGTCCAATGACTTGTATAAAACAACCTGTGAATCCTTTCAACGGAGTTACAGTCTTTGATAAAAGAGCATGAATACACATTTCAGCACTGATAAAATAAAGAGCTGCTGACAAAGCTCAGTAACTAACAGTATGGGCTGCATTCCCCGGTAGCTCCTTAGACACTGTATTGGATCTGGCTGAGATGGAGTTAATTTCCCCATAGCAGCTCTCACAATGCTGTATTTTGTACAGGTGTCAATAATACACCTGTGTTTTGGTACTGCTGGGCAGCGCTAGCACAGCATCAGCACTGTCAGTCCTCACACCCATAGCTCTGGGTGAGAGAGATCGTGGGAGGGGACATGGCCAGGGTAGCCAACCCAAACTGACCCATTTCTTGTGACTGCTGCTAGGTATACAAGCTAAAAGAAAGGGGGAATGGGGGGAATGGACATTTGTTATTTACAACACTCTGCAGCATTTTCTGCCGCAACTGCAACTCAGACTGAAGCCCTGTTTCCCAGAAAGTGGTTGGACAGGAGACAGTACTTGCTGATGGGAAGAAGAGAATAACATCTTTTGTGTTTTTCCTTTGCCTCCACACATACATGAACTTCTGCTTTAGTAAATCACCTTTAATCTTAAGATGGAAAAAACCCTAATGAGTTATTTTCTGCCCCCATCCTGCTGAGGATGGGAGTGAAAGAATGGCTTGGTGGACACCTAGCATCCAATCAGGGTCAACAACCAACAGTCTTTATTTGACTCCCAACCTGGCACCCAAGGAATTTGAAATAAGGATAGAAACTGGGAGGTCTAACAGACATGGGCTGAACAATGTTAGAGAGTGGAATGGTCACGGGAAATTTCTGGGATTGTATTTGTGGGGAAGGTATATGAGGGGTGGATTCTGTGCCAGTTGTCTTCTTTCAGTATTGATGATGCTATTTTGATGTGTGTATTTTAATTTTTTTATGTTAATGTGAAGGAGTCTTTTGAGAATTGTGCGATGAATGTGGATTTTAGTGATAATTATTAAATTCATGAATCACAGAGGCATGGGGTTTGCATGGCCAGGTTTTGGTAGCGGAGAGATACAGGCTTCTGAGAAGAAGCTTCCCCTATGTCCAGCTTCTGGGAAGGAGTGTTTTAAGGTTGCTTAAAGAATCATCAACAAGGGTATTTGCCAAACTATGTTTAATATAAAAGTGAAAGCACAACAAAGATCATTGGCAAGGTTCAATCTACTACTTACTACATGGTTAAAGCAAGAAAAGAAAAAGAAAAAGAAAAGAAAAAGAAAAAAATTAATCAACCCAAATCAAAATAAACCCAAAACTGACTGGGTGGTGGGGGAAAGGTAGAGAAAACAACGGGAAAGTGTAAGGATAAAAAGGAATGTGGAATACTCTCCTGCTGAGTTCCAAGGTTCAGAGTAAATCCCTAAACCGAGCCCAGACTTGACCAACAGTTTACACCTAAACATCCAACAGCATTTAACTACACTTAAACATCGATAAGTTAAACAACTTTGCAAAGGATTCACTTTGAATTTACTGTGTCACAACAGTAACTCACTTACACGTCTGACTTACTACAAATTTAAAATACTGAAGAATCTAGGAGAATATTTTTAGTACATTTGCTACGTCATATTCATAGACACATGCCTACAGAATCTGTACCTGTGCAAAATTCCCCTCAAATTCAGTGAAATACTCACTGTGGATGCCTCTACATATTCTCAGTGGAAAACGGGTTAGGTGTCAAGGAGTTGGGGGCATCAGCCCAGGATCCATCGTTGTCATTTAGTGTTACTCTGAGTACAGCAAACTTGAGCTTTCACTGACTCTGAGAGGTCCCATTCAGAGGGGATTTGCTGGTCACAGCTGCTGCTCCAGGAGAGCTTGCAGGGACTGCTATGTATAGAGTAACAAGAGACTGGGCTTTGGTCAGTAATTTTCCATCCTGGCTGCAGTTCAGGTTGATAACTTCCTTTGAAAGTTTGATAACAAAAATATTATTCCACTTGGGTTATTATTCAGGCAAGAAAAATAAGTTTCTATGGCTGTTCATTCAAAACCAGGAGTTTGTTACACAGTGCAAGTTCCTGGTAGCAGACAATGTTTCTGATAAGCCCAAGAGGGGCTTAGCCCAGGTGTTGTTCATCAAGGCTGAGGCCTAATGAGCATTTCTCAGATCACAGTGCCATGAGAGGGAGAGGAGCACCACCACACCAGCAGAGCCAGAGCCAGCTGGCTCCAAGACAGACCTGCTGCTTGCCAAGGCTGAGCCCATCAACGATGGTGGTAGCACCTCTGGAATAGAGTATTTAAGATGGGGGAAAAGTTATTGTGCAGAAGCAATTGCAAGCAAAGAAGAAAGGAGTGAGAAATATGAGAGCAACAACTCTGCACAGACTATGGTCAGCATAGAAGGAAGGGCCAAAGTGCTCCCGGCACTGAAGCTGAGATTCCCCTGCAGCCCATGATGAAGACTGTGATGTGGCAGCTGTGCCCCTGCAGTCTGTGGAGGACCCCACACCTCATTAAAACAGCAGCCAATTCCAGCAATACACTATGCAGAGTAACATCTGCTCTCAGATTTACCTCTCATAACATTTTTCACTCTGCCTTAACTTTTGTAATATATGAATAGAAAAGTTGTGGCTGCCTTTGAGTGGGAGATGAAGCAAATCAATCACTTTTCACTCAGCAGAAGAAAAGTAGTCACAACTGAGTGAAGGGTTGTTGATTTATTCCCAACCTTTGCAAGGCAGCAATTATTTGAAGTATTACAAAGACAAGAGGCAGAGGGAAGATTTTTCTCAGGCAGCTTTACAGGCAGCCCAGGCCACGGGACAGAAAAATTGGGGATTAATTATTAGAGGCTACAACTGGTCATCACTAATCACAACATGAGGCAAACTAGCCTTGGGCTGTCTTGACACACCATCTTTCTACAGGGAAGTGCATTTTTCGAGATGGTAAAATTTCCGTTGATATAAAAAGTTCAACATAAGCATCACAGAGATTGATACAGAGTACTGTCCCTTGCAGCAGACAGGAATGAACAGGTATTGTTATTAACACTTGGAATAATGACTAGATTAATTTGAACACTGAAAAAGACTAATTGAATAAATAATGCTCTGATAGACCAAAAAAATTTTAAAAAAAATACAAGAACATTTGTAAAACATGCTTTACAGCTATCTTCAGAGGCAGTCACATTACTTTACATGCTTTGTCAATTTGTGAGTGAGAAATATTGACAAATTTCAAAATTTTTCAGTACTTTTCAATTTCAAAATATTTTTCAAATTTCAAAAACATTTTCCAACCGGTTAGTGTAATGATACCAACATGTTCTCAGTCATTGTATCGCATAGTTAATAAGGAGAAATGCATGGGAATTCAAGTCTGATTTCTCTGATGAGGAAGATTATCCAGTCTCATCACTGGGTTTACCACCATCCAGCAGTTTGTCAGATTACTTTGTTGTAATTACCATCACAGCTTCAGGCTCTGGTTAGCAGTGTGGATTAGCTTGCACATCAACTTCTGGTTCACATTAAAAAAAAAAAAAAAGCCTTGTGATTTTGAGCTGTACTGTAAAGACCCGGGCTTTGTCCTGAACAAGTGCTGAAGTGCTGGACATACACACAGGACTCCTGAGGATGTTACTGATGACAGTGCTTATTCTTCTGCAACCAGAGTGATCTGTGAGATTCAGTTCTGCCTCTTCCACAGAGGTTTTTTTAATGTACTTCAGATCAGAATGCGATTATGTCAGCTCACGGTTGCATGCTGAATCAATAGTTTCAGGTATTTTTGATTCTCTCTCTGATCACCAGGGTGACTGAGGTACCACAGTATCAACAACAAAAAGACATCTGCCAAGAAAATCTCTCAGGAATTCTTTCTGGACATGCTTGTCCTAGAAAACACTTTGCATACCTGGACATCGGGAAATATTCTTCAAAATCTGCATAAAGCTAGAGGGACAGGCAAGTGAGACTAGTACTTCTCCTTCCTCTGGCCATCTTTGCCCTTCTTTGAATTATTACAGACCTATTATACACAAGCCCTACTGGCTTGTGAAGATTTTGGGCCAAACCATCACAGGGCAAAAGGGAAATTGGATTACAGAGGAACACGTTCCCTCTGGTCTAATAGAGAGGACAAGAATGTTGCGGTGTTACTCCTGGGTAGGTAAATCTTGTCATACATTGATTTTCATCTTCAGGAAGAAAAGCTGCCCTTGGAAAACCTCCAAAAATTTTTATATAAATCCTTTACAGCCCACACCTACTAAGTTTAAAAAAAGAAGAAAAAAAAAAACAGAAAAAGAACCCAAAACCAAGCCATCACTAGAAGTAAGAAAGACAGGCTATGAGCAGCTCTTTCTCTGTTGAACCTGAAATGAAAGCCAATAATAATCCAAATTGATTTCAGGAGCTTTCAAGATCATTTTTCTATTTTTTCCACCTGTATTAAAATGAACCCATGTGCTCAACTGTGCCTAATCAAAAATTGTTACTATGGTTACAGAAGAGTTTTTTTCTAAATGTAGTACAGTATATTAAATAATCAGCCAAAATGACTATGTATAAACTGAAGGCAGGTGGGCAAGCCATTTAAAAATATCAAGTAAACAGAAAAAAAACGCAGTAAAAATAATTCCTCAATATTTATGCCATCACTTTTATTACACTGTAAATAAGAACATGGTACTGGGAAAAGAGGGGGTGAAAGTAAATACATGAAAAATCATCCATTTAACATTTTTAATACTAATTACAAAAGAGCTAGATAAAAGCTAATGTATAGAGATAAAAACATGAATATGCACTCTGAGACATAACTCAGTGGAACTACTCTTTACAGAGAGCATTGTTTGAGACATATAAGAACTTTATTAATCAATTCAAGTATATTGATTCACAGACAGAGAAAAGAAAACAAACCAGATGAACTGTATTTTACATGCATGACCTTGTAAAGGTTCAGCGATTTCCTTATAGATGACCCTCTCCTTCTCCATAAGGGAGAACAACATTTGCATCCATAACAAAAGAACGATGATTATTTACAGAAATAAAACTTTGTTAACAAAAGTGACTTGCTTAAGAGAGTATTTCCCCACCCTCTCACCTTTTGTCCTTTTCTTTGTTTACTGCTTAGATCAAATTTTGTGTTGTGTGAGGGATTTCTAATATAGCCTGGAAAAGATGTAGTAATTGGCAGAAAACAAGCACATTGTGAAACAAGCTTCCTAAAATCTTGTTCGGTACTATGGGATTAGAGATTAATAGGAATACAAAGTGTTAACAACTTTGAAAAAAGAAGGTAGAAAGTAGTCTTACTCTGCCGACAGTGGTGAAAACTGTGGAGTACGACAGAAGCATTCTACCTGTATCCACCACAAAAAAAATGCAAACTGGTAACAGGGAGAGCCCCTCTCTTCCTCTGAACCTCCTAATAAATAGAAATACCTTCTCACAGGTAACAGGTGTAATAGTGAGAAGTAGCTCTGGGTTGGAGAATAGAGGATTTCCAACAGCTCACCTGTCATGGATGAGTAGGAGAATCTAACCCTTGACAATACCCCTGAAGAATAATGACCTGTTGCATGTTTTTCCTTGCTCATATGAGCTGGTGCCTAAGAACAGCAAGTGATTGACCTCTCCAGTGTCAAGAAGTCGAGTTTGAGGGGGGTCTCAGCCAGCAGAGAACATTTACCATGCCCAAAGGCCAGTGCTGAGACAACTTAATGCTATCCTTGCTTAGAAGAGCACTCAGTGGGTGTTGACTTCTGCCTTCTGGTTTATCTGCCTGGTACTCCTCAACTAGATCCCTTCTCCTTCTTGGTACATAACATGAAGAGCACCTCTGTGAGCTGGCTCAACACCTGCTATGCTGCAGGAGAAAAATGGAGACCTCTACACTGTAATTCAAGGCAATTCAAGGAATCCAGAATTCCAGAGGACCATGCTCAATCAGTACTCATTGTAATAAATTGAAATAGTGTAGGCTCTTCTAGCAGTAGTAATAATGCTTTTTCATGCATTGGGTCACATCCTGCCAGTAGAACGCAGTCACTCACTTTGGAAAACCTTGCTGTAAGGCCACAGTCTGACAAGTAGTTCTGGGGGGAAAAAAAATTTAAAACCTGACTGACTGACCAGGAAACCCACTGTAAGTAGATAAAAAGCAGTATAAAGACAAGGATTCTGCATGAAGGGGCACACAGACTGAAAATTACATAGGCACAATTAACTTCAAGCAAATGTATTGTAACAGAAAAATAAATATTTCACAGTGTTACATGTTGATTTTCTAAAATACATAGATGCTAGGTCAACTATATATCTATCAAGTTATCTTTGTAGATGAAGCAGAGGGAGGGCACACAATAGTGAGATTTTGTTACTTTAGGACTGGAACTGGCTGTAAGAAAGGCAGATAATAGCTGAAGAAAGTTCTCCAGGCAATGATCTGTACCAATAACAGACACAAGGTTACAGAAAACAGAGGAAGAAAAACTAGCTATGAGGATTTTCAGAGCCTCAACTTTCCCGTCATACTACATAAATTTGGTGAAGTTGAGTTCTACAATATCTTCAAAACATCTGCTTAAAACATGGGAAAAAAGCCTGGATACTATATGGTAGTAGAACTAAAGCAGCTCTGTTTACTAGATGAATGCTTAAGATAAAACTTTTAATACAATAATATAAGTAAAAGAAGAGAAGTTCTGGTTGTTCCAGAGACATTGGAAATAATGGAACTGTAAAGCTATTAATTATTTTCAGCACAAATTATACAGAAGGTGATAAATAATAAATAACTAGTATGGTTATTTATTTCCTGATTCTTTTGAAAGCAACAACAGATAATAATTGGCAACCAATTGTTCACAAAACTGATTTTTAGTACTGAAAAGGGTTAATGGGCTGAAGACAAAGGGCAGTTGATTTGCAGGTGAGAAGCTAATGTTATTCTCCCTATCATGAAAAAACCCAAACAAACAAACAAAACAGAAAGCCCCAACAACAAAAAACAAACAAACAAACAAAAAACCATAGAGACATAATGCCTGTTTTGTAGGGTGAGATGCTAAGAGAAGTTTTCTTCTAAATGAAATTATTTCAATATATTTGGAAACCACTTTTGTACTTAATGAGGTGGAACTCCATATGAAAGGCTGTATTTTTTACTTGAGGGTCATGTTGTAGTACTGAGGTGTTTGCCCAAATGGTATTTACAGTATTATAATTAGAGCTGAGACTTATATTTTTTTACCCTATTTTTATTGTAGCTATGGTGCCATCAGCAGCACCAAAGGTGGTGATTGTTACTATTATTGATCATATCTGTTTTCTCTCTCTGTTGCCTCCTGTGCAGTTTGAAATATCTTACACACTTCTGGTAATACAACATGGGGAAATTCCCACTGGGAAATCCTTACCCTAAAAAAAATTAGGGCCACAGTCTAATCATTTGGTCTGAATACCCTGAGGCTACATATGGTGCTCCTAACCAGAGCTATCATTTGCAGATAACAGCTAAAATTATTTTAATTAATTTACTGTTAAAAGCTGCAGTGTCCTCATGTTGTTTTGCCAGATTTTAGTAATGTCCTAAGATTTGGGCAACTACAGACCAGTCAGTTTCACCTCTGTGCCAGGCAAGATCATGGAGCAGATTTACCTGGAAACTATGCTAAGGCACGTGGATACAAAGGGGGGATTGGTAACAGCCAACATGGCTTTACTGAGGGCAAATCACACCTGACAAATCTGGTGACCTTCTATCAGGGAGCTACAGCCCTGGTGGGTGGGCAGAGCTACTGACATCCCCTACCTGCACTTACACAAAGTGTTTGACTCTGTCCCACACCACATCCTTGTCTCTAAATTGGAGAGACACAGATTTGAGGGATGGACACTGGGTGGATAAAGAGCTGGCTGGATGGCCACTCACTAAGAGTTGTGGTCAAGGGCTCATGGTCCATGTGGAGACCAGTGGTGAGTGGTGTCCCTCAGGGCTCAGTGCTGGGGCTGATAGTGCTCAACATCTTTGTCAGAGACATGGACAGTGGGATCAAGGGCAGCCTCAGCAAGTTCACTGACAGCACCAGGCTGTGTGGGGATCTGACACACTGGAGGGCAGGGATGGCATCCAGAGGGACCTGGACAGGCTTGAGAGCTGGGCCAGTGCAAACCTCATGGAGGTCAACACAGTGAAGTTCAAGGTCCTACACCTGGGTCATGGCAATCCCAGGCACACCAACAGCTTGGGCAGAGAAGTGATTGAGAGCAGCCCTGTGGTGAAAGACTGTGCAGTGATGGTAGATGAAAAACTCAACATTAACCAGCCCAGAAAGCCAAGGAAATCCTGGGCTGCACCCAAAGGAGCATGGCCAGCAGGGCAAGGGAGGGGATTCTGCCCCTTTGCTCTGGGGAGATCCCAGCTGCAGTGCTGCATCCAGCTCTGGTGCCCCCAACATGAGAAGGACAAGGAACTGCTGGGCGAGTCCAGAGGAGGCCATGAAGCTGATAAGAGGACTGGAGCACCTCCCCAGTGAAGACAGGCTGAGAAAGTTGTGGCTGTTGCCTGGAGAAGAGAAGGTTCTGTGGGAACCTCATAGCAACCTTTCAATATCTGAAGGTGCCTGCAGGGAAGCCAGAGAGGGAGTGTCCTATCACTGCAGTTCCTGTTCATCAGGAACTGCAGTGATAGGACAAGGGGGAAGGGGTACACACTGAAAGAGGGGAGATTTAGGTTAGGTATTAGGAAGAAATTCTTTACTATGAGGGTGGTGAGACAGTGGAACAGGTTGCCCAAGGAGGTTGTGGATGTCCCAACCCTGGCAGTGTTCAAGACTATGTTGAATAAGGCCTTGAGACACCTGGTTGAGAGGTACCCCTGCCCATGGCAGCAGGGATTGGGACTGGATGGTCTTTAAGGTCTTTCCAACCCTTAACATTCTATGATTCTATGATTCTGTGATGTCATTTCTAACAAGAAATCCTACATTTTGCTCCTTGGTTAATTTTTCAAAACTCTTTGTTTTCACCAATGCGTAATATAGGCAAATATTTATAGAATATGTCTTCCAAAGTTGCTTAGCATTGACTTACTTACAATGGTGTATGAATTTATCAAACAGCAAAAATGCAATGTGCTCTGTAAGATAAACTGTCTTGGGCTGGCAGCAAATTAGATAGAAAATGGCTTAGCCCTAACAGTAACTTGAATTTCTGTAGTTCATGAATGGTGATGACATCCTGTTCATTTTGCAAGAGCTGTGGTTTTATAAATAGAAAACCCCAGTAGCCTCTCAGGAAATGAACCTAAGTGGCAAACAAAATAATGAGTACTACTTACTGCTGCCATGGTCCAGAGCTCAACTTCAGTATGAGGAAGAAGGGAGAGCAGGATGGGCAATCTTTCTCAATCTCTTTCTCCGTCTTCTAGGATCATCCTCTTCAAGAGCCCAGGGTCTCCACCCTCGTGATCTTGACCAAACCAAGCCAGAAAGCAGGCTCTCCATGACATTGCTACCACCCCTAGGATCAACATGAATAATATTTCAAATGTGGAAAAATTATTCCTCACTTTTTCCTTTCCCACATTTTGCTGCTTCTCCCATGTTATTTAATAAGAGCCTTGCTATGGCAGTGCCATGTTCTCTGCAGCACTGCTGTGAGTTTCTGACCAGAAAGACAAAAAGCAATCTCTTAGGCAGCCTGTTATTGAAAAGGGTTTGACAAATTTTTGGATAGTTTGCTTTGCATGTTGTGCTAGTCTTTTTCCAGCAGGGTTGCTGTCAGCAGGACACTGAAAGACAAGTCTTAGCTGTGTGCGCACTAAGGTTTAAGATATTACCATCCCCCTGTTTGGCCTGTGCCTTTACCAGAGGTTACTTCCCACACAGCAGGGATAGCTGAAGAAATATACATATTCTGGCCTGCTTTCTTTGCTTATACTGATGATAAAAATGGGTCACAGCTGGAACATCAGACTGTGATTCGGGGAGGAGGTAAGATGCAAGTGCCCATTTGCTTCTGCCTCAAAAAAAGAGGGTCAGGGAAGATAACCAAGGAAAATACCTTTGATAGCCACAGCAAATGGCACAGCTAATCTGAGATAGCCATCTGATAAAGGCATCTTTTCTTTATTTTGTGGGTCATTTTCTTGTTCTGTTTTCCAGGATCCTGTTCATTTTAGTCAATCTCTTTTTTACGCAAAAACCTTTTGATTTTACTTTAATACTGTATAAAGCCCTGACAAATTATTGGTTTGTTTTTCCACAATAAAATTGATTTCTACAGAAAATGTCACACTGACTTAAAAACAAAAATCTAAGTAATCTAAAATGCAATAAAAGAATAAGAGAGAGGCATTACAGCTTGTAACAAAGCTTTTTGTGGCAGGAAAAGGTGCTGTCTATAAAAAAGTAATTCTCAGAAAGATATTTTCTTATTTCTTATGAGGAGTCAACAAGAAGTTTTGCATGATAGAAAAGGTCCTCTCTGAAAAATTTTCTCATTTGCAGTTGTTATTCAAAAGGTGTTTGTCTGGCCTTTTTAGGGGACATGTTTACAGGCTTGCTCCTTCAAGAATGTTTGCAATCATATGCCTCCTGTTATGTCACTTGGTTGTTGGCCTACAGAGAGCATAGTCAAGCACCACAGAGCAACATCCTGCCAGCCTGCCTGCCCTCCTGCCTAAACTCTTGAAAATATTTACAACACGATGTTGCCATTTGATTTCAATAGCTAAATTTTAACTAGCCTGTAGAAACATATAATTAGCACATCCTGTAATACAATATTTTAACAGGGAATCAAGGAAAGGGGTGGAGCAAGGATTTCTATACAGAAATCTTACACAAGTCTGGAAATGCAGGTGGTGATATCACTGCACTGACTCTTCTCCAATCAATAATCAGGTTTGCTCATTCCATAGGAAGACACTCTTTTCTCTGATATATCTCAGCAGCATTGATGGGTGGGAAACTGATCACTGTTGAGTTGATTGGCATTCTCCTTGCATAAACTTCAATACATTCCCTTGCATTGTACCCTGTATGTAAATATACTGTCTTGTTCCTAGATTGGTTACCCAGAAATAGAAAATAAACCAATTGACAGCTGTTAATTTCAAAATTCTTTGTATGACCATTACAGTGCAAATGGTCATGCAGTCGTAAAACTAGTGGTGAGCCAAACATCACAGTAATTAGGAACACACCCCAGAAATTATGTCTTAATATAAAGGACCACAACTTTTCCTTAGCAAATTTAAGTAGAAATATTTTTAATTGTCTTTGAGACCTGAAAATTACGTCTTGAAATCTTTCACAGCTAGTTTACAATGAGGCAATAAAACATCTCTTCTTCCTGTCCAGTTTTCCCTCCCTTCCGATATGTTTTCACCCACCTTTTCCTCTCCTGAGCTTTTGGAGCACACTTTTGAGAATTTGAGACTCTATGGCATCATTTTGGAGTTGTTTTGCTCAGAAGAAAGGAACTGGACACACAGTGACAACTCACATTGAACATAGGAAATGTGATTTATAGGAAACCACCTCCACATGTTCATCTGCCATCTCATTTCTCAGCAGGAGTGTGATATGGGACATGGCAATGGGTGAGGCTCCACCAGGAATTTAATGGCTTTCTAGCCCATTCATATAATTTTAGATGTGTTTGTTCATATTCTTTTGGTCTCCAAGATAACAGCCTGCAAAAGAAAATACTTGAGGTAAAATATTTATTTACTGAGGAACATAATAGTTTCAGTGTACATAGTCTCAAACTAATGTCCAGTTTCATTGGAAGTGCTCTATAGAATTACAGCGTCTCTGTTATTTTTTTAATTAGTGTTTGTGTTGATGTTTTCTGTACAGAAAAACAAAAGTAGGTGATGAACAAAAATGAAATCATCTGCTGGATGTGATAATCGTGTTATATTACTTCCCCTGACTTGTTTTTGGATCTGTTTCCAGTGCATGTTGAGCTGCCCTTTTGATGTGATTGTGGTCTTACATTCATTTCATGCCTTTTTCAGACTCGGGGATATTACCATTCTACTGGAAAAAGCAAGGCTGTAACCAGGTTCTCCATCTTTCTTTATAGTACAATTGTCATAAAGGATTTGCTGTCTTTATATTTCATAGTTTTCATTCTTGGTCAATATGCACTGCGATTGGTGCCTTTATGATTTGTTCTACTTGGGTGATCTCCATTGATTAGGTTACATATGGATGACATTTTTTTGATAAAATAGGTAATAAAATTAGGCAAAGCCAGCAGAAAACCACATTGTAACCCTTGCCAACATAGCTACAGTTGATGCTTTTGGAAGTTACTTGTAAAATCATCTGTGAACTTTTAAGTCCCTTATAAGTGAAATAACGAATGTTAAAGCTACTTCTGCAATAAGAAAAACATTTCAAATGCCAGTAAAGAGAAATTTCAATAATCTACCAGGATTATTATATTTATATCTATTATATTATATTATATTATATTATATTATATTATATTATATTATATTATATATGTTATATATTAAGTATATGATGTATATTTTATAAATTACATATTATACATATTATACCCATATATATGATAGATGATAGATGATATATTAGATATCATATATCATACAGATATGGATATAATATGTATAATGTATAATATATGATAAATAATAAATAATATATAATGTATATTATGTTATTTAATATCCTACCAGGAAAATAACAAGAATTGCAGAGGGTGACTAAGTAAATCACATACAACTAACATATAGGTTGAAGCATTTGGAGAGACATAGAAATATGTAGCATATGGATTTAAATTTCTCTGGCAGCTTAAGAAAACATGCTATACTTTATACCTATAAACATTTCCATTATAGAAGTGGATTGAGACTTCTGACGTGTATGTAGGAGATTTATTCTTCTTGACCTGCAACTGCATCACAACACACAATTTACAGAAGAGATTTAAGAGACCTATACACGCAGAAAAAAATTAAGTAGTTACTTAATATAAACAGTATTTTTAAGTGGGTGTATGTCACTATTCTCTTAATATCTGACTGGGAGGCAGTCAGATATTAAGGTCAATTGAGGAGGCCAATTCAAAATCATGTATATTGGTATTGTTCATCTGTATTCCTGAATGGTATCCTATTTTAGTTTTAGTAATAATTTAGGTTCAAATTTTGTTTTAATTGTACAGCATTAACAATAGAACAAGGTATTTAAGGATGGACAAAAGCTGCATGTGAGGAACCAGGATCCACAATGCCATCACCCCTACATTTTGTCCTGAACTCCTCTCTTGGGCCCAGGCCATGGAGGAGAGAGGACTTGGACCCAGCACTATCCTGGAAAATCTTGTCCTCCTGGCATCCTTGTCCCAAAACAAAACACAGATGGGTAGATCTGAAATGTTTCCGTCTTCAGAGATTCTCACAGAACAAAATAAGCTGGCTCTTTTGCACAGTGTAGCACTGAGTTTTCTCAGAGCTTTTTCTTTCTCCCAGAAAATCTTCCAAAAATGGCCACAAAGTTGTCTTATTTTCCTAATGTAATGCATTGAACTTCAGGGCTTGTCGTGCAGTATTTTTCTGGAATAAGTATACTGTGAGAGTTTGTTCCACTGTACAGTTTTTCCTGGATTTCAGAGAGAGAGCTTTCAAATACAACCCAATAATACAGCTGAGAGATGCTTCATTTGCTTTAAGCTATAATGATGTGTCCGTGGAACCTGCTTGAGAAATGTACAAGGTCCAGTCACTTCTTTCCTAGAAACTTAATTCTTCTATACTGTTGCTGTAATTGACTTTTCCCTTTAACTCTAGTCTGGTGAAAATGTTTTTAAAAACCCTTGTGACAGAAAGACTGTTTAACTTTTAGATCACATTTTCAGCAGCTCCTATTTATTCTTTTAATTACCTCTCTTGTTCCAGATTGTTTATAAGAAAAACCACATTGCTTTTCCTTCTCTCTCCACCTTGGTGAGAGACATAAACTCTTGGACCATTCACTCCTCTAAAACACCGAGTTTAGAGACAATTTATCTCATATATTAACATTAAAATAACCAATCACTCTGAGAAGATTTTCACGTGCAAGTGCTATTTACTGTAAACTAAGCTTGCAAAAAAAATACTGTAAACTAAGCTTGCAAAATAAATTAATTGGCATTCTATGTCTTTCACTGTGCTTTTTCTATTTCTCATTACTTTTTGAAAATGTTTTTAAGCAAAATCCATTGGGAGATTTTTGCCTTCAGCTGTCTGAAAGTCAAGACTGTACATTTATTTCTGCTGGCAGTTTTTCCATTGTCCGGCTCAGACAGTGCCCTGAACATCAGAGAAATATTATTTTGATAGGGAATTAGACATTTTTAGAAAACATGTTTGGTCCAGGGAGGGCTTTAAAAAAAACAATTAGAGAAAGGGAGAGAAAGTATTACTAAACACAGGAGTTTTTATTCCAGGTTTATAAAAGTAATTTTCTTCCTTTCTTTCCCTAAGGAATAGCTCACATTTCAAATAGGAGAATCAAATAACAGCCAGTTTGTAGGCTTGTTTTTCTACCTCATGCAGATGGACAAGTCTGCAGGCATTTTGAAGCAAGCAAGCATAGAGAGCCATAATCCAGGCTTCTGATTTCTAGCAAACACACATTCTTGTGCACTTTTTTGCAACCCTGATGGAAGTGCTGTGGTACTTCTGCAGCCAGTGTTTGTCAGCCCTTGTAACTGGAATAGGTTGCCAATTTCTGCCCTGAAGAAAAAACAGTGTTGTGTCTGAGATATATAATTTTAAAAAAACTTTTACAAAGTATATATTTCTGCATCTAAAGTCAGCAAGACACTCTTTTCACCACTTCCACCTTTCCCCTAAAAGCTGAGTGACCCCTGAGAGAAGAGGACATAAGCTGATTCTTTAACACTTCAGAGAAGAGCTCTCACACATCAGAAAGGCTGGTCACGGGGCATAGTGCAAGCCCTGTTTCGCAGCACAAAGTCTTTTACCTTTGGATGGGAATGTAGAGCAGCTTGTGCAATGGCCCAGGCCACAGGCTGTGAGCTGACAGTTGCCTGCCTTGAGCTGCCTCATTACTAGTTTCAAAAATCTTTCATTTTATACTGCAGTATTCATTACTTATGCCCTGATTCTATTCCCAGTGAAGTTCACAACAGCTTCATAATTGATTTAGTACAAGTAGAATGAGGTCCTGAATCTTTTCAATTGTAAATTCTGTTAATCAGATGAATAGTTTTATAGTGTATGAATTATCCATGCAAATACACATTGGTTCCTCAAAGCAGTTTTATCCATTAAGCCATCTTCCGTTACAAAGTTAGTATAATAAGTTTCATCTCACCCGAATTCTGAACTCACCCTAATCATCAACAGTAGAAGGAAACATGAATGGTGGAAGATTGACTTTGACTAGATGCATTAACCTCTTTGAAATTTTAATTTGAACTGTTTAGTGATTAAGTGCATAACCTCTTTCTGTTCTTTCTGTGCTATACTGCTTTCTCATTTTTCAAAGCTTTATCCAAATTGCCTTCACATGAGTAGCTGGAGGGAAAACTTGTAATTACTCTCATCTTTGGATAATCCTACTCTTTAAAGAAAATCACAACAGTTATGTCCCTCTTCAGTGTCTTGAGTTAATGAAATAGTATACTCAAGAATTCTCCAGCAACAGTGGCTGTGACGTAGCTGCAGCCCACCAGTTAGGTATCTCCATAGGGTCCAGGCTCCTAAACATTTACCAATAAGCATCAGACTTTAGTTCTTGAGGGAAAACTTAATCAGCTGGTACTTGGGCAGGAGTAGTCACACCTTCTCTTTTATAAATCAAGGAACACCTCAGGTTAGACTGCTCAGGTGAAGCAGAGAGAACTGCCCCATGTGTTATGCCCTTTTATGATTCCCTATAGTCCTCCACATCTGTCTGCAAGCCCTCTGGCTGGTCCATCTCCTTCACACCAGATTCGAATTTTTACAAATTTTTAATAGTTGAATCCTGCAAGATTTGCGTAAGTCCACAGCTGTCTCATCTGAATGGTCTTAAAGTGCATTCAGTCCTGTTGATAATAAACAAATACTGCTAAGCGTGGTAGAGGTCTACAGCTTTCAGTCTATATAACAAACTAGGAGGGAAATAAAGGAAAATCAGCTATGCAATTAGAGATCCAGGATTGTATCAAAAATCAAGGAGTAATACACTACAGGTATTAGAGCTGGCACAGAACAGCTGTGTTTGTTTAGGAAAAGCAGTGTATTTCTCCCACCAGCCAGTGTTGTCAGAGCAAACACCCTTTTTCCCCTGCAGGAAGAAGCTGCCAGCACAGCTGCACGGTAGCCATGCTTCTTGTGCCCTCCTGCTGCTGAGGAAGCAGTGAGCAGTACTTCCAAGGTGGCAGACGCTCAGCAAGGGTGCAGGGAGACTGGGCTGGGTTTGTAAGGAGTGAAGTTCCCGGGCAGTCTCGTCTATCTGGCCCTGGCCTGCAGTCAGTGCTCTCTCCCCTCCTTCCAGGGCAGCAGGCAGATGTTACCCCCACAACAGCTCAAATAGCACCAGGCACGTTTCGCAGAGACACTCCCTGCAGAAGTCTAAGATCACCCATATTCTTTCACTGAACTTCTTGACATGGTAGCTCCTGCTTGAAACTTACAGAAGCGCTGACTTTCGCGTTGTCGTCACTGTTGAGCCGCTAGCAGAGAAAAAGACCCGGATTCTCAGTGTGGCACAGAAAAGAGAGCTTTATTATTTTGGTTCCAACTTATATAGATTTTTCAGAGGTCACCCAGATTGGTCAGTCAGAAACCTCCCCCTAGGCCTGATTGGCCAGGCCTGAACTGTCCAAATCTCGAGACACTGTTTTTAATAACATCCAAACTTTATCTTTGTTTCTAAAACACAGGAGAAAATTCTCATGGGAAAGACATGTGCTAGCCACATCGTGTCACTGCCTTTGTGCAGCTCAGTGACAGTTCCAATGAAATCAGCGATGCTCCCTTTCTACACAACCAAAATCATGAAGGTTAGCATTAGTTTCAAGTATCCCTGCAGCAAAACATTCCATTCTAATAAAGAGCAGGATATAGTTCATCCTTAAGGAAAATAGACTGAGACCTTTAAAATTTATAATGTGAATTTTCCCAGATAGAACATTACAAGGTTTTCAGGATTAAATGTTTCCTATAACTATGTAAATTGCCACATGACAGGTCCCAGGATTCTGATTTAGCCTACTGTTTGTCAGTGATACTGTGCTGCTAATAAAAGGAAAAAAAATCATTGTTTCTAGCTTCTGTCATGTAGTTAATCCCCATTTGTAAAAGGCAATTGATACATTTTGATGCTAGCATGTTCAGTTATATACAATGTTTATACTTTGCAAGTCATATGCAACCCTCGCATTCAGACTTTCCCTTCCAAGCTGAGCGTTTCTATGACAAACAAGCAAAAATCCAAAGAAACTTGATAAGAGTGCAGAGAGTGTTATTTTTAATTACTGTTTTACTTGTCTCCTTGATCTCACTAAATAAAATTAACAATTCACTCTCTGTTGTAGTTTAATTAGCATGGACTCTAGAGTATCCACACATTTAAATTAGATTCATCTCTTCATCACTTAACCATAGTTAGACCTTCAGAGAAGAGAGGACCTCCTGATACAATATTCTAGGCATGCTGACTCCAGAGGACTGCTTTCAAGCTAGAGACAAGAACCAAGTCAGGCTTCCAGCTCCAAGCACTCTGCAGCTACTGCAAACACTGCAACCTGCTCTAAGCAATTTGTTTTTTTAAGAACTGAGGGGTGGGGATCTTCGGAAGAGAGCTCACAAGACCATGCTAAATAAACACATAAACACAAACACTAACAGTAACATCTCAAGAACTCTGTGAATGGTGTAGCTTAGAATGAGTGCTGGAGGACAGTGATATAGCAGATAAGCAGGAAAACAGAACAGCAACTCACCAGTATCATTCTTCATTTTCTGCCACTCTTTGCCTCCCAAATAGGACTTTGGGCCTACATGAGTGTGTGACCAGAAATCTGCCTCTGACATTTTAGTTACTTCTTGTTCCACTGTTGGAGCAGAGGAATGGGAAGGGAATGCTGCTGCTTGAGTTTTCAACTTTTCTCCTCTACTTGCACAATTTCCTTTACTGGAAATTGCCTGGAGGGCACATTTGAATACCTGGTAGCCAACCAGCAGAGGGACATAAAGTTAATTTTTTTGCCAATAGAAGAAAAAGATGTGTTGGAAGTGAAGTAAAAAAAAGTCCAGCAAAGTGTTTGCAAGAAACATGCAGTAGAAAAAGAGGGAAAACTTGAACATATAAGGTCATTATAGAACTCATCTGAGAGCATAGATCTCCTAATGAAAAGTACAGATGGTATAACGTTAGAAGTCATTATTAACACAGGAATATTTAAATATCATGCAGAAATTGCTACATGACCTCAAGGGATAATTCAGTCTGATTAAATGAATTCATACAAAGTGCAAAATAATGTAAATGTAAGAAATTCCTAGAACTTCTTTTACAACCTCTCAGATGATAATTTTGAAATTAGAAAGGTATGTTAGCTAATAACAGACTCTATAACACCATCAGTGAAACACAGCCACTAAACAAAGGAAGTGCTTTCCTAGAATACAACAGAAAATATTTTTTGACAGAATTATTAGTGCCATTATAGCAGATATTAGCTGCAGCACTTCTTGAATTCTACCTATAGTGTCGTCATGAATGTGAAGATTAAGTCAGGGTATGAAAGGTACTGTGAAAGGCTGCCAATATGCAGATAAGACTAAATGAGTCTGGACCACTTGATCTGCTAGATTGAAGGATGAGAAGAAAAGGAAACTGATGTCTGTCAATAGGTTGATAAACCAAAGTGAAAGGCAAGAACGCTCTGAGAGGGAAGATGAAGCTGTCATAAAGACATGGGAAAAATTGCCATGGATAAGTGCAATGTCACCACAGGAGGGAGGTTGCAAAGCTGCACCTAGTTCAGTGTGTAAGCAAGCATCTCAATAACCAGCAGAAAAAGTGATGGCAACCAGATGAAGTCCCCAGTGACTGGAAAAAGGTAAATACTGTACCCATATATAAAAAAGGTAGAAATGAGGATCCTGGAAACTACCAGCAGGTCAGCCTCACTCACCTCTGTACCTAAGAGGATCATGGAACAGACAGAACCATAGAAGCTGTGCAAAGGCACATGGAGGACAGGGAGGTGATTTGAGAAAGTGAGCACAGCTTCACCAAGGGGAAATCCTACCTGACTTGGCCTTCTATGGTGAAATGAATACACCCAGTGGCCTTCTATGGTGAAATGAATACATCAATGGAAAAGGCAAGGATTACAGATGTTATTTATATGGACTTCTGTAAAGGCTTTGACTCAGCCCCCCACAACCTCCTTCTCTCTAAATCAGAGAGAGTTGGATTTCCTGGGTGTACTGTTCGATGGATGAGGAATTGGTGGGATGGAACACCAAGAGAATAGTTACCAATGGCTCAATGTCCAGGTGGAAATTAGGGACACGTGATGTCCTTCACATGTCCATACTGGGACCAGGACTGTTTAGTAGGCCATGGGATCAAGTGCAACCTCAGCAACTGTAAACACAACACAAAGCTGAGCATTATGGCTAACAGATGAGGGGCAGGATGCCATTCAGAGGGATTAAGACAAGTTTGAGGAGTGGGCCTGTTTGAACCACGGGAGGTCCAACAAAGCCAACTGAGAGGTATTATACCTGGGTTGGAGCAACCCTTTGTAACAGTGTAGGGTAGGGGTTGAGGGGATTGAGAAAAACCCTGCTGAGAAGGACTTGAGGTAGTGGTAGATGAGAAACTGGACATGAGCCAGCAATGTGCACTTGCAGCCTGTACAGCCAGTTCTATCCTGAGCTGCATCCAAAGCAGTGTGGGCAGCAGGGCAAGGGAGGGGATTCTGCCCTTCTGCTCTGCTCTGGTGAGACCCCACCTGCAGTGCTGTGTCCATTGAAGAGATATAGTAAATTCCTTTCAAAAGTGTAGGACGGCAGAATACCATTGAAACATTGAGGAAGGATCTCTGAAGATCACCAAGGTCAGTAAGCTACTCAAGCGTTACTACAAACACAGATCAGGCCAGTCATTTCTAACTAAACAAATCCCTTGCTGAAGGATTGCTGCATTTGTCAGGAAAATGGGAAAATCTTGGGTCTAAGGAAATTATTAATTATTAATTTTCCCTCTCAAAACATCATTTGCAGTAGTGTAATAGCTCTTCAGTACAAAAATACAACCTGCACGAGAAACAAATTTCCAGTGATTATCTTTTTTTTCCGTATCATGTCACAGTTTGTCAGCTGTATTACTCTGCAGATACCAATGTTAGTCTCAGAGTTTTACAGGACTGAGGACCTGATGTTCTTATAAGACTGGCTTCCTGCATCACTGGTTTGCAATCTGTGGCCTAGACACAGGCAGCATCTTTCCAAGAGTTAACAGGGATAATTTGATGTCATCTTTAGTTTGATTTGGTGCCCCAGTTCCCTCTTCAAAAGGAGAAGTTTTCTAAAATAAGCTTTGTAAATCCTCCAAATATCAAAAGGGAAGTGGAAAGAAAGACAGGGGAGGGGGGAAGGAAGAGAGGGGAGTAGATGAAAAAAATAATGTACAATGGCTAAGGTATTTTCTCCCCACAAAGGAAACATATTACCACAGAATACTTGCCTCTTCCTGCTGACTTGCTTCAGCACTGTTCTGAGTTATCTTATATACTGGAGTCTGTCTGGTGAAAAAATGGTTGGTGAAAGAAAACGAAGGAGTATATGTAAGTTATAATGCTTCATCAGTAGTGATTATTCTTGTTTCATGAGTCCTTTGAAATCAAGCACTGAGAGTTCATAAACTGGATTTTCCCATTTCATTCCTCATGCCTGCAATGCAACTGTCAGGGACGAGTTGAGCCTGGATAAAAAGATTAAGAGAGCTAACACTTGCTCCAAATTTTCCAACCCTAATTGCTTAAAATAGCAATCTGTCACTACATATTTAAACAAAAGTGTTCTTCAGTGGTGTTACACCTAGAGATATTGGAGACAACCACACTTGCTGGATTCAATCTCTTGAAGTTAGTGAATTACAGGCAAACTCAGAGCAAGTAGATTTCACTTATTTATTAACTTTTTTGCCCACTAGTTCTTGCCAGGATGCGCAGAAAGAGTTGCCATGATCTCCTGCGCCCATGAAGGATCACCCTTGGGCAGGGGATGGCAGCCAAACTGTTTTCCTCTGCCAGTCAAGGTGGGGTTGTCCTCCAAAGCCAGTCCAGGAGCTGGTCCATGGGTTTCAGCAGATACCTTCATCACAGTGGAGATCTGAGGAACTCCACTCACAAGGGGACAGAGGAAGACAGAACCACTGAGAAAAGACTGTGTAAATTTGGCAGCCCAGAGAACTCCTGCACCAAGACGAAGGCTGCAGTGGGAGTGGGGCTTACAGACTAAGCACAAAGACGGGTCATCTGCAGCAAACTATTCTGACTTAAACCAAAATTTTCTCAAAATTGAGCTTTGTTCCAACATTCTGATAACAGAAATGTTTTTAAAACAAAAAGTTGAAACTGTTGGCAGCACTGAAATGTTCCAGTGCTCACAGGAGAAAAAAATACTCTTATAAACTTAATTTTCTGTTACAAAAGCACGTGAACAGAGAAAGTTCCAGATATTCAATTTATTTCTTGGAGGCCTCCTTCAGTCATTTAAATACCAAACATTTAAACACTGTCATGTGAGAGTGCCAAGAAGAAGCAAAGAATGCCACTTTGGCCTGAAATCAGGTAAAACACCTACAAAGTTAAATAAAACAGTTTTATTCCTATAGGTTTTATTATAGTTTCCGTCTACATCCCTCATTCCTCCATTTTGGTTTTCAAAATTTAAAGAGACTTTTCCCATGTTGTCCACTACCCACTGCAGTGCGATCTCTCAATTTGCATGAGTAAATCCTGACACAGTCTGGAGCCTGTGACTGACTTAAGCAGCAGACAAACTCACTCTGTTTATGAGAAGCTTTTTAGTTCAAAGAGCTCAGCTGATTGTTATGGTGCCTGCTAATTGCAAATATCAGAGTACCACCACGAGGAAGGGGTAGAGCCTGGGCGTTGTGGGAACCACAGTGCTGTTCCAAAACAGAAATGTCAGGATGAAACACTGCAAGGAGAAAAGAAATCACTACTGAAAGGAAGTACTCCATCTTCCATGTTCAGCAGAGACAACAGTCCCAGCCCCCACTGTTCAACTTTCAAGGACTTTGGCAAATCTCCTGCAAAGTATTGAATGTTGTGTACAACGACTAGCCAAGGGCACTCAAATGGCCAGCTTACATTTCTAACCGCCTGTTTGGGTAGCCAAAATGTAATTTGTCTATGCCATCAGACTAGATATGAGTACAAACCCAGGATGTATGCCGCACTTAAACTGCACACCAAGCTTTGAAGCTGCAGAGCAAGGGACAGCAAGGGCTGCTGCAGGCAAGCAGAGCCAAGGGCAACCCCAGCACAGCACAGACCTTCACCCCTGGGGCACAGTCCTGCACAGGGTGTGCTCATCGTGCAGAGCCAGGTGTTAGTGACAGGGCCCATCAACAGTCCCAGACACAATAGGGAGCTCAGTCAGGAGTAAAAGAGATCATGCCACAGATATGACTGAAGGCAAGTCTCCAGCATGGGTCCAAAGTCCATCCTGCCACCATGGCCAAAGGCAGGACTCGAGACAAGCTACAATACATGCCTCAGATCCATTCAGGAAACATATCACCCAGAGCAATGTCTAAGACCCATGCAGGAGACAGAGTTGGGAAAAGGGATGTCCCTAGCTCAGCTCAGGCATAGACTGAATTCCCAGGCCAGAGCCCAGATGAGACTCCCACACCCAAGGGTCTGGAGCAAGTTCCATGGTGGAGGCTCAGACAAGGCTCCCCTTGTTGTTTTTAGCGCATACTGAAATAGAACCTGCCCCCTTTATGCCTATATATGCAAAAATACTTTAGGTTTTGTCCTGGTGACTTTTTTGTAAACAAATGCCTTGTGAACCCTGATATTGGGCTAAAAATATATTCAAGACTCCTCTTAATTTCGAACCTTACACAGAGGTATTAAATGGATAAATTTCTTATGCCATTTAGGCAGATTACTGTGAGCCTGTCAGATCTTCTGTATTTGATTTTGTCTTAATTACTTGGTCTCATGCCAAGTAATTGCCATGCTCAGGACATCTGCATCTCCCAGACCTTTAATGCAGAGCAGTAAAGTAGCCTCCATCTACGATTTCTCAAGACATCTCAAGACATCTTCTCAAGACATCACTGGCATCCTACCAGAGATCATGGTCATGGCCAGAGCAGGACAGGGTCTAATGTGTGGTGCTTCCACTGGGGAGACAAGGAGTACAGCACACAGCAGAGCTTTGGGTGCAGAGAAACTCTCATAGGCAATACAGCCCCCTCTTCCCATGGTAACACACTGTCACTGCCCCTGCAAATTGCAGGA
The DNA here is from genome assembly GCA_024500445.1 of Entomyzon cyanotis. Taxonomy (NCBI): domain Eukaryota; kingdom Metazoa; phylum Chordata; class Aves; order Passeriformes; family Meliphagidae; genus Entomyzon; species Entomyzon cyanotis. The sequence goes on along the minus strand of JAKEPQ010001021.1, from coordinate 32,036,809 downwards.
CCAAGAAAATTTGTCAGGACTTGTAGGTCAGCAGATGAATTACTGTTTTTTACACAGATCCTCCATTCCTTTTGCAGTGATTTCCAATTTTGGTAAAATATCAAGGCAATTCTAGCAGCAAAATTGTCTAATCGTCTCAGTCACGGGCAGTGTTAAGCTCTGGCAGATGCCTGTGCATCACTCCAGTCTGTATTTTGTCGGTGGTGCTTAACAAGCTATTTACAGCTTCCTAGTTACCTTCAGCATGTTACATACTCCTTCAAATACGAGCTGTGAAAGCTAGAATTCCTGACAGGTTTGTTCACTGCTCTTACCATCAATTTGCAGAGATTATAAGCCTGTCAGAAAAATATCATTGAAGATTTAAGGGATCTCTTTCTAGAGTCATTCTGAAATGACAGTTAGTGTGCAGAGAGCTTGCCATCATAATTTCCCACCAATAAAAATTTCTTATGTGCAGTAAGATATGCTGTACATGCAAAAAAAAAAAAAAAACAAAGTGTACTATGAAACATGTTAATATGTGAAGATATAGATAGATGATAGATAGATAGATAGATAGATAGACATTATAAAATTTTGCTGATGTGTATATACATAAATTTTGATGCTACAGCACTTCTTGTTGTTCTCTTCCTCATGTGAGTGCTATAGAGTAGAATCACCCACCAGTCTGGGAAAGCATCACATATATATTAGAGTACCAGGCTTGTGAATCTAGCTTATGCTGGCTATAGCAAGGCAAATCCAACATATACTTCAGAAACTGCCGCAGTTTGTTGCACGACATTCCTGGTTATGCAGAAACCTGACCATGACCCATGAATGATGGGCCAGAGGCTCTTTTGAGAGCAAGGCTCAACAGCAGGAAATGCACAAGCCAAATGCTGGCTTCAGCTAAGCAGTATAGTAGTAACATAGCTGGTACTTAGGTTGATCTAAGTTTTAATGGTGACTATCTCTATGTTAACGTGTACCCAAAAGCCTAATTTATTTAGGAGTTAGAAGCTAAAAAATAATTAAATAACAGAGCTAATGATACACTCAAGTTTTACCAAATGGAAATTCACTACCTAAAAATGGCCTGGTTTTCTGACGTTTTCCAAACACCAAAAATCTTCACCTCAGAGTTGGGTTTCTATCACAAGAAAAGTGCTGTTGTTAATCTGTTTTAGAACAGAGTTCTGGCAGCTTCACAGTGAGTTTTATATGAAGGGGTATGAGGCATTAAATAACAGCAGTATAATTTTGTCATAAGCTGAGACTGTTTGGAGGAAAATAATTCAGCTGTAGGTGTGTGACCGTCTTGATCTATTGTTCCACCACAGCAAAGGGCAGTCAGCCACCAAGAAGCAACTGGTTTAGAACAGGAATTAATTCCTTAATGCCAAACCAGATAAAAGTCTTAAACAGCAAGGTACCTCACATCCTTTGTATGAAAACACAATGTTCACAATTCACTGTAAGAACAATGAATAAGACCAACATTTTTGATTAGAACATATATTCAGGGGGCTAAAGGATGCTCTTGGAATGAAAGGGCATCAGGACAAGGGAAGAGCTGCTCAGAAAAAGGCTTGAGGTTGGAGCTGAGTGGATCTGAAACGTATCTTCAGGAGACACTAGGTTTTATCCAAACAGCTGGTCTTATGAGATATATATTTATTCACTTTCCCATCTAGAGAGGAGCTGTGCTTTTAATCTTGCTTTGTTGCCTGTGCAGGCAACTTCATTTAATTGGTGTTGTGTTTTCTCTTCGATAGCTGTGCTGCTTTGGGAGGTAGTCTTAGTTTGATGCCCATAATTCTCAGCATCACCACCTTCTGAAGTTACCAAGTACATATTTTTGTTTATTGGTCTTTTCACAGTTTTCTTTCATCATATACTGGAGTAGTTATGTGACAACTACACCTTTTTTATCCCCTTTTTTTACTCCATATTTTGTCCAAAGAAAGTATTGATGAGGACTATTACTTTTTTCTTTTGTGTACTGAATTTTGTCTGTGTGTGTGAGATAAAGCTTCAGGTGATTTAATATAAGGATGTTTCAAAGTGGGTAAGTATACATGTTTTCATTTGAAGTTAGTGAAAACCTCTGAGGTGATGAGGTCAACCTGCAGCTTGATCTCCCATGGAGCTACTGAGAGTAAAAATGAGCATTTTAATTACTTCTGATTTTCCTGCCCCTGCATGTTTTCCTGTCAAATTAATTCACACACAGAAGATAGCATTATCAGGTGTTAATTATTGAAAGACTAGCACAGGGACAATCAGGCAGACTTGAAAGGCCAAACAGTCACATGCATACATAAATAACTTTGAATGAGAGATATATATTTCTATTTTTGACTTAGTGGTCGTGTTTGAACCATGGTGTGTTTTAAACATGCACTTCTTAGCAAGTATAACAAAAAAGGCTTGAATTTTAAGAAGACAAAGTTTTCATATCAAATCTTCATTACAAGAGAATGTTGTTGAACTGTAAGCATTCTTCCTATCAGATATCTCAAGGGGATAGTTTGATCTGTCTGATTTCTAAAACACAAAGTAGGAGAAAAATCACCCAGTGGTTTTGTTTTTTGGACTCTCCCACTCCTTCCCTCCATGCATACTACAGATCGGAAGCTTTAAACAGACCATATGTTATTCAGTGTCAGTAAATATTTATCCTGTTTTCTTTTGATATATCTAAATGAATTCTTAATCCTAAACTCCACTCTTATAAATAATAAGGGAATCCAGCTTCATCCCTTCCAGCTTGCTTCCATTTTTGAATAAAATCTACACATTATTGTACACTACAACATGGTATTTATTAGAATTGAGTGAGGTGATTAAACATATAGATCAACCCTCCAGCTCTAATCAGATACCTCCTCTTCAAAATGCATGTTTTTATGACTCAGCTTCAAGTCTAAGTGAACAACACTCACAACACTGAGTTTCTGAAATTCTTTGTGCTCCTGCAGCTAATGGAAGCTCAAGTATTATCTGCTATGCATAAAAATGTGAATAAATTGCCAACCTCTTCTCACTAGGCTCATATAATTACTTTCCCAATAAGTCACTATAAGGCACTGCTAAAGAAAACTGTATTACATATTATTTATGGGCATAATAAGTACACCTGATGCTTTGCTGGAGATGGAAAATGGGACTCAAATACAATAAGCCTTTCCCTTCGATTTAAGGATAAAGCTTGTGTAATACAGTCTCCCTAATAACAGAACAGAACAAGAAAGTACAGTGTTTAATGATAATGGGTTTCTTTACAAAACAGATAGGTTTTCACAAGTGTTTTTGATGGAACAGCAGACTGTTTAACATGGCAGGAAACCCCAACCATAAGAAAGTCATGAGTGAAGCAGCTAAAGGCTCATAAAAAGTTTAATGTGAAGCTACATGAAATAAAAAGAAGTAATGTCATGTGTTTGGCAGTTATTAGAATGGGTTCAAAAAAAGCAAATGAAGAGGAGTGAAGAGGAAGCTGGACACCTTGTGTCATGCAGCTATATCTATATGGAGAGACAGATCCTTTGGTTATCTTCAGTGGAATAATGACATAACAAAACTGTTACAATCAAAACTTTATTTCAATATGGACCCTCTGCAACAAAACTTGTATCCAAAACTTTCTGCAGATCAGGTCAGCCAACAAGAAAAATACTCTTCACTGAGTAATATTTAAAAAAGGACAGCAAAAATTAAACTGCTGTATGTGCTGGTTTGAAAGTCAACCGGCAGGAAAAATGAACCTCACTCAATTACCTTATGAGAGATTTCAGGTCAGAGTTACAATTTAATAGAAAAATTACAATACATGCAACGATACACAGAAAACTGTCTTAAACCCACAGAATACAACCTTGCACCCTGTTGGTCAGAGTGATGGTCACAGTCCTATCAAGTGATGGTTACAGTCTTGTCAAAAGCACTGGTCCTGTGGAAGTTCCAGTCCTCTACTGGTTCTGTGAAGCAGTGTCGTTCCAAGTCCCCAAACCCAAAGATTTATAAAATCAGGTTCAGGTGGGAATGCTCAGTGCCTCGCCCAGGGTGGAGAGCTACACATCAGAGCTATGTAATCCTCTAAACCATGGCATTAGAGGACCTTGATCGTCTAGGTGGTTGTAGCTGCATTTTCTGCTGGTGCCATTGAGTCCATCCTGGTCCATCAGCAGGGGTGACCCTGCAGGATGGGTGGGGCAGTGCTGGTGAATTCCCTGAGGGAGTTACCATAGCTGAGTCATTGGTGTGAAGAAAAGGAAGCACTGCCTTCCCTGGCAGAGTTGCCTCTTTTTCCTTATCTCATTTAACACCCAGCTGGTAGCCTGAGGTGTCTGGTGTGCACTGGGCAGCTCCTGCAAATGACCCATAATTAACAGTTTATCAGAAACGACACAGAGTGGAGTAGAATACATGGTGTAGTTACACCCACATAGTGCTATACTGGCACCCAACTCCTGTAACCAGGACGCTGGATTAGGCCTTAGGAATTAAAAAACAACATGGGACAACTTGAGGTCAGCTCCATTCTCAAAAGCTGTCGAGAAAGGTCCCCAAAATCACCTCTCTAGGTAGTGCCAGTGCACACTGCTGTGTGCCCTGAGATGCTAATGCCACTTGTCTCTCCTGTCTTCAACCTGCTGTTGAAGAAAGAGCTGATTACCTCAGAATACGATTTACAAAATTTCAGACCTGGATGTCATAGGAAGACTGTGTACTTTCCAACAGCATTTACAACATTGTAAAATATGTTCAGTTCCATTTCTCTTCTGAAGGACACAAGTGGTAATCCCATGTTACAGCAGAGGAGTGGAAACTCAGCCATGAAACAGAAAAAGGAAGTTAGGCAGCTGCAGTCATGCCTTGAATTCAAGAGACAGTGGGGAGAGTGGGTTGTGCAACCAGGGTAAGACCACAGTGTTTGGAGCCCAGCATCAGCATGGGTGCCATCCTCAGTGTGGATCTACCTCTGCTGTCACCACATCATTTCCCTTGGCAGATGGCCACCACCTGTCAAACCATATGAGTGGCGTGCCTGGTATCCTGTCCAGGGCCACCCTTCAGGTAATCTGTGATGCTCTCCAGAGGGCTTCCTGAAACCCCAGTGGGACTCCAGGGGTGGCTCCAAGCTGAAATTCCCCATCAGCCCTTAAATCAGGATGGAAGCAAGGGCCAGGAACAAACCCAAAGAAAAACCAGGTTTTCTGCTGCTTATTTTCTTCATCTGCACTTGCATGATGAAAGAGGCCTGTTCAGAACTGCTTGGTATGTCTTGAGAGTTGGAGACATGGTTGCAAAGGATCCCACTATCAATAGGGTCAGAGGACTTTGGGATAGCATTTGCACAAGAGATTGGAAAAATAATCAAATAAATGGCACTGATTAGCTGAAGATCTGCTGCTGAATCCCTGTTTAAAATGCTGGTCGACCTTTCAAATGCTTCCCTTGTGTGCTGCATTCCATTTTGCTTAATAAATGAGAAGTGTTTCAAGATACTGCTCAAGAGCTTTTTCTCAGCAAGCTAAATGCATTTTGCTGGTGATTGAGAAAGCCTATTCCAGTCTGTGGCAGGAAATGACCAGGGCAGTTAGGTCAGACTGGGTAGAAAAGAATGACAGTCTCCTCATATTCAATCAGTTCACAATTACAGTTTATCAGCAAGAGAGCAGATCAGAAATGAGTTTTTTTACAATTGGAACTCTCTGCATCCAGCCATATGAGCCTTGGTGCTCCATATATAATAAATAGCCCTTGGTATTTAGTTCCCCTGGAACAGTTTATCTATCTGATCTGTCTGCTTCTTCTTATGATCCAAGGTTTCTTTAAATGAGAAAAAAATACCAAAATATCCAGCCATTGAAAAATATTCTGTTTGTTTGTTTAAAGTTGCAAGCAAAAATTGAAGATTTATTCTTTTATTTATTCAAAAATTTACCTAATTTATTTCTGTTGACAGGTCAGTTTAGCCTGTGATGAATCTATGATATTTTGAATGCTAAATCTTTCCAACCTTGGTTAAAACTCTGAAACTTGACACAACAAGACTTTTCTCCTGGAAACGTTGTGAACTTCGATATTATGGTATAGCTGTCTATTTTGTTGAATATTTGTCTTAAAATGTTTTGCTGTCCTAAATAAGCTAAATTCCTTTTCCCCACTCCTGAAACAGTTTTGAAGCCTACAAGGTAAGAACAGGTTATGTTTTGGAATAAATGTCCTTATTTCTTTTGAAATGAAACTGAATGAAGTAGCAAAATCTCTAGTATTCAGGTGCAGGAAAGCTTTATTTTTTCTGTTAATCACACATCAGTCAAAGTCTACCTTAGTAATCAAAAAATCACATATTTCAGCTGCTGATGGAAAATTCCCAGCACTAACAAAAGTTTTACTCCTTGCTTCATGCTATGGTGATGCAGAGGTGCACATGACTGATAGGAACATACCCCAAAAAAGCATCAGATTTTACAAGAAAGACTACAGAATTTGATTTAGAGACTTCGGTAACGAAGGGTTTTTTTTCCTCTTAATCCCACAGTTATGGACTACCTAAAAAATGATGAAGCAGAGGCCAAAAGAAGGTCTATTTACTCAATTAACTGATGTTTTGGACATGATTCGTATGGGTATACACATACATGTGTATATTTAAATATTTAAATATTTATTTAAATATGTGTATGCAAAAAGAGGAAAATGGGAGTTGTTTTGCATAAATCTGTTCCATAACCTCTTGCAAATAATACATTGAAATGCATACAGCAGAATATAATTTACTGTAAATTAATTATATACTGTAAATTAATTTAATTATTCTGTAAACCTATATTATCTAAAATACAGTATTATTTTAAGCTTTCCTTTCCATACATCTTGCAAGCATTGAAGGAAAAAAAAAATCTCTCAAGAAAGGAATTAGTCTAGTGATTTAAAGTTTACTTCAGCATCTGGTCTTGTCTGTGGGGAAGAGAAAAACTGCTTCTAATGACTAAAAATGCCAGCCTTCCCAACCTCATCCACTCTTTGATTTTGTGACCATAATTGCTGCAATTTTTCTAGAAACAGAGAATGTCTGGAATACAAATAAAAAGTCCAAGCTGACATGTTCACTGAGAGGTAGACTTGTGAGCACAGCAATCACAGTACTTGATGCCAAGGGCTATCGATCAGTTCTCAGGCAGAAGGCATGGTCTCAGGAAGGATGCTGGTACATCTCTAAGTTCCACAGCGCCCAGCATCTGATGGGCCAGGAGGAAGCTTCAAAATTCAGATCCTGCAGCAACCATCATAGCATTTATCAGTCCTGAGCACAGGTCTTCCTCCATCATGAACTGTCACAACTCCACTGAAACTAATGAAACTGCCAAATTCCACCAGCTCAGGGATCTATTCTGGGTTTTGATGTAGGGAAAATGAAGAGCTAAAACTAGCAAGTTTCAGTTAAAGAATTGTGCCAAATTTGTATTTGTATACTTTTTCTGAAAGAACTGTAGGCGTGGTTGCACAAATGGGCTCTTTCTTAGAAATACTTAATTCATTTTTTGGGTGCAGAATATGTTCACACCATTAACTGGAACTTCTCCTGTTCCATGTGTCTTGCACCTCCCTCAGGCTTAGAGGGAGACAACAGCTGTTCTATCCTTGACACAGGAATTTCCTAACACTTCATCTGGCCACAAAGGGTGGAACAGGATCCTTCTAGCACTTAGAAGCTCATGTAGGGCCATGATGGGGTTCAGGTGAAGGTTAGAAGGTGGAAGTCAGGTAGTGTTCTGAATTGTCTTTTTAAAATAAACCACAGGCATTTCGACACCACTTCCTTTGACTGTCATGAGTGTTTGTGCTGTTGCATCTGAAAGGGGACAGAAGACCCCACACTGGATGGTAGAGAGCTGATGATGATTGTAATTTTCTCTCTGGTTTTTTTTTTCTATTTTTCACTGTTGTAGCAAAGAACTAATGCAGGTTCATTCCTCCTGAAATACTCAACAATATTAAGACTGAGTATTTGAATTTTCCGTGTAAATGCTGATGGTAGCTGCTGACCTCCATAACAAAAACAAGAGTGCTTTATTCCCCTGGCCTGTAGAGTTAGTGCAGCTGGAGTTTTTCAAAGGTGCCATTAGCAGGGATTGGACACCTCAGTTTTTAAATCAAATCTTGGTCTGAATGTCAAAGATGCAAAGCTCCATTACTCAAAGCTGTGCAGTTGTCCTTTGATCTATCACTGGTAATTTAATACAGAGCTTTGCTGGCTCTGGTGAATTTTTTTCTGTTGCTGTTTCTGTTCTAAATGGCTTCTTGCTTCTGAGTGTTACATGTATTTTGGTACAGCTCTCTCTGAACTATAGGGCTGTAGAGAGCAAATTCAATGAGAGCAGAGAGCTGATTTGCTAACATAATGATTGCAGCTGCAGTTAAATGAAAGCTGCCATAACAATGCAGCGGCAATACTTCATTGATCACTTCTGAAAGAGAGAAAATAAAAATGTGACTAATTTTGAGCTGGATGCTTTTCACTTGTGACTGAGGAAAAATCATGCACCAATATATAAAAGAGGCTTTAAAACATTCCTCAGCAATGGTGCTGGTGAGGAACTTCCAGTGCTTACTGCATGGCAACTTGGAAGAGCAGCTCCCTGATGTTATCTTTTGGTGCTCCATTTCACATCACATTTACGCGTGGCAGGGAAGTCATGCACACCACACATCCTCATGGCAAGTGTAGCCTGACTTCTGGAAGGGCAGATTGCAGTTTTCATCCTTTCTGACCCTTCGCAGTCCATGAGAATTTTACTTAGAAAGGTCCCACATTGGGCCAGGCTCAGTTGCATTTGTCCTGGTGCTCGACTGCCCAGGTCATGGACAGGCTGCAGGAGAGTGTGGCAGACTGGCACCAGATACCTTGGACAGTGTCAACATCAGTGATTATGCAACTCGTTGCTGTACACTTGGGCTATGCCTTTCATTCTCTATGCTTCCCCTCCATCAGCCTTCAAATCCTTCCCCTCACTTCACACACTGGAAAAAAAAGTATTGAAGCAAGTGAGGGAAGAAGAGGCAGACAAATGTCATCCTGGAAAGCAGCAGGGAATCATTAGTTATCCAAGCTGAAGGACTGCCATATGAGCAAGAACTGGTTTAAAATAAAAAAATTGCAAATAAATCAGGAATGCATGTCTGGCTTCTGCTGGGTAGGTGTTGATTTAGAAAATGGACCTCACATTTACTATTACCAATGTTTTTCAGCAGGTTCAGACAGGGTTGAAAGAAGCCCAGAACAGCTCAGACACCTGAGCAGCTGGAAATATTCTGCTTTTGAGCAACCAAAAACCATAATTGTTTCCTGCTAATTGTTCATAGAATAAACATTAAAGATAGCAGATACAGGCTGTTCACAAGACAAATTTGCCTTTAGGATGTTCAGACTGTGATGACTGGTGTGGTGTGGAAGGAGCAGGGTCACTCCTGGGCAGGCACACAGGGCTGACCATGGCTCTTTGGGCTCAGTGGGATGCATCTAGCAAGGCTAGGGAGCTCCTGAATCCTTCCCCCTAACCATCTGCCAAGGCACAGTAAGTGAGTTACTATCCTCTAAGAGAAGGTGGCCCTGTGTGTTAGCACAAAGCTGAGCACACAGTCCAAAGGGCTCTGGCAATCACAGACAGCACAGAGATGGTGGTCCTGCCAGTGAGAAGTGCCGAGCTCTGTGGCCCAGAAATCATATCTTTGTGGGAAAATATGGTCTTCCTCTTGTGCAAAACCTAACCAAGAGTCAGACATTGCCCTCTACAAGACACAATAAGACACAAGCAGAAATACACAGACTTCGGGAAGGAAACACTTTGGCTGCTTGAGAAAAATGCCACTCTGCAATGAACCCTTTTCAGTCTGCTGAGGTGTGAAAGCCATGGTGCACAGAGCTCCTGCTTCTTCCACTTTTTGCCTTCTTATCTTTTCCTCAGCCACATGTGGAGAGTCACCTTGTACAGTTTCAATTTCTTGTGTTTATGTCCACATCTTCTCTGAAGTCCCCGTGAAGCCAGTGCTTCATTCCCCTGACTGTATTACCTCTCTGATATCCTCTTTACTGCCTGCCCCTATTCGGGTGCACAGTCTCCAAAGGTCTATTATGGGTCTCTTGAGGTCTTTTGGTTTGAACATTCCACAAGCTATAAAGATGGATATAACATTTGTAACCAGAATAGCAGGATTTTCATTATCACCTTATTTTGCCTGGAATATAGAAAAGATTTTTTTTTCCACATTTAATGTCATGTTCCAGACAAACCACTGAGTACTTTGGTAAGATATTCCAGTAACAATGTCCTGTTGGCTTTGAAAATGTCACCTCCTGTACTGTATTCATAGCTTAAATTAAAAATATTGACCACCTACTATGAGATGTAAACCACCTACATCTTACTAAATCTAATTAAAACATAATCAAAGAAATCTGGAAGAATTCAATGTTACTAGACTGATGGAAATTTCTGGCAAACAATCTACAGCCACAGGTTGTTATAGTGCTAAATCCTATGCTTTTGAGGACATTAACGTCTAGTTGTAGAAGTTCAAAGCATATGTTTTCTTAATTTTATTTGTTTTAAATACCATTTCAAGAGCTGTGTCATTTAAAATTGAGAACTTAGTAGGAGCTGAGAGAAGAAAATAAAACACACTTACCTCTTATGCATCACTACTGAGATGATAGGAAAGAACATTTTCCAGTCTAAAATGTTGAAGGATGGATTGACTGGGATTGCTTAGTTGGCACATAATTTTCCTTGTAGAATAAGCTGATTAATTTTAAATGCAATCCAATGTTTGGATTACTTCAGAAATATCAAACTAAATATAAAATATAAGGAGTAATGATGTTTAGAAAGATCATTTCAAAAAAATTTTGTATATTAATTAAATAAAAATATTGAAATAGATATTTGAAATGTTAAAAATTATTATAGTAATTTTTAGCATTTATGCTTGTTTATTTTTCAGTCACAGGTTAAATGAATTGAGTTGAATCACCTTGACTGTCCCACCCATCTGCTCTCAACTAGTTCATAATTGAGCCTAGACTTCAGAAATGTATACACCCATCAAAAGTGAACCAGTTATGACAGGCAGAACTTTCCAAATGACCCTTCCTCTTCAACTCCTTTTCTTCCAGAAAGATCTCACTTTGTGGAATAATTTCCAAGAATGTCTGTTTATATTTGTTTCCTTTTGAACATGTTTCTACCTAAAAAAAAAATAGCTCTTATTCCCCTTCCATTTAATTTCAAATTCTTTATTTCATGGATAACTACCCAATATTCTATAGGCACCAAAGCTGGACCTCAACTCTGAATTTTCTTAGTGATTCTTCATTTTTGTCAGCAAATAAACATTTGGGTACACTATTTCTGCAACACAAAATATATTGATAAGAACCTGATTTTAAAAATGAAAAATGAGGTCATGTATCAATATTCTGCTTGATTTTTTTTAGTCTTGTCTCGAAAGCTACTCTACTATGTTCTCAATGCTCTAGGAATAGGTGGTTGTTAACCATAAATTGTCCTTATAATTACAAGCTTTGCACTAAACGTAAAGTGCCTCTTTTTTATTTTTTTCTTTTGACATAATCTTTCCCTCCTTGAATTCAGCCTATCAAAACAAAACAAAAATGACCTAAGTATTCACACCTATTATGTGATTCATTATCCATCTATTGCTAAGGTCTTTTCTAAATTACTAAAGCACCCATAGGTATTTAATACAGATATAACTGGAGGTGTCAGTTATGGCCATTTAATAATATACATGTCCTCTTTTTAGACAAACAAATGAAAGCCACAAGCCTAAATTAAGATCTGCTTCTATCTAGTCCCACTCCTGCAGGTGCAATTATGCTTTATAGCTGACTTGACAAAACCTAGCATAGAACATGCTGCCATAGCATTATAACTGTTTACCCAGAGAGAATTTTCAGTTAATTTTCATATAATCCATATTTTTTACAGATTCACTGGAAGGGTGGGTGGAAGCTAACCTTAATTTTCTGAAAGAAAAATAATCAGGAGTCTGCTAGATACATATAGTCAAAATACAGCTAAAATTTACCACATGCTTCAGAAGCCTCTCTCTCTATTAAAATTTGTGACTGATTAAGACCAGGTTGCTGGTTAAAGTGAGAAGGCAAGTCTATGAGACCACCTTGAGAGGCAACAGACAGAAACTGGAGAAAACCTGAGCATGAGGAAGAACTTTACCATGCTGGTGACTGTGCACTGGAACAGATTGCCCAGAGAGCCTGTGGAGTCTCCCTCACTGGAGATATTCAGGAACTGTCTGGACACAATCCTGTGCCATGTGCTCTGAGATCATCCTGCTGCAGTAGGGAGGTTGGAGGAGATGACCCCCTGTGCCCCTCCCAACCTGACCCATTCTGTGAATACAGCACACAGTAAAATACATTCATATTGGGCAAAGAATGCCCAGCTGGAGAGCAAACATGGGCCTGCACTTGCCATAGGAAATGTCAGACAGTTCCTCTTAAAGGCTTTGCAAAAGTTCTTTTTAACTTGGTCTTTTGGCCTGCATCCAAGCAATAGACTTCCTATGGTTTTGGGCAAGAGAAAAAGGAGGAGCAAAGGGATAAGAGAATGAGGCTAATTCTTCCACTGAAAATATTGAAGGAGACAAGCAGTAGTAGATGTAAATAAAAACATTTGAGAGAGGAAAATTTAAAATTAATTATTTATATTTTCTAAATATCAGATATGTAGATTGCAGATCATTGCTTTACTTCCATAAGCCGTGTTTTCAGTAAACACTCAGGGAAATTATACAAAGGCTCAAGTGGAAAATTCGTTTAATTTCTGGAACACAAAGCCTGGGAGAATGTTCCTAGTTCTCCCATCAAACTCATGGAAGATTTCCTGATTTTTTAATATTGTATGTGGTACCTCAACATACAAATGCTAGCCAGACTAAACAACAGATGTGGATGTAAATATCCATTTATAGTGCCTTTTTGGTCCAAACAGGTTAATGTGGCTTACAGCAATGACCTGAGCATTTCTAATCAGCTACAGGAAAGTCTAACTCAGCTGGACAACATCTGCTCATATTTTTGTTTCTATTTAGAAAAAAAAATGGTATAAAAAAACCCATCCCAACCCAAGATAAGAGAAATGCCTCTCTCTAAATCTGCAACATTTCTAATATTGTCTTCTCATGTTTGTGGGTTTACAGCAATGCATATCAATGTAACATTTGAAAACAAGGTGAAATCCCTGGTCTTCCCAAGGCCACCTGCCTTTCTGAAAAAAGTCTATCCTCTGACCCAAGCAGCTGCAGAAGGGGTCACCAGTTGCTGGGGGCAGCCAGCAGGTGCCTGGGGTCACACAGGACAAGCCCATGCACTGCTGTCTTTGCACAAAGTTCTTCTGAAAGGGAAGTAGGTAAAAAAGAAGGTGAACAAAAGGTCATTTTTCTTCAGGAGTTCTTTGAACAATCATGAATCATGTTGGCCACCAATTTTACAGCAGCTGCAGCAGTGTGTGAAGCTAATGTGTTTGTCCACGTCACGGTGTACCTGAAATGTGAGAATTACATGGTTTGCACCAGTTAATTTTTGCCAGAGTTTTTCCTGACGATAGCCTGCTCTGCTTGTCTCATGCAAAGTGAGTAAGCTGCCACACTGTACATAACCTGGCATCATTAAATAAGCCTCATTGTCTTCAATTCAACAATAATCTCTTCTGACATCAGAGACTGTAACTATGCTCCTAGATGAGTTTATTCTGCTATGTTAAACACCACTGATTTTCCAATTTTTTCCACGTTTTCTTTCACATAAGAGGAATTGCTTCATTTTATCAGCTAATGCTTATGGCAGCAAGCAGTTGAATTTGTTCAGTAGAAAAAAGTCAAAATACTGCTGTATTCTGTATTCAGAAATCTACAGAGAGGGTAGATCCTATTACTTTTTTATAATTGATGGCCACACATTTCTGAAACTCAAAGTAATACATTCATAAGAGTACCAAAAAAAAAAACAAACCCAACAACCCCACACAAAAGAAACCCAACCAAAAAACCTACAACCAAAAAGAAAACCAACCTCAGAATTTATCAGTCTGTGTGCAGTGAATCACTAGTGGGCCATAAATTGTGAAATGCTACTACTGGAGAACATTATGAAAACACACAAACCTCCCTGTGAATAGGGAAGGTATAAAATTGTGGAAAATGAAAAGTAATAAACATTGAAATTGAGCCAGCTTGTATTTGGTTGAAAATTAATAATATTGTGCGACCAGTGGAAAAACAGCATGTGGATTATTTTCAAAGTAATAAGAGCATCTCAGGTGGTTTTTGAAAGGTCTTAGGTTGCCCTTTGATTGACAAAAGCTGTGGAGTTCCAGTAGATATCACAGACTCAAGGTGAGCATCACAAACACACAAAGAGTAGCTCTGACCAGGTATACTCAGGTGATTTCTCCTTTCACTCCTTCCTGCACCTGCCAACCTGCCACAGAGGCTCAACGCTGGGGTAAAAGGTCTGCATTAAAGGACAGACTGCTAAGTACAGAGCTGCTGAATTTACTTGTTCCCTGGACTGGTCTGCCCTCATTATGGCACAGTTTATTCTGGCTGGCTGAAATGGCTGTTAAAAGCCTTCAGCAACACCCACAGAAAGAGATGGAGTGGTTGGGCACATGTTGAGTGTACTTGAACTGTATGGTGGAAAAAAACTCAGAGTAAGAGAAAGTTTTACTGCCTTTTTTTACTTTAATTTTTAGATAGCTAATAAAATCTTGTTTAAAAGAATATTCGGAGAAAATTTGTACCATCCCCAATGGCCAAACTACTGCTGCCACCCCTCTGCTATTGTTAAACAGAATCTCTTCTGATCCTGAAGCAGAGTCTATGCTAAGTGACACTGGCAATCCACTGAACCCACAGGTGAAGAAAGGGAGATGGGCAACATCACTGTTTGTGAACACCCACATACCAAACATTTAGGAGAAGCTGCCCAGAGTGACATTTCCAAAGCCAATGGCAATACTCCAGCATCAGGAAGATGTGGGTGTTAAATCAGAATAAATACTCATTAATAGTTTGTGAACAGAACAAAAAGAACTGAATAATTCTCAGTAATTTGTTCACAATAATAATTTCAATTTTGCTTCTCCATAATACACGTATCTCCGCTTCAGCTGCTATATGAAAGTGCATAAGGAAAGCAAGTACTGCAGAAGTTCATTTCCCATACCTTCCGACTCTAGATAACCCCTCCACCCCAAAGCTGCCAATACTAAAATGTGGGTAAAGAGATGTGGGCTCAAACCAGATTTCACTGAAGTAGTTCATTTTAACTGACCTCTCTTAGGTTTATGTAGGAGGGCACTTTTGATGCACCACTATCTAGCCCAGATTTGACAAAGCGTTCCTGGAGGAAGTACTTTTGGGCCATATACCAGCAGCCTTGTGCAACATTTACAAAAGCATCCTCGTTATGTGGCACTGCAAATCCCATGCAAAGCAATTCCAATGAACTGTAAAGAGCCTTACCAAAAATTCAAAGAGAGTGACATGGAGGTTTAAATTAATGGTAAACCTTTAAATTATGCAGTTGATGGACATCAGAGCACATCTGGATACAGCAATGTAAATGAACTATTTTGCCTTGACTATGTGGTGCCTTGACTTCCCAGGCAAACAAATGATAAAATACAAAACTTAAAGAAGTCTGTATTCAGCTCCCATTCTAGTTGGAAAAATATTTCCCTTGGTTCTTTCTTTCTTCTGAGTTGTGCAACTTACAGATACAGCCACTTTGTACTAAAATATAACACTACAAATCTGGACAGCATAGCAGGTTCATCAGAATCTGCATCTGCTGACATGCAGTTAGCCATGCAGTTCAGCCAACCTTATATTGACCCCATTTGACTTAATGTGGTCTGACTGCTTGTCTGCCAAGTCTTGCAGCCATAAGCCATCATCCTGCAAGTTTTTAGATGACACCAAGCTGAGTGATGCTGTGGACAAGCCTGAGAAATAGAATGCAATCCAGAGTGATGGAGGCCATCCAGAGCCATCGAGAAGTAAGAATATGTGAACTCCAGGAGGTTGAACAAGACCAAGTACAAGGTCCTGGAGCTGGGTTGGAGAAACTCCCAGTATCAGTATAAGCTGGGAGGTAGAGAGAGTGAGACCAGACCTGCCAAGAAGGACTTTGGGAAACCAGCTGTTGAAAAACTGCACATGACCTGGCAACAGTTGCTCACAACCCAGAAAGCCAAACCTGTCTTGGGCTGCATCCAAAGCAGTGTGGCCAGCAGGGCCAGGGAGGGGATTCTGCCCCTCTGCTCTGCTCTGCTCTGCTCTGCTCTGCTCTGCTCTGCTCTGCTCTAGTGAGACCCACCTGCAGTGCTGCATCAGCTCTGGGGTCCCTGCACAGGAAATATATGGACCTGTTAGAGTGGGTCTGGAAGAGAACCGCAAAGATGATGAGAGGTATGGAACACCATGCCTCTGTGAGGACAGAGAGTTGGGATTGTTCAGCCTGGTGAAGAGAAGCCTCTGTGGACACTTTGTGTGGAGTTTTCTGTACTTGATAAGCATTATAAGAAAGATGGGGACAAACAGTTTAATAAGGTCTCTTGCAATAGGACAAGCAATAGTGGTTTTAAGCCAAAAGTGGTCAGATTCAGATCAGACATTAGACAAAATGTTTTACAATGAGGGTGGTGAAACACTGGAGCAGGTTGCCCAGAGAGGGAATAGATGCCTCATCCCTGGAGCTCAGTCAAGGTCAGGTTCAAAGGAGCTCCAAAGTGATCTAGCTGAAATTGTCCCTGCCCCTGGCAGGGGTGCAGGAATAAATGACCTTTAAAAGCTCCTTCCAACCCAAACTATTCTGAGATTCTATTATTCTGTGAAAATACTTAACTGGTTCTAGCTCCAGATAAGTCTTTCATCTCTTAAGGGATGTAGTCCAACCTGCAGGATATCACAGTCATGAAAAACTGAAACATGAACAACTCTAAAAATTGCCATACACAGTAAGGTGAGTTGCATACGTATATATTTTTTACTTTTTCTTTTAATTTTTTTTTAACTATGCTTCCTCTTTAGCAACATGGTGATGGAAGTATAGCCCATGTCTGTTGGTAGAAATAGCTGTGTAAAAGTGAGGTTACAGAGGATGAGGATGACAAGTAGAAAGAGAGAAACCTAAAGTGCCACAGGCTCTTGGTTCAGTGTGGGCAGATAGACCAGCTCCTGGTCTTTAATTGACACTTAGCTAAACTACGTGACTCTCTGTTGCTTGGATTGAGTATTTCATCAGAATGACTCCTCTCCTAACATTTAATAGCAGAGTAGGAATAGCATTCCTTCCTTCCTTCCTTCCTTCCTTCCTTCCTTCCTTCCTTCCTTCCTTCCTTCCTTCCTTCCTTCCTTCCTTCCTTCCTTCCTTCCTTCCTTCCTATATTACAAACCTTCTGTCGCTCATGATGTCCACAAACACTAAGATAAAACATTTTGCTCTGGGAAAAGAATTTGGTTCTTTTTCCCCCAAAGTATCCTGCTCCATCTACTACCCTGAGATTTCTCACCAAAAGTGCTTGCATGCAAAATTGTATATCCTAAGACACAGGAATTTTGCCTCAGGCATCACTATTCAGACCTGTTTCATGCACACTATTACTAAATTCACAATTTTTATTAAATTATATCCTTAACATATAAACCCCATAGTATAAGAACACTGTCAAAATGTTTCAAAAAATCCAACTCAATCTGATTTTTTCCATGCCAGCATAAATGATGTGTCTGATAACTGATGCTTACTTCATCTGACACTGCATGCAATTCATTCCTTCTTCCAGAGACTGACTATATCCCTGGGACGTTTAACATTTGAATTTCATCCTGCTGCAACACATTTTTTTTACTAAACTTATGTCTGGTTGAGGACAGGGGTTAATTGCTAATATTCTCCTGCATTCATCTCTTGTACACAGTAGGAAAAAAATAAGGATTTAGATTCCTGTCAATTTTTTTATTTTGTGGTGAACTAGAAGGAGAGGAGAAGGCTGCATGGACTGTCCTGACCATTACTGACACCAAAGGATTAAATATGTCTTGTTTACTGTGCCTTGTGATTCCAATCACAAGAATATCTTCAAGCTTTGGGAACAGCACTCTTTTTATCAGTCTTTTAGGCTTTCAGGCAAGTTCCAGCCAAAACTCATTTCCTACTGGATCTGCTGCCTATCTCTTGCCCTTCTGACTGTCTCCTGATGAGCTTCTAAGCAGTCCCACAGCACAGTCAAATCACCTTCACCAACAGGGGTCTAAAGTGCTACCATGAAGTAGTATCTCAGTTACACAATCACCGAATCATTAAGGTTAGAGAAGACCTCCAAGACCATTGAGTCCAACCTTTGACAAATCACCACCTTGTCTGGATTCGCTCTCATCTAATTAGAAATGACATTATTAAGTCATATTTTTTTAAAAATCTGAGTTAAATGCATTTTTTAAATTTTCACATTACAATTTCCGTATACCATAGAAGTAGCTGCTTTTAGATTGTGAATTTAGGCTTCCTTGGACATGATCCCTTTTCTCTTTTTTACCTACTTCCTCAGGAAAAGCAGGATGAAGTAGCAAGGAAGGAGAGAGATTTTTTTTGTCTTCTCCTTTCATCTTCTACTTGAAGGCAAAGTGTAAGTGGACCCTAATATTAATCTTTGCAGTATTCATTCCAGGGTTACTTCAGCTGTCATACCTATATCTTAACCTGAATAGCTCTTACGTTCTGGTTTTATTTAGAATTTACCTTGAAGAAAAATGGCAGCCAGCTGTGGAGCTACCAGTGCCTTGACCTTAAGAGCAGGACAGCCTGGACCAGGATATATCAGCTAAGAGTATAATGATGAGCTGTACTCCCTGCATGACACTATGGGAGGAATCCAAGGAGCTTGGTTTCACATGCAAACTCTTCAATGCTTTGGAGCTTGAATGCAGCAAAAACAAAGTTACATCATTTGGAGGGGCTGGCAGTTTGTGTGCACTTCCCTTTGGAATGACCCCCGAAAGAACATGTGCATTGTGTGGTATGGATGAACTCTACAATCTTACTGACAAATTTTCATTACAGCAGCTCCTGTTCCTGTTCATAAGTGGTGATGCCAAAACCCAGTAGCCTTTCAGAATAATAATCATAGTATTTGACTTTAAAACCGTAGATTTACATGGCTACTTCATGTTACAAGAACAAAATGGTAAAATTATACAAGCACATCACACAAAGAAAGCAAAAGGAAAAAACATGCAGATCTCTTTACTGTCTGTAAAGACTGCTGGAGTGTATATGTGTGCATTATTTTGCTCTCTGTTGTAATCTACTCTGTGCTACATTATTTCTCTTTACCATTACTGCTACTAATCTTATGCATACCATACCTCCTAAAATCCACACAGAAAATAAAAGAAGAAATCTAATTACTCCATGAAAAAGATTTTCACTCAAGGAGAATGCTTATCATGACATCCTTACTTATTGAAACACAGCAGTAAAAGTTGATTGAATTATGAATGAAAAAACATCCCTTTTTTCTTCTCTTTTTTGTCAAAATCTGGAGGAAGTTTTTAAAATGAAATGCAATTATTTCTTCTTCCAAGGTATATGTCACTATCCTTTGCTTTTCCTTTTTGAGCAAAATACAGACACTGAAAATGAAAATGTTTCCAAATTGAAGAGGTAACACATGACTTGAGCTTTATGTATTAGGGAGAAATAAATGCAGTCTATGTGACTTATCAAAAGGCTATTGAAGTTCTCAGCTTGTTGCCAAGCAGATGCATTTATGATTACCTCATAACCCACTGCTAGTTTTCTCTCTTAGCAAGTTATCACCTTTGTCTTCAGCAACTCAGTAAAGTTTCCTAGGGCACCAATAGACTGATTTGGATGCTGCAAGTAAACACAGAACTGTTTTTTTTTACAAAATACTTCAATTCCACATGTAATTCATCTATTATTAATATTTTTCATAAATACTGTCAAATTAAATATTCAGATATGCAAATCACTTTCAGTGGGAGTGATGCAGTTTTCTGTGGCTATTTTCACATAATTCCATAATGCCAATATTAACAATGTGTTATAGGACATAAACTCTGTCTATGTCATGAGTCACTAAACACAGCTGCTATGTTGTATGGCTTGAAATATTTTTCTTCATTGAATGGCTCATAAAGGAGAACATTAAATCTAGGTAAGACTAGATGCCATCCCTCATTTCAATAAATCAAATACTCTTTTTATATTGTTAGGGTAACCTTTTACAACAAATCACATTTTGTTTTGATGCTGTGAAAACTTATAACATGCTCAAAAACTTTCCACATACACTTGTATTCCATCAGGAAGCCTTGTTTTCCTGTCCCAACTAAAGGCCTGTCTCTGCTAGAGCTACTACTTTTTACTAATCATGAGGGGGTTGATGGAGAGAAAGAGAGAGAGAATGATTGGTCCCTTCTGTCTCCTTTGCTGAAGTCAGGCTAGAAATCTGTGAAAATCTAATTTTTTTAAAAAATCTCTGGAACTGCAGATGAAAATGGGGCTTCAAAGGCAGATCTCACAGCAATTTAATGGTTCTCATTTGGAAACCTAGAATATTTTACCCAGCAATTTTGAGCAATTGACTGACATGTGAATGGGAAATCAGGGAAAGAAATTCTGAGGGCTACTGAAAATTATAGTTTCAGGCAACTAGCCCACGGATTTTCACAAAATTGTCTGTAATTTAAGTACAATGGGAGAAATTTCCTCTTTGACATATATGGTATTTTGATTAAATGCATGTGCACCTATGACACAACAAGGTAGTATGTCAGCTGGCTCAAGAAATAATAAAGTGAATTCCTGTCTCCTGCAACTCTTCTGAAGTCAACAGCATTCTTCAAAGGAAATACTTGATCCAGTGAATTTTCTGATTTTTTTTTTTGTTTGGTTTGGTTTGGTTTGGTTGTTTGGGCGGGTTTTTTGTATGTTTGTTTTATTTTATTGGTTTTGTTTGTTTGTTTCCCGGGGCTGGGAGATAGACCATGGATAAGCATTCAAAGGCAGATGGAAAAGAGCTACTGGCTTGCACAAAGCTGGCAGCAGCTCTTAGCACTGGGTACAGTAAAGACAAAGAGCAAAATGTGCTGGGGGCAATTTTCAGTGGGCAGTTTGACCAGATCAGACCTTCTTTGGCTCAGTGCTGGTTTGGCCTGAGGTTTGCAATCATCTACTCAAACTGAGAGACCAGCTGTATTCATTTCAGGAGCATAAGTTTCCAAAACTGTGTTTCAGTGCCAAGCCTCCTCCATGAAAGCAAGCTGAGCTGATTCTCTGTCCTGAATGCTTTCACTTTGTGCCTGCTCCTTTCTTGCCTTGTAGACACTGAAATTTAAAAAAAAAAAAAAAATTCCTCCAGAGCAAGCCCTAAAGACTATCACCGGATAGGCAAAGAGGCTGAAAGATGATGGCACCTGAATGCCATCAATTTGAAGGCAACACCCAGCCAAGTATTTTGTCTGAGACGTGACTTTTCCACAATCTCTGCCTGAGATTGGTCTGGATGAGAGGCAGCCAGCCAAACTTGAGTACAGGCAGCACCTCTGAGCACAGCCCAGGTGCTGTTTTGATTGGTTTGGGTGTCTTCAAATCCAAACCACTTTCACTTCACTTGGAAGCATTCTTCCAGAGGCCAACCAGAAATCAACAGCTATTGAGATCTTGACCTTAAAGACATAATGTTTACATGTAAAATATAATAGCTTTACATATATTTCACAACTCACTTTGGTTCCAAAGATTTGTGCTTGGACCACAGCAGTTCAAGCAGAGGACCATTGTATATATTTTCTTTTGGCACTGGATGGTTTAAAATCATAGCCAGTCATTTTCAAATCAAGCTGAAAAAGGACATTTTCTCTCTGAGCCACTTGAGCAAAAGACTACAGTATAAGCTAACTCCACTTTACCAAGCAGATTTCACTTTAAAGATTGGATTACACATGGCATTCACTAGTGAGGATATGTCTAAAATGGTATAGCCTATGCTGGATGATACTCACTTCAGTCTGTTCTGCACCAAATCCGTCAGGCCTATGTCTGCCCACTAAAACCCAGCAGTGGGGATGCCAAGAGGTAGGAACAATGTATAAGTTAAAATAGGCCACAGATAACACCTTTAGCTTACATCACTCTCATTGCTCCTGTGTACATAAGCTATGGTGTAGCAGTGGGTGTAAATAGCTCTGAAATGTGAAAGTCGATTTGGAAGGATTATATTGACTCTGCTTAATAACAAAAGATGCTTCGACTGCCTTTTGGTACAAACAATTAAAAAACACATTACTACAATAGGAACAAATACTGACCTCTGCTTGTGCGGGGTAGCATTTTCAATACAAGACTCTCGAATATTTTTCAGTTTCTACCAGTTTGGATTTTTGAAAGAAGTGGGTATTTTTCCTTTTTAAGACCCTCACTATATCCAACAGTTCTGTGAAGACTGCAGAAACTATCTGTATGGCCATGTGCCTCTGGTTTTTCGGTGGGAGGCTGTATTTGTAGGGTTCTGGGTTTGGTTTGGTTGGGGTTTTCTGTAGCCCTATCAAAATTTTTTTTCAGGTTCAGTAATTTAAAAAATATGTTATAATCCATCTGTTTCCTATACCTCATGTTCATTCTTCTGGACAATGCTGACAGTCTGCCAAACTAACTTGGCACAGACATTTGCAAGTCTGGAATTTGTGGCCACATGTAAGTACAGTTCTCTGTGTGCTTGAGCATTTTTTCGATGAGAGTGGTAAGAAAACACTTGTGAATCTTCTATCACTCACTGCCCCAGTCAAGAAACTACCTCATTACGTCATATGGTTTAGACTATATTCTTGTTGTGGAAAGGTTTATTCACCCAAATTTTGCTTACAGTCCAACAGAAGGTCTTTCACACTGTAGAATTGCCCCTGAAGTCATACTAGTCATTCGGAGAGAGCACAAGCTCAGCTGTGGGCAGCAAGGTAAAATGAGGCTCATAGTAGCATGTACCCAAACAGGGAGACCTGGACTGAGATCCAGAAATACAGAAGATGCTGTATTTACCAAGAATCTGAGACGTGATCATTTCTAGATTTTGTAGGGCCCCACTAGGACTGTTTGCATGCTACATGATAGCTATTTGGGGTTTTCTCCAGGTACCTCCAAAGGGGTCATAGTCACCTCTACTGTTAAAACTCAGCAGCTATGAAACAGAAGTTCGCTTGGATCATCACTTTGTTTCCTCTCTCTGAGGGATGAATCACTTGTCTGTGTGCTTTATTAGTGCAAGATTTACAATGTTGTCCTGAGAAATATTTGAATGTGCAGATTCTAGAGACTAGATTTTTTTAACTGTGAGGGGATCGGGGGACATGGGTTTGAGGGGTTTTTTGTGTCTACCAGGCATACAGCATGTCACTATCAGGATGGAACTGAGAGGGAAAAGAAAGGAGTATCAACCACTTTATGCTGAAAATTTCTGTTTAAATAGATGAAATTTTATGGTCTCCAAATCTCTTTTGCAGTTCGGACCAAAATACTTTAAGTCTACATGTTTTTCTCTCATTCCTACCCCTTCATCCCTCTGGTCACAACCGTAAATACAGTTGGCCAATGTAACTATACTTTGATTGCTCTGCCAGCACTTCTTGTCAGATGTGTGATTCAGTCCCAAATTCAGCCTCAGTTGGAGCCAAAGAGCAGAGACATTTTAAAGTTATGAAACTCTCTTGTTTTACAGAGGTCTAAAGAGGCATTTTAAAAGAAAGATAAGGTTAAAACCTTTATATCTGTACTCATCTTCGATATTCACAATTGACTTAAGTTATTAAAACTCAGTTTTCTGTGGCTCTGCTTAAAATATAAAACATTTTGCTTTCTATTTGGATTTTTATTTATTCATTGCTTGAACTTCCATAGGACTTTTAAAACTGAAATTAACCTCTCTCAACTGTGAGGAGGATGCTCGTTAGTGGAGCAAATAAAATACTGCAACTAACCACAAATATTGACTAAATGCAAAATTGATTTCTCGCTTAAAAACACTAGGTTGGTTGGAAGGTTTTTAGGGGATTTGGTTTGTGTTGGGTATTTTTTAATTGTTGTGGGAATCAAATTAAGAATTTGGGGGGAAAAAAAAAAAAAAAAAAAGAGAGGCAACAGAAGGAGTGAGAAACGTACAACTGTTCAGAGAAACAGTCCCACGGAGGTCCGGGCTGGTACTTCGGTCGTGGCCGGTGCAGCGCCGCGAGGTCGGCAAGAAGGAAGGGGATGCGGTGGGAGCCGCCGATGGCACCGTGGCTGCCGGCCCGGCGTTGGCCACTCCGGGGTCCAGCCCGTGTGGCCATGCCACGGTCCGGAGAGCGGCCGAAGTGTGAGGCTGGTGGTGGCGGGCGCCGATGCCCCGATGCCCCACGCCGTCCTGGCAGAGCCCCTGCCCCAGGGAGGGTGGCAGGGGTGCCGCGCCGCTGCCCCGCGTCCCGCCCTCGGCAGGAGCGGACGGAGACCGCGCGGGGAAGCAGGGTGCGGAGATGGACGCGGAACGGCGCGTCTCGCCCGCTGATGCCAACCGAAGGGAGCTGAGCTTCCAGGCTGCGGGGCTCCCAAGCAGGAGCTGGGTCGGCTGGGGCAAGGCGGCCCGCGGCACGCGTTCGGGGTGCCCTCGTCGCCCCGCCATCCGCAGCCCTGCAGCGCGGACGGGCCAGGGGCATACAGCGAGCACAGAAGAGGCACCCCTTCGGCAGCTGTCTCTGATGTGGCTCGGGATGTGCCCTGCATCCAGGGGCTCTCGACGAAGTCGGGGGTCCCGTCCCGTCCCACCCCGGGCAGCAGGGGGAACCCCGCGCGGTCTGTCGTGAGGAACCGGAGGGCGGCCACGCTTTCCCAGCTAGGATCATTGCCGAGGAGTTTACAGGAAGGTTTACAAAGAAAAAAAACTATTTGGAAAAAGGCAAAACGTGTAGAAGCCGACGTGGAATCGGCGGGATTCAAGGAAGGAGGCACTGAGAGGAGCAAACGCCGCTGCACGGCAGCAATCCCGGCGCGTACGGGCTCTCCCGTCCCTGCTCCCGTCCCTGCCCCGGGGTGCCCGGCAGCTCTGCCCAGCCCCTCCCGCGGAGCGGCGTGCTCCCACAGTCACCGGGTACCTGAGCGCTCAGGAGAAGCTTCGGCTCCCGAATCGCTCCAGGCTAACTCCTCTGACACTCCGACACTTAAGGAACGTCTAGGACACGCGTGGTTAGGAGTGATCAAAGAAGAGATAAGATCAAAGATCACTTTAATTGCGAAAATGAGGCCAAACAAGATTTTCAGAAAACCAGCTACATATCCGAGGTTGTCAAAAGCACTGTTTTCGTTTAATGTAAGCGGTTGAAGTTCAGAAATTACTGGACACTTACATTCACGTGACACAGATATTTCACATTCCCTTTTACTTACAAGCAACACAGATTACACAAAAATAAACAGGAAAAATATATATATATATATGTATTTGGTCAAGCATTCATTCCAGGCGACCCGTCGCAGGGATAAGCGGCAGCCGGCCCATTGCCGGTATCCGGCCCGGCACCTTCCCCTCCTCCCCGGGCCGAAAGCAGCCCCAGGTCCCGGCCGGAGCCGGCGGGGGAGGCAAGGGCACGGCAGGGGAGGGGCAGGAGGGCAGGACGGGCAGAAGGGCTGTGCAGCGGGCAACGCAGTCCTGCCCCAACCCCGGGCCAGGCGGGGAAGGGGAACTACACCGGGTTTCCCGGGGCCAAGCAGCTGGGCTAGTGGCAGAGGGGGGACCCTTTGGGGGCAGAGGATTGCAGAGCCGCCCTGAGGAACGGCCAGGTGAGGCAAGGAGAACCCTCAGGACACTAACTGCTTCTGCCCGTGGCGCTTAGATTGCAGGGAGGGTCTTGCTTACCCCCGCCGGGGCTGGCCCGGAGGAGGAGAGAGCCTGGCCTTTCCCAGTCTGCACCGAGATGCTGCTTTCTCCACCTGCGACTGCCGCTGGCTGATACTCCCGGCCCCTCCCCTACTGCCACGGAGCACATGGCAATGTTTTGGTTGATCGGTTTGGATGGTTTTGTTGTTGTTTTTCTTTCTTTCTTTCTTTCTCTTTTTTCCCCCCCCCCCCCCCGAGCAAAATGTGCCGCAGCTGACTGCCTTCGAAGCAACCGCAACGTCTCAGGAGAAAGTTTCGAGCGGCTTAAGGAAGGAAAAAAACAAAAGAAAAGAAAAGAAAGAAACGCTACTTCGCAGGTTGCTTAAACTTCCTGCGCCGTTGCGTGCGCGGCGTACTCAGGGACAGTCGCACGGCGCCAAGCCTTTCTTTGCTGGGAAACACTGGGTCAAAGGCATTTAAAAAAAATAATCCCCATAAATCTCCATATGTAATGAGGCGTGCGGTTGGGGTTTAAGTCCCATTATTTCCCTGTGTGGTAACAAAGGGAACCCCGGTGAACTGGAAGGTCCTAGCATAGCAGGAGAGCTGTCAGGCACACGTAACGCTGACGGGGACGTTGCTACAAGTACTTTGCAAGATTACCGAACACGGTTATTTTTCCCCCAAGAACATCCAGTTGAGGGTTTCACAACCTCGGAAGCAACGCGCCCAAAGCTCCTTCCTCCGCTCGAGGAGTCCCCTCCAGCCTCCATACTCACACTGCCAGACCGAGGTCCGACTCAGTCCACCTCCGTCACCTCGTAAATCCAAGAATAATCCCCAACATGGTGGTTTCCTGCATAGGGTGGTTTGTTTTTACCGATGCTACTCGGGCAGACACTGTGGTTTACAGTCACTACAAGCAACGACCTGCAAACCCTAAGTCTGCCCCGAAGGATGGAAAGTGGGAGGGAGGCGGGAGAGCCGGCGCCCGGCAGCGGAGGGCTGGAGAAACGAGGGCGGCCGCGGAGCCCTCCCGGGCCGGGAGTCCCCCGCCGTTCCCAGCGGAGCCCTGCCATGATCTGCGGGGCTTGTCCGGTGGGCGAAAGAGCGATCGACTCGGGCGCGCTGCGCGGAGCGGGGATGCCCGAGTCCCCCGCCCTTTGGACGGCGCTGTGCAGGGGCTGGGCGGGGGCACACTGCGGCGCGGGGCAGGCGGGTGGAGCAAGTTACAGGATCCCGCTTGCCCCGTCCCGGAGTGGCGGGCTTCACTGCCGGCAAAATTTGCACTTGATAATTTTCTTAAAAGCACTTTGGAAGTCTTTGTTGAAATAAGCATAGATAATGGGATTGAGAAGGGAGTTGGAGTAGCCCAGCCAGTTGATGACTGCCCCCAGCCACTCGGGCATGTAGCACTTACTGTCACAAAAGGGCAGGACGAGGGCCACGATGAAGAACGGCAGCCAGCAGAGGATGAAGGTGCCCATAATGATGCCCAGGGTCTTGACAGTCTTCCTCTCCCGGGACAGAGCCATTCTCCGTTTGGCTTCCGTGTTCTTCTCGTTGCGCCTCTCGAAGGAGGGCGGCGGGGGGGAGCCGCACGTCTCGCTGGGCAGCGGCAGGTGAGTCTTGGAGGAACTGTTGCAGTGCTGGACCTCGATGATCTCCAGGGCGGTCCCGTCCTGGCCCTGCCGCACCGCGCCGTTAACACAAGCGCCGGGCTTGGGCTCTACAGTCCGCCGCCAGCCCTTGCCGGGTTCCCCGTTGCCTTTCTTCACGGTGGCCGGAGAGAGGGTGAGGCAGGTGTCGGCGACTTTTTTCTTCTCTGCTTTCTTGACTGTCTTGCGGATCCTAAAGCGTGCCGCCTTGAAGATGCGACCGTAGAGCACAAGCATGAGAAGAAGCGGAATGTAGAAGGCGCCGAAGGTGGAGTAGATGGTGTACCCGTGGTCCTTGCTGATGGTGCAGGCGTCGGGATTCGAGCGGTCCTCCGGCGTCCTCCAGCCCAGCATGGGCGGGATGGATATCAAGAAGCCGATAAGCCAGGTCAGGCTGATGAGCACGGCCGCCCGCCGGGGAGTTCGCTTGTTAACATAGTCGATGGGGTCCGTGATGGCCCAGTACCTGTCCAAGGCGATGGCGCACAGGTGCAGGATAGAAGAGGTGCAGCAAAGCACGTCCAGCGAGATGAAGATGTCGCAGGTGACCTGCCCCAGAGTCCACTTGTTCAACACCTGGTAGAGGGCCGCCATGGGCAGTACCAGCACGGACACCATGAGGTCGGTGACAGCCAGCGAGCCGATCAAATAGTTGGCCACGGTTTGCAGGGAACGCTCCAGGGCGATGGCTGCGATCACGCAGGCGTTGCCACTAACGGCGCACAGGATGAGCGTGCCCAGGAGCAGGGAGGTGAGCACCTGGTAGCCCAGGGTCACCTCGGCGAGGCTGGGGCCGCTTGTCCCTTCGGGGGAGCGCGCTGGGGAGGTAGTGTTGTTGGCCACATCCATGCCGGGCGGGGGGAGGGGGGTCGCTTCAGGAGACAGACATGGGAAGAGGCGCCGGTCACTTGTGCGCTCCCCTGGCAGGAGGCATCGGCGCCCCGTGCGGCTTGGCCACGCCGGGCACCCCCCGCTCCACCACCCCTCCCTCCCCTATATAGCGCGGCGGGAGGCGGCCGAAGCTCGGAGGACGGCGGCTGGCGGAGCCGCCCCGCGCCCGCCCATCCCCGCCGCCTCTGCCCAGCGCGCAGCCCCGCGCGGTGGGGGCGGCCCTCCTGCCGCCGCTTGTCGAGATACTGCCCCTCGCTCTGCCGCTCTCCCGCGCCGTTCCTCCCTGCTCTGCCTCTCCGCGCTCCCCTAGCTTTCTTCCTCCCCTCCCTCCGTCCTTACCCTCCCCTGTTCCCCTCCCCTTCCGTCCCCCCCGCCCTTCCGCGGGGGTCTCGCTGGGTTGTCATCGTCGGGTGGGCGCAGGTGTCATTCCCCTTCACCCCCTCCCGTTTGCGGGGACACCGCAGATAAACCCTCAACGACTCCTCTCTCACCCCCGCCCTCTACAAGTCCTGCCGCATCTCCGCGCTTGGCAGCGGTGGCTCTGCGCTGCCCCTCAGGACCAGCGCCGGGGCGGAGGAGAGGGGAGAGGGCATTCTGTGAGCCGGCAGCGCCGGCTGCGGCGGGGGGACAGCGCACACCCGGGCTGCCTGGGGCTGGGGGTGCCGAGCGGGTGTCGCTGGAGGTGCCGATCGCCACCTGCAGGCAGGCGGTAGCCCGAGGG
Source organism: Entomyzon cyanotis (assembly GCA_024500445.1). NCBI lineage: Eukaryota > Metazoa > Chordata > Aves > Passeriformes > Meliphagidae > Entomyzon > Entomyzon cyanotis. Next base: position 32,007,566 of record JAKEPQ010001021.1, on the reverse strand, counting down.
CGCGGCGCACGGGGCTCAGCCCGGCACGGCTGGCACGGGACCGGCCTGACGGTGCGGCTCGGCTCTCCCCTGCCCGGCCGCGCAGCGAGCTGCCGGGCTGCCCGGCGAGCGGCACCAGCCGGGGAAGCGGGAGCGCGGGCGGCGGCGCTCCTCTGTGTCTCGGGAGGGACGCCTGCATAGCCCGACAGGGCTCCCGCTCAGCCGCTGACGAGCGCTGTAGCGATGAAAGCCCAGCTGGTGATGATTCATGCCGTTGGCCCAGCGCCTGCCGTCGGGGGCTCCGCGCCGGTGGCGGCTGCCCGCCCACCCGGTTCCCCGAAGAACGGCGGCATTGCTCCCCGGCCCTCCCGAGAGGCGAATTACGGTACAGCACACTGTTTAAATTACTGTCCTCTCACGGCAATAGCAACAGCATCAGCAACAAAAAAAGTGGTAAAAAAGACTAAAAAACCCCAAAACAAAACAAAAACTGTTGTAGGTTGTAGTTCATTTTGATAGGAGGGGAAAAGGCTGTGTCTGAAAGTGAAACGAGAAAAATACCACTGAGAACAATCTTAAATTAAAAAAAAAAATCAGATTGGCACATCATAAGCAAATCAGTTATTATCCAGTAAGTAAAACTAACAATCACAAACCTGGGAAAAATCTGTCATTAGAAAAAAGCGATGTTGTGTTGTTTACAGGTTTAACTCTATCTGTCCTTGAAAAGCAAACGAAAGTTCTCCAACACAACCTCTATGACAGGTTTTCTACTATCTTGCAGCTCCATATTTTTAATTACATGAGATCTTTGATTCTGCTCTGTAATTCCCTCATGCAAATTCAGTAAACGGAGAAAGCCAAATAAGTAATTGCTTAATTTAATCAAACTTGAGATGAAGCTCATAAAGTCTGTTTTGCACACCCTCAGGTTTCCTTCATCTTCTCTAAGTCAACATCTGAAGCTGAATTTACAGTTTCAAAACGTTTGGACAGATTCCAGCCAGATCCTCTTTACTAGGGATCCAGACCGCATTTCTCCTCCCCTAAGCTTGTGATCTCCTCTATAAATGATCCAGAGATTAGCTGGATTAGTAGACCAGAGCTGCAGCCCTGCATGCCTGTTATCTCAGCCGATTGCTCTAACATTTACAAGATATGTGTCCTACTGAATGAAGACTTAACGCTGTTGACACACACACGAAATGTAATCGATATTTAAGTATGCATTACAGCTTCATTATCAACACCTATTTTCTTTTTAATGTCTCCTCAAATGCACGGCATGATTGGCTTCTAAGCAGCTACTTCTTTAAAGGCTGTTTTCCTTGTGAAATCAAACTTTATGCTTCTTGCTGTTTAGCACCAACCTGATTAAAAAAAAAAAAAAAGTGCAAGTCTGGGAGGCAGGGAAACCTCAGGGAGATCCTCCCAGCTTTCTTGCATGGTGGTGGGCAAGTCATTAGCCTAATTAGATTATCCTGAAATTAGCATTTCAAAACCACAGGGGATGCGGGCTCTTGGGGAAACCTTTTCCAGAGATGTTTTGCGCTGACACGGCCAAGTGAAGTCAATCCCAGATACTTTTTGCCGAGAAATCCAACAAGAAATCGTCAACAGCGCCCCTTTTCAACAAAAATATTTTAAATCTGCTTAAATTCTCAATTTTTTTTTCTTTTTTCAGAGTTTTAAAGTAATTTTTCTCTGAATTAAATTGAGAAGCAATTTAGGCAACCGTGGATGAAGGGAAGGGAGTAGGCGGTGGAAGATGTAGACTAAGGGAAAATTCCCTCTTTTGATGTGATAGTGTCTTTATTCCTACTAAGCATTTAAACACCAAAATTCCCCTTAAACTTCTAAGCAACTAAATGATCTCCTAATGTCCCTAGTGAAGCACCTAGGGAAATCCTTAAGGAAAACTGTATCCTCATACAATCCAACCTGACTTGAGAGTAAATGCAGGCTTAACACCACACAACTTTAAAAAGTCAAATTGAAACATTAATGTTATTCAGTTAAGATACAGCTGCAGCAAACAAGAGACTCCTCGGTATGTACAAAAAGAAAAAGCATTAACAATGGTGTCAAAACATTCTTTTCTGAGAAATTTCATTCTATACTTTTCAAAAAAGGAAAAGAAGAGGCTATATATTCTTGATACTCTGGGATTATGACTGCATTATCTGTCAAAGTAAAACTGAAATGCCATAATTTGATCACAGCATTTTGTTCATGTGGTTGCATATTATAATTTGGATTGAAAGGGATTTGAATCGGGGGGGGGGGGGGGCGTTTACTTTTGCCCATGATAAGATACAACATTTGTGATATTCAAGAAATTATATTCCAGTTATGGTTTGAAAATGAAGGGGTTAAGGAACTAGGGAGCTAAGGAAATTAACTATTTCAGTTGGCTGAAATTGATAGAGTATGTACAGTTTTCTGTGAGAGAAGTTTCAAGGAGGTGAAAGGAAAGATGTGAAAGGAGGCAACTTACCAAATAGTGCCTTCTTTAGTTTTCTCGTTGTGCATCTCGGAAGTATAATCAAAAGGAATTAGCACTATTCCATACAGTGCAAAACCTTCCAAGAAATGGCTATAACTTTAAAAGACAAAGAAGCAAAAAAGAACTTAATGTCTGAAGTGGCTGTGTAATTGAAACACATGGTCTTCACATAAGCACATGCATTTCACAGTAAGATCCACTTCAGGATATCTGCTCCCACCTTTCATAAAGCACAAAATATTTCACAGTATTGCAAAAAATTTGGGCTTTATCCTGTAAAAGACTGGAAGATATTAGAAGGTGACAGAAAAGGTAAAGGCCAAATTTAGTGTTGTAGCTGCATAGCTCTCAGCTAAACTGTTCTGGATCAAAAGGAGTCCAGGTCTGGTAAACTGTTAAGTCCTGACTTTGTGGACAAGGTGAATCAGCCAGGAAACTAAGTGACTTTCAGTACCAGTAGCAGAACTGTTCCCCGTGTCCCATCTCTGGGTATAGCCAGTTTGTGAAATCCTGGATAGTCAAACTCCTACTTTTGAAGAGGCAAAAAATGAATGAATCCTACAATTAGTTTAACCAGAATAAACACAATACAAGTGTATTTGTAACAGTACCACACAGTAACACAAGGAAGCATAAATTTCCAACTCCTGAATCACCTTTGTGCCATTTAATATTTTTTCCTCCTTTAGAGCAAGGAATTGGTCTTCATAGTTCTTCATGCAGTCTTGTCCAGCCAGCCAAAAGCTGTGGCCAACTAGGAGCTGTGCGGCACTGAGACATTCCTGTAGTCCTGCAAGAATCATCTGGGGTCTAACAGTGGCTACAGAGTGAGCACATCACTCAGCTTCAGGGCTGAGTTAGCTGCTGCAAAGTACTGAGATCTCTCTCAAGCTGCTCCTTAACACTCCCAGTTCAGAAAACACAGAACAATGGCATCCAAGTCCAGGCCTGGAGAGGTCTGTTATCTCCATGCCGGACGTGTCTGAGTAGCAGTGCTGCTTCATGGCTTTCAGATGTCTTGAGAATGGTACAGCTGAGTTCACATGCTGCTATTTCAGCTTCTGGTGGCTCTGCACTGAGCCCAGTCAGACTTCTGTTCCCTCTCTATTGCGTACTTAGAACCAGATCAGTAATATGGGCCTGATGACCCAGAGGAATAATCTGGAAGAAGCAGGAATAACTACCATCTCAGAATGCTGAAATGCCTGTCTAATATGTTTTTCATGGTATTAAACATATTTTCCATGGTCCCAGATATCCCACTTGACACTGTCATAATAGAAAACAGTGGGCTGATGGCAAGTTCCTGTGTCCTATTCTCATTCCATTCAGCTGCCTTACTGCTACTCTTATGCTCATTTTTATTAAAGACAGAAACTAGTTATTTATAACATACATATTTTGTACGTTTGCCTTTCTCTGCGAAGAGCTTACAGTAATAACTAAAATTACAGCATAACTCAGCACGTCTCACAGAAGGGGATAATCCATTTCACCTCACACTCTTAGAAGTAATAGAAGAGTAGATAAACATTTCCTCTAAAATTAGTAAGTTTTAGGTATATTCAAGCAATATCACTGAAGGGAAACTTACTAGAGGTGCCTGCTATCTAAATCATGGGGCAGCTTTTATGGAAGTCTAGAGGTGTAAGATCAATTTTAAAAGATGTTTGATTTAATATTCTCCCTCTGCAAAGTAAAAATCTTTCCAAGCATGTTTGAACATAAGTTTTCACAAGTTTGCAGAAACTTCTCAGAATTTTGACATTCTGGGAAAACTTGACTTTAGGCTACATTTTCTGTGTTGCCCCTTCTGTAACACAGTGCAGCTGTGATGAAGAGCTGGGAGAACATCTTTTAACCATTTGTGCACATTCTTGATACTAAAGCTGCTAAACTTGGATTTGACTCCAGAGAAACTCTGGGAGAATCTTCTTAGTCATCTCTAATCTTGCTGTGGGGAACAAAGCAATGTTCCAGCTCCGATGAGGTTTTTATCAGCACATCCGTGTCAGAGACCAGGGAAAGCAGTACACTGAACTGGTGCATTAGGAGCTGGTTAAGAATCACCTCTGCGGTGCAATGCGGTCCCACAAATCCAGAATATTGCCTAAATGGTTTTTTAAAAACTATGTTCTGATCTTTGTGATCTAATTAAAAATGCTCACTCGCAATTCATGTTTCCTGAACTAATGTTTGCAAAAATAAATAATCTTAATAACATCCAATATACAATTCTAAAATTGCTGACTAACACTGAGGAGCTTCTTGGTTAAGTCAGGGTTTTTCTCAGAGCTAATTAAGATTATTTCATCTATTTGCTTAATATTCACATTCATCCTCTAGCAAAATACATAACTAGCTTAAAGTATTTGCTGAAAATACATACCAGCTTCCAGAAGTATTCTAGATATTAAGCAATTTTCACAGGTTTTATACAACATTTGCATAACTGTTTAAACAAGGAGCGCCAATACATTCCAAGCTTTGCAATAATTTCTAGTTTTTATCTTATTAGTTACTTTATTTATGGATACATTTTAGCCGACACATTCAAGTTTATTTGGTTTGTTTTCCCTATCCCGTAGCCCACCTCCAAAAATGACTAGCTTCTAAATGAGGAGTTAATACAATGAGCATTAAAAGACTTTTGAATAAATTTTAGTTTAAGGAGATCTATGCTCTGAAGATTTTTATCGCAAAGATCATTTTGCCATTTTTATATATGTATGGTATTTCACTTCAGAGGAGACAAAGTAAGAAACAAATTATTCTATAATAATAATAAATTATGAAAACAACATCTCTAGTTAGACTTTTACAGGCCTCATCTTTAACTATCAGGCCAATCTAAATGAGTTTATCAATGTTTTCCAAAACAAAGTTAAGGCATTTGAATCTTAAAACTGAGTTGCAGGTATAACAACTGATAACTTCTGCTCTTAATAATGTCAGAACTTCAATACTGCAATAGATTATAAGTAAATTACATAACATCACTGTCTCCTTATCAACAAAGACAGAAGCTAGAGTTGCAAAATTTTCTCTTATGAAGGATATAAACTCTCCAATTTTATGCACTCTGACTGGAACTCAGCAGTAGTGCCTGCAGTTCAGTAGTATATTAATCTGTGTCAATTTTTTAAATTATGTTACTATGATTTAATTTCAGTTTTCTCACACTAAAATAAATATAATACTATTATTTTTAAAATACTACTTGAAAAAAGGAGGGCTGATATATAGACAATAAAGGTCTTGTCTTTGCAAACTAACTTTATCCTTTTAAATGAAAACCAATTTGTTTTATCAATACAGAGATGAGTCACATGGAGTTACACAGGCCCCCACAGACTCTGCTTTTAGAGTGACATTGACAAAGGCCATGAGGATATTGTCTTTGCTGATCTATTAATCTCCTTTACCTAGGGCATTAGTTGGCACAGCAGTAAACCACCACGTATTCCAAAGAATCTGGGGCCTTGTTCAGGGAGAAAAGTTGTGGGGTTTTTGTTGGAAGTAAACATGCTCTTGAGGAATTATTCAGCTGCAACTGCTTTCTTTTTCTGTATGAGTTTTCCTGGTACAATCTCTGTACCATGCAAAAATGCTAGTGCTTGAGGCAGCTGGAGTGTACAGCCAGGGAAAGAGTGTAAGGCAGAAATGCCCCTTCAGCAGCATCCCCTACCTGATGCCAGTTTATAAGGGCTCTTTCATTGTTGCTGGTCATTAACTTTTAAGCACTCTACTAACTAACAGGCTTCAGGTTAAATTAAGCACCCAGTGCTCCTATGTAACAAGTAGAGTTCAGAGACCCACAAAAACCAGTTGCATGAAAGTTGGTGCCTTGAGCATGCAGTCCCTCAGTCTTTCATATGATCAAATGCTAAGAAGAGTGTTTCTTAGCCTGTTCTCACCGAACTAGTTCAGCTACCCAATTCCATCAGCAGAGCTAGAAACCTCAGGAAACTGATGCCTATTTTCGAAAAGTTTTAAAAATCCTGGGCTTTGGGTATAGAGTGATGAAAGGCAGCACTACTACCTCATCTTGGCTATGTCTGCATGGGATTAAGCCAGGTCAAAATAAACCTGTTGGACAGAGTTCAGTCTGTGAATCCAGATAGATCTTAGATGTGCCCTCAGTGTTGCTAGGAAACAATCAGCTCCGAGTATTCATCACAGCAAAAACATGGGCTCTCTTACATTGACCAGGGAAGTAAACAGTGGAAAAGGCCAGGATACAGATGAGTAGCTCCAGCCACGCTCCCCCTAACTCATTTCCAGTCTATTCGCCAGATGGCCTTAAAGGAGATCAAGCAAAGGAAACCATACAGTGGGGGCAATTAGGTATTTTGGCTAACCATGGCAATTGGAAGCACAAAGACTGTAACACGTTATATAACCTAGTGAGCGAGTTTACCATCAAGATAAGCCATCAAGTTTACCATCAAGATCCTGTCTGCTACAATGGAAAAAAGCTAATGAAGATACACCGAAGTGAGATTTGATCAAATCTTAATACTCATGAAAGAATATGGGAGGTTTCCTGGTTTTTCTTGGATGGTGATGCTGCTCTTTGACATGAATTCTCTCCCAATGTCTTAGGGTTTTTTTTTCCTCTGGTCTCCTATCCCATTAATCACTCTTTATAAATTCCTAAACTCTAGGCAAAATTTCTGTGCTCTCAGGACCTCTATCACATTTGCCACAGACATTCAACATTCCCTTTCTTGCTGAGTCATCTGAACTCCCTTTTCACAGTTTCAGTTGTCACTCTGTTAAGTTCAAAATAAGTTAAAACTGATGAGTTTTTTTAGCCTGAAATCACCTAATAAGGGGTTCCTTGGTTTTAATCTCACCTAAGTAGATGAGATCAGATTTTGAGGCCCTCAGAACTATCAGAAAGTCACATTACAACTGTGTAATTGTAGTACAATATCCTCCTAAAACTGTTAGCATTCTTCATCTACAACTAGGCTTTTTGAGAATCAAAATTTTGCCTTTAGGCACATGTTGCAATTAATTCAGTTGCAAAGCTAGCAACTTACTAATTTGGTTATAGGCTGTCTCCAATTACTTATATCCAAGAACTCATCACTGTAGTGTCTGTATCTTTGCCACTACAAAAAAACTCCCAAAACCCAAAAAGCAACTGAAAACAATGTGTTAAGGAAATTTTAACAAACCAGACCCTTCCTCTCCATTCTCTGCAATAATTTTCTCTTAATGACTGTTCATACAAAAGAGTCACAATATGTTTTATGCATCCAGTACATCATGTATCCCTCAAGGTTCGTCACAGTTTTTCTTGATAAGACAAATTTTATGTTAGTCATGAATGGCTACGCAAGCTTTTTTTTAACCTGTACTCTGGTGCATACACAATTGCATTACTGTAAAGAAGAGTAGAATTATGTCCCTGAGAGGAGCAATTAATTTCTCTCTTTCCACTTCTTCAGAGCGGAGAGTAAAATGCCAGTTTTTACCAGTTTCTGTCCATCTCCTTTAGAAGAAAAAGGAGCATGGCAAAAGCTTCTTTATTCCTTCTCCTCTGAGTACCTGTGGGACATTCTTTTTGCCCCACTCAACACTGATTATGAAAACTAAGAAATAAACATAGTTTATTCATTAACTGACCAAAGTTATTCTTAGGTTTTTCTAGAAATGGCTCCATGAAAATTAGCACTGCAGCCACACATCTACTGTTCACTTTCTATCAGTCCTTTTCTGCACTATATGCTTATTTAGTAAGAAATCAATATTATGATATCACCCTTGAATTCAATTGCATTTTGCTTATTCTCCGTTTCGGTTTGTGCAAGACTGTAGTGAGTAATTATGCTGGCTAAGGCTTTTTAAACAAAAAATAAATTGTTTTCTGCATAAATGCACATATTGTTTTTGTTTATCTTAATGTCAGATTAACATTGCCATCATGGGGATAAATTTGCTTGTGTTTAATTATTGCAAGACAATGAGAGAGACTAGAGTTGAGGAAGATGGCATTTATGACTCTTTGTGTCTGCAGTATCATTCAAGTTAATAGTATATCTGGCTCTGAACCACACAGCAGAGGACCACAGGAAAAAATAATTACCCATTCTCTTATTTGTGGAAGTCAAGTCTGGTATGTTCATTTAGGGATTCATGTTTCAAACTGTGGCTGCATCCCCCTCTGTGGTGATTTCTCTCATGGAAGTGTGGTGTGATGACTCTCACGACTGGAGAGCTGCACTGGGTGTCTTTAAGCTCTTTAGAAGAGAGAGGTGGAGCAGGGGAAGTGGTGAGATAGCACTGTGTGTTAGGGATGCATTGGTTGTATTGAAGTTGATGATGATGCTGATGAAGATGAGATGGCTGAGAGCCTCTGGGTGAAGCTGGAGAAGGTCAGCAGGACGCAATCCATGGGGACTCTGCTCCAGACCGGCTGGCCAGGGAGAACGCGCACTTGGGGTGTTCTGCCAGCAGCTGCCGCAAGCCTCACAGCCACCAGCCCTGGTACCCATGGGTGACTCCAGCTTGCCAGACCTCTGCTGGAAATACAACACAGCAGCATCCTTTATGAATGATTTGGACATGGGAATTGTGTGCAGCCTCAATAAATTTGCAAATTGGGTGGGAGTGTTTATCTGCTCGAAGAAGGAAGTGTTGATCTGCTCAAGGGCAGGAAAGCTCTGCAGAGAGACCTGAACAGACTCCATCAATGGGCTGAGGACACAACTGCAGGAGGTTCAACAAGGCACAGTGCTGGGTCCAGACTTGGGTCACAGCAACCCCAGGCATCACCACAGGCTGGGGAGGAGTGGCCTGAGAGCAGTTCAACAGACAGGGACTTGGGGGTGGTGGTGACAGTGGGTGAACACGAGCCACAATGTGCCCAGATGGCCAAGAAAACCAGTGGCATCCTGGCCTATATCATGAATAGTGTAGCCAGCAGGACTAAGAAAGTGGTTATCTGCCTGAAAGCTTCACCTTCAGTATTGCGCTCAGTTCTGGGCCCTTTCCTTTGAAAAGTAGATCGAGCATGTCCAGCAAAGGGCAACAACGCTCATGAAGCATCTACAAAAAATGTCTTACAAGGAATTGCTGAGAGAACTGGGTTTGTTGGACTCAAGAATAAGAGGCTCGGGGGGACCTCATTGCTCTCTACACCTCTCTGAAAGGAGGGTGTAGCTGGGCTGTTCTCTCCTACAGTGCCTGCAGTGAGAGGTCTAGAGGAAGTGGCCTTAAGCTGAGACAGGGGAAATTCAGATTTGATATTAGAAAACACTTTTTCACTGTTAAGTTGGTCAGGCATTTGAATATGTTGCCCAGGGAGAGGGTGGAGTCACTATCCCTGAGGGCGTTTAAGAGGTGTCTGCATCTGCTGCTGGGTGATAGGGTCTAGTGATTCAGAGGTAACAGTGGTGGTGCTGGGCAGACATTTGGATGTGACAGATCTTAGAAGTCTCTTCCAGCCTTGATGATTCTATGACTCTATTTGGTCATTCACTAAGTGGTAGGGAAGTACATAAGGTTCAAAAAGGGATAAATGCCTGTCCTTCCTTCCTGTCACCAGGTATCCTTTCTTTTAAGTCTCATGGGATACCGATGCCATTTGTTTCCATCCCCAACACTTGAAGGCAAAACGTCAGGTTGGTTGTATAGAAATTACTGCAGCAGGGAGAAGCTCCACTCCTTGAGACAAATGATGTTTCAGTGACCACAAACTGGAGTTCAAGAGGAGAGCACAAACTGGGCAATTATGCACAATATACCTACTGGAGAAATTGTTGAAAGATTTTGCAGTCCCCCAGAGTTAATGAATAATGTATGTTCAAAAACAAGGCATAATCTGTTCATACATTTTTCTATACATTTTTTACCTTAATGTAATTAAGGTCATTAAAATGTCAGTTTCAAAAAGAAAGGATATTTTGCTCTTGGCCGTTATTTAACACTATGCAAAGTTTGAATAGTTTAATTTTATATTTTGTTAAGTATTATATATGGGTTTTTACATTTTTAATAGCAAGACTTCTATTTGTACATTAGGAAAAGCCTAAAAATAGCTTCTATATCCTTATTTTATCTGCCTCTTAAATCTCTTTCTAATAAGTTTCTATTTGTAGTTTTCAGTACTACTCCATTCCCTACACATCATAGGGAAGCTCTCTAAGCTCTTCACTGTTGTGAAGCTTTGAATATTGTCCCGGTAGAAAACAGACTGTAAATTTCTTTTTCCTGAGAGGTTTCACTTTGATAAATGTGAAATTTTCACGTGACAAGGTTATTTAGTTCCTGTTTCTGGTATCAAATTCTGAAGAGCCTTGCCAGGTACTAGTTCTATAAAGAACTTTTCCCTCTCCTTGAACTACCTTAGTCAATGCATATAGTTTGGAGCAAACTCCTATGTCTGTACAATATTTGGTTTGTCTTGCACCCATCTTTCTGGTGATTAGGTAGAGAAATACATTTCAAGCCTTTTCAATAAGTAATAGCATTAGTCATGTTTTAATTTAGAGGGCAGATGGAAATTAGTATCAGTATTCAATTTAAAAAGTTAAAAAAATATGTTCCTGGATTAAGAATAGTGGAATAACTATTGAGACACGTGAGTTTGGTTTCCTAGCTGCTGTAAATCAGGATAGTTAAATCAAAATGTAATTATCAATGGCCACAAGTTGTAACATACCTGAGAACATAGTAACATTCAATGGAGTCTGTGACAATTAAAATTCAATGTCCTCAGTCACATGGGCAAAGATAAAAGTGTAACACTCATTGCCATTGAAGTTGGTCATTGAGTGAAGGATAAAGGTCTTGGCTACTGAGCATAATAATCCATTATTCCACATTTAAGTTGGTTGAATGGAGGAAAGATGGTAGGCTGAAAAAAATGCTGTTGAAGAAGAATTGTTTCTTGGTTACTCTCTACCACAACAATAATTGCACCTTTTTCATCTAATTCAGCATGTCCCACCTTTCTTAATGAGATGCAAATGAAAGTGATATCATCAGATTCAAGATACTGAATGCAAGTGTATCGTTCCTTTAAAGCACAGGCAGTGTAAAAATGCATATATCCAACATCAGTAAAATAACTGCAAACTGTTCTATGAGACAACCATGGCACATCTTCTCCATGATATCTGTAACCCTGAACTGATCACTCTTCACCCTCAGGATCATCTCTGTTAGAGCCACATTCCTGACATTGGGCATATGCCAGTTTTTGCTGTCATGTCATTCTGATGATGGCTTAATCAATGCTCACTGTATAATTGTTTTACCTGTATGCAAATCAGTTTGCCTGCTGTTTTAGGGACCATTTTAATGAAGACCACCTCAAAAGAATTTCTGGTTATGGTATGTACATGTTATTTTTTCTAATTTATTTCTCCATTTTTTATTTTTCCTCCATTGAGGCTCACTGAAAGCAAATCTTTGTTATTTCAATTCTTCTGTATTAGGCTACTGTTTTGCTTCATATCTGAGGTGTATCTTCCAATTCCTGATAGGATGGTACTCACGGAATGATCACTGCAGGAATGCAGTTAGTCATAACTTAAAGCAACTTGTGCTTCTAGAAAACCCTCTGATTTTAGTGTAAGTTCTCCAGTTATAAGGGCAACAGATTTACCAAGTATATATGGACAGTTTCTCAATACCATTTTTCTTCAGAACGACATAAAAATAAAGATTGAGGTAAGCAAAAATCAATTAATAAATGGATTCTTGGAATGAGTCTTCATAAAACAAAAATTATTTTCTTCTGTTCTCAGCTGGTATTTGTTTCAGCCAGAGAGAATTGAGTGTGCTGGTTTTGCAAAGCATTTTAAACACATGTGTGATACTCATAAAACATATAGTTCTGCTTGCATGCGTATGTCCCATGATATACATAGGCAAGCCAACTCCCCCAAAAATATTCACAGTTCAGAGAGAAGAAATAAATTAAGCTCTGATACTTTAAAAATAAGACGGTTTTGCACTGAAGCTCATTCCATTGCCTTCAGTGAGGACAGGCTTTTTTCCAACATTTTATTTTTATGTTTATCATTATTAGTTGACACTAATTGCTCATTTCTTAAATGGATAAGAATAGTAAAAGAAGTATAGAGCCAGAATTTCTCTAATTTTCTCTTGATGGAAAGTATTTTCATTTCTGTAAATAAATAAAGATTTATTAGTCCACAGAGAGAGCTATTCACAAACCAGATCACCTTCCCCTGGACGAGGTTGTTCAGAGCCTTATCCAGCCTGGCCTTCAGCACTTCTGGGGATAAGGCATTCACAACTTCTCAAAAAAACCTGCTCCAGTGCCTCACCATTCTTATAGTAATTAATTTCTCCCTAAAATCTACCCTCCTTTAGCTTAAAGCCCTTCTCCCTTATCCTATCACTCCTTGCCCTTCTAAAAAGTCCCTTTCCATCTCTCTTTTTGGTAATGGAAGGTGCTACAATGTCTCCCCAAAGCCTTCTCTTCTTCAGGCTGAACAACCCCAGCTCTCTCAGACTGGGTTCTCAGGAGGAGCATCCCAGCCCCCTGATCAATTCAGTGGCTCTTCACTGGACTTGTTCCAACAGTCTGCATCTCACAATCATTGCAATCAGTATTTCTGCACTGGGATGGAGTTTTCCCGAGAATTTAGAATAAACCAGACAAGACAGGCATTTTCTTCCTGGCAGATCAGATGTGGTAATTTAACATCTTGCTCTGGATTTGTTGTGGCAATGGCCTGGTTTCAAAGGTCCAGGATGCACACTTGTCTCCACACTTGTGATTTTAGACTGACAAACCATGAGTTGTGTAAGAGACCAGAAGTTTTGGATATCTACAGGCTAGATCTTTTTTTCACAACACGATCCTTAACTGGACTAAATGTCTAATAATTTCTAAATGGAGGTATGTGGCCATGGCTTTTTATCTGTTCACTGGATATTAAACACAGTAGGATATGTATTTTTCAAAAAAATCAAGCTGCAGCCCATACCTTGTCTTATTAATTCCCATTCCCAAAAATTAGTTCCTAGGAGCACAGTCTCAGTCAAGTTTCTTGAGGTTTTCAGCCATAGACAGCCTAAGATTAGGCATTTATTTCTTTCTAGGACTCCATCTTAGAGCAGTCACCTCCAAATATTTTTTATTGCACATGAATATATTAATGAATATATGTTTATTTATTTACTATATTAATGTGTTACTCTACCAATATATTACACACATTATAAAATGTACAAAAATGTAAAATAGAGAAGATAAAAATAAAATAAGGACAGTTAAAATTTTTATTTTATTTTATTTGTTAATGTACAAAAAATATTCTCTTTCCACACTCCATCAAATTTTCTTGTGCACACACCACTCTAAAGACCATTGTCCTAAAGTTCTGTCATTACTATTTCTTTTTCTAAGCAAAATCTACCCCTGTGTAATTTATAAGTCACTATCAATCACAATGTTTTCTGTGTTATACTTTAAATGTAAGGGAGCATTCAGCAGTTTAAAGTGTACAACAACAACAGAGCAAAGCCTGCTAGCTCTGCCATCAAAGTTCCTATAGCTAAGAGTAAATGTCCTACCTGTTACCCAAGAAAACAATGTAGAGCTATTTTTTTCTGCAAAGACTTCGTGTGACATCTCAAACAATTGCCAACATACAATTGCTCATGAAAATGTAGATGCCTCTGCAGGTGCCATATATGACACAAACTATCTGTAAAGTCAGAGGAAGAAACCAGAAAAGGACAGAAAATAATCTCATAGATAAGAGTATGAAATTTCTGAATAAAATCCTGGTTCCACTGAAATTCAAAGTTCTCATACACTTCCACTAGGTTAAAATTCTGCATCAAATACAGATTGCAAGCAGCAGTGCCTTAGTCAAAGACAGGCAAGATTTCAAAAATGAACACTGGAAGTTAGATCAATGCATATCTTTAGAAAGATAGAAAACATTATAATTTCTGGAAAGAAAATGGTCTGATGAAATGCATTAGGTAACAAGCTGTCAGAAAGGAACTCCATCTTTTGAAATTGAATGAAAATGTGCTTAAATGTATTTAAGCTGGCAATCAGAAACTGCCAGTTTAATTAATTTTTAAATACATCTCAGCTGCAGGAAAGTAATCCAAATTTTGAGAATTCCATTTAGAATTCAGCTAATAGCTATGAAAAAGAGCATAGAAGAAGCAAAAGCTATGCCAGTTCTCTTCAAAAAGGTATAACGTGGAGATTGGAGTGGAATGGTAGATGTTCTGCTTTTGGCAAGCCTTTTTGTGAAGAGCTTAAAGGCCACAACTACAGCAGCAAAACAAATCCTTTAAAATATAGTGATTCCAGGAACCAAAATGGGACTATTTGAATGCTTAAAGATAACTGCTGATTCAGCAAAATACTTATAAAAATGTTGAAACTGGCAGGCATTTACATTTTTCAGTACTACTGAATGAAATCATGTAGCTGCATGTCTGCTTGATGTTACAGATCAGTCCTCTTCACTCATTCAGTGGTGTTTCTGCCTTGGGGAAGCACATAAATCTGCCAAATCTCTATATCATTAATGGTGATATGGACACAAAAGGGCATAAAGCATGGAGTCTTGAAACAAAGGTAGGGGAGAATGTTCCTTAAATATGTATGTGCAAACAGTTTCTGGGGTGAACCAACATATTGTGATACTCCAAACAGGCATCTCTAGCTTTTTCTTTCAAGACACTTGTGATTAGGAATCACTTAATAGGTAAAATGCAACAAGCCTTGGTGTATGTAATATATAATCCTCAGCAGTTCCAGAATGAAACCCCCCCAGGTTTGAGCCTGACAAATAGAATTTTGTAATCTGCCTATACAGTTTGCTGTCTCTCAGTCATCACTTCAGTTCAGGTTAGTAATCCTAAAATTAAACTAGATCTCAACTACTGCCTGGGCTGCAGTAAGGTACATAGAGCTGTCGGACATGCTGCCAATATATTTTCATGTATACCTGAAAACACTGAAATGGGTTGAAATTGATGTCAGATCTTTCACAAACTGCTTCTGTCTTAACAGAAAACGTCCAAGCACTGCAGCACCAGTGAAATACATTGAGATAGCTCTAAATATCAAATTGGCTCAGTTTATGTCATATTCTCTAAGGACAACTTGTTTATTTGGGGCTGGGAAGGGGGATTTTTCTGTTGATGAAGTATATTTGGAATTAATGCGTATGGGACCAGGAGAATACAGCTTAGTAAATATTTAAAGAGGAACCTAACCAATTGATTACAGATTTCAGGAAGTCAATTTCCCAAAGACAGTAGAAACAGCAAGAACCGTTTTCACATTGTAGAAGAAACAATTCATCAGCACTCTAATGAAAGAAGTGTCCTGGCTGACTCAAGCTTCTAAAAGTAATTGTTTAGCTGGGAACCTGCCAAATGTTCCTCATATACACAGAGTGGAAATACTGAAAAAATGAATGAACAAATAAAAGCTAGTAGGATATTAATCTCTTATGCAAAGAAGTCTGTGGAGCATAACAGAATTAAGTTGGGGAGAACTTTGTCACCAAATTATTGGTAACTGAATTTTTAATACCCTGGTCAAGGGTTTATGCTATGTGCATTTTACAGCCAGACTTGAAAGAAGTACAATAAAAATTATTGGCTAGAATGAGCATAATCTGCCATCAAAGAAATTCATAGTTTAAAGAACAGTCCTTCCTTTAAAAGGAAATGATAGAATAACTCCATCTAGGTTACAGCAATTATAGCTGCGTATACGATATACATGCAAATACCGGAGCTTGTGAGTTGAAAACGGAAAGACCATCTCTCCTCCAGACAGCCTTTCTGCTCATCCGCAGTAAGTTTCTCATTCCTGTAGGCATAGAGGTCAAACACTGTAGAATCTGGCTATGTGCTAGGACCAAGGACAGCAAGCTCACGTTTGTGTACTCTCCAAGATCATCTCTCAGAAAGCCAGACTGGTTTTGACAAATGGCAAGAAATTGGACAGAAATATGTCTGATCAATTTTTAGCTACACATATCCACTATTTATCATTCTTAGATGTGGGGTCACACTTGATATAAAGTAAAACACACATTTTGTAGATGATGAATATTTATGGGCTGGGAATTTCTTGAACATGAGGGGGAAAAAATTAGGCTAACACTGAGTACAACTAAAAGTGTTTCCCAATGGAAAGAAAGTAGTAAAAGAACAAGTAGGCATTTTAATGTATTTATTTACTACTTCTGTTATTAGTTTCTATTCATAATTTAAACAGTTTGGGAAGCATCAGCCATCAACAGCACCCAGATCTGTAACCACATTCAGTACAAACCAAGGCAGGCAGCTCACACTGTTCGAGTCAATCAGATTGGAATGCTCCTGGGCACCGAAATGAGATGTGTGAAAAGGCCCACAGCTATGCTGACCAACTATCTTAGCACCCAGAAGGTGGAAGTTGATACAATATGTCTTTCAGTAACACCACAGAAGCACAGGAATAGACTAGAAGTCCAAATGACCAGAGATGAAGGCATCCCAGGGAAATTGCATCCAAGGAAAAGTAGATTCCAGTGCATGGGC
Organism: Entomyzon cyanotis; assembly: GCA_024500445.1. NCBI lineage: Eukaryota > Metazoa > Chordata > Aves > Passeriformes > Meliphagidae > Entomyzon > Entomyzon cyanotis. The sequence goes on along the minus strand of JAKEPQ010001021.1, from coordinate 31,990,522 downwards.
ACTTTTTAGCTACTGCTTAGTCATTGGGAAGCAGTAGTCAGTAATTCAGTTCATAATTAAGGTGTATTGCTACATTTGTTACTTGATGCCCAATGTGTCACACACACCCTTGTATGCAAATCCGAATGCTCACATTTGCACACTTCGAGAATTTTCTGTCATAAACTGCCCAGATTCTGGAAGAGGAGGGATTGCTCCTTTATCTAAACAGATACAAATTTGTATAGCTCTAAGTTTTGTTAATCTAGTTCACTTTCACACCCAGATTTTCTTTTGTTCATTTTGTTTTACGTTGGCACCAAACTAGACTGCAGCCTTGGCACAGGATCACTGCAATGGGATATTGCTGAAATTAGCAATATCCATAAAATGAGAAAATGTGCAATGGTTGGTTATGCAGGATCCTCAGCTAGTAAAAGTGCAGGTTTGGCAGTAGTCAAAAAAAAACTTTTTCCAGAAATTGATAAAATTACGTCCTGAAGGAATTTCTGATCATTTAGACTGATCTTTTACACAGCACAGGCTGTTCTGTTTCTGCCAATTACCCCAATACTTATTCAAATAATTTATTACCCAATTTTGATTTGAAGGCATTTGATAATTAAAAAAAACCAACTTTGATAGTTTATTCCAATATTTCACAGGTTTTTTGTTACAGCCCATGCTCAGCATCCAGTTTTAATTAGTCCCATTTCAGCTTCAAGTTCTAATTTACAGCAATTACACTCCTAAAATTTCTTTGTCTTTACAGACAGAGAGAGTTTAGATGTAGAATATTCCGCAGAAGGAAAATTAAAGGATTATAGTAACTTTCAGAATAATCATCTCTCCCAGTTTTGAAAAGCCTTTTAAAATTTTGTGGTACATTATTTCACTATAGTTCTCCATAAAGGGTCATATTCACCAGCAGGTTTGGAAGTATTTCTACATCTGTTCATAAGCATTCAGCTGCTTCCCCTGGTTCATTGTTTGATCATTAAAATACTCAGTCATTTTAAAAATAAAAACATTCAAAACCACCTCTCTTTTCAAGGAAAATCTGGATTTAGTATATTTTCAACCTTAACAAATGCTTTCCCACTCTGTGAATATATAATCACTTGTAAATTATATTCACATTAGCTGGACATGATAAATGCATATTTAATACACAGCACTTCTTTGAATATTTTAAAAAATCTGCAATGTTCAGTAATTAGTTTGCTTTGCAGAGGTTTTTGGGTCATCTGCAGAGTACTGGCCATTTCAGCTAGTTTGAGAACTGGTAGACTCAGGACAAAGCCAAGGGTTTGGCTGCAGTCTTAGTCTGTACTATGTTACACTGCCCCTCCCCTTTTTCTTTTCATGGTAATTTTAGTTGTCATAAATGGTTTTGCACCTTTTCTCCCACAATAAACCTTGTTTTGTCCAGAAGAGCTTCTTAGTTTTATTGTGCGTGATGTGCTACACACGTGTGACTACTCATTCCTACCTCATGACACAAGGCATAATGTCTCAGTTGGTTTTGCACAGCTTAGTGGAATCTGCAGATTTAATCACTGAAACACTGAAATTTCCCAGTCTGAAAAGGAATAAGCAAGAAATAACATTTTGGAAGACACTTAATTCCCATGACCCACCCAGGGTGCAGCCCAGCTCATACATTCGGGCAATGCCAAAAATGAGGTGGTGACCAACTGCAGTGTAGAAATAGGAACATGCATCCTGTTGTGATTTTGGCCGGAATAACTAATTTTCTTGCTACTAACTGGTGCAGTGAGGAATTCAGCATGAGAATAATGTTGATAACACACTGATGTTTTAATTGTTGCTAATTTCTGCTTACTCTAAATCAAGGACTTTTCAGTTTCCCATTCTCTGTCAACAAGAAGGTGCACAAGACACTGGGAGGGAGCATGACCAGGAGAGCTGACCCAAACAGGCCAAAGGGATATTGCATACCACAAGAACATCATGCCCAGGATGTCAATTGGGGGAAGTTGGCCAGGAGGATGGTGGATGTGCTGGGCACTGGTCAGCTGGTGGTAAGACCTCGTATTGTGTGTGTCACTGGTTCCTCTCAGGTTTTATTCCTCTCTCTCTCACTCTCTTTTTCATATCAGTCATTACTATTATTATTATTATCATTAATATTATTGCAATAATGGTATTTTTCTTTGCTTAGATTATCAAACTGTTCTCATCCCAGCCCACAAGGCTTACTTTTCTGTTCCGATTTTCCTCCCCACTGTGGGGCAGGCAGGCAGCAGGAGAGCAAGCAAGCAGCTGCGTGGTACTTAGGTGTGGGGTTAATCCATGACACACAAAGGGAGCAGATTTTTATACCAGCTGGGATGTACTTGTGAAAATAACCCCAACTAAGCTGTTAGTCCATAGTTTCACGATATACTGAGTCTGGCTTTAGAGCTCCCAGTTCTAGATCAAAATCAGTACCATCATGTTGCACAAAAGCACTGATCCAGCACAAATTATCAGCAGTTTGAGACATTTTTACACCTTTTGATGGGCTGACTTTGTACCATAAGACCAGTATTATCTGACCTCCTATAGCTGGCTTTTGGCATAAAACCTGTAATGAATTTCACAGTGTGCTTTAGCTAAAGCAATATAAACACAGCCATAAACTGCATGCTTCATTTGGATCGATTTCATATAAATGAGTGATTCAACAATGTGGGGTTTTGGTATTGATGACTATGAAAATATAGCCTCACTCTGGAGTGATACACTTTAAAACAACAGCCATTAAAGAGATATCAGTGGTACAATTATCTCACTATTTTTTTAACACTGACCTCTGGTATAAATTTCCAGAAAAAGGTGGGGAAAGTTCTGATTATACAGAGTCTAAGAGTGAAGGGAGGTAGTAGACTGAAATACTACCTTTTCTCCTATATACATATACTTAAATTATGCACTACTTTCCCTACTCACATACAGATTGGGTACAATAAACTGGAATCTTTCTCTGAGTTAGGGACTGTGTAAGCAGGACAATGTTCTGTTCCGTTTTCTTACCCTTTCATAGCATGAATTCAAGTAGCAGATTCTTCATACCCTGCCATAAAGAATTCTGTAGTCTTTCTGATAACTATTGTTCACATTATTTGCAAAAGAGCAGTCTAGCACCATGACTGAAGGAAGATTTTCATCCACACAGCCTTTCTGGTGTCAAATCAGTCTCTTGACAGCCCTCACAGGAAAAGTGGACCAGGGATTCTACTAATCTAATGTCTTAAAATAAGGAAAGTACATAAGATTCCCCAATATCTTGCCCCTTCAGCCCAGAAAACAAACACATAAAAAATTACAGTTAGAAATGTTAAAGGGAGCCCCCAGTCTTTGTTTAACCTGATGAAAAGCTCTGGAGTCACACCTCATGGAACACCACTGCAGACTGTAATCCTCCATTTCACACCAAATGGGAGGTGGTCAGACATGCCTGAGTCTCCACTGACACATTTCCAAGAAGGAAAAGTAATGCAGAGGCACAGGGGGAGCACAAAAGGAGTCAGCAGACTGCCATACCAAACACAGTTGGGAAAAAATTCACATTTCAGGAGTCCTTTTCCACAGAGAAAATCCACAAAGGGAGAACATATATCAGGAATATCTTGTTTTGCTGTGATAAAATTATTTGCTGTTTGTATAAATTGGTGTTGCCAGTTTAGACAGCCTGATGGTGTGTTTGTGTATCCTCTCCCCAGCGGTAACAATATGGCCTGTTGTGCAGAATATGACATTAGCTGTTCTTTTAAATTTGCTTTTTCATTGTAGTCCTATAATAATAGACCCTATCCCTTCTGTTCACTTCCTATCACGTTCCATTAGTATCTCCCCTCAGAGTAATCAATTCTGTGATTTTTACCCATATGTATTATACACACAGGCCCAGGAGTTGTTCTCAATGATCCTCATGGATCCCTTCCAACTGAGTATATTCTGTGATTCTGTAATTCTGTGATCCTATTATATGTGATTACGCTTGATTGCTTACTCCTAAATGTGCACTACAGTTTATTTCATCTATTCAGCCTGGCTTGTTTTTCTTGGTTAAGTTAAAATAGCTTCTAATTACATCAGTTGCTCAATTAGTCATGAGAATCTTACTCAGGTATTCCTCAAAAATATATACAAGTCTGTCTTGTTGTGGGGTTCAGTGCAGGGAATTCCAGGGTTACTCAATTCTGCAAAGATCACTGATTGCTAATTAAAATATTTTTCCCTAGTGTCTATATACTCACGCCATGAATTTAAAGAAAACCTAACATTTAACAATATAATATAGACAAATAAAGGTAATACTATTTACACTTGTTTTTCAGATGTGATTCATGAAAGTAATGTTCTTTTGAGTTTCAACTCCTTATTATAATAAGAACGGTCTGAATGCCAGTCCTCCTCTCCTTTCTCCAAAATAGTTTAAACCCTCTGTATTACAGCAATAACTGCAGACTTTCATAGTACATTTGGTTTTCCGAATTAACTAAATTCTTGAACAGAAGCTTGCTGTAGACAGGCTTATGTAATAGTGGAGCTTCTTCCCAGACTGAGAGCACACAGTTGGGAAACACACAGTGTTTCCCAACTGGATGACTGTCTTTCCTTAGTTTACAAATAAGAACATCAAGCAGTATGATAACACACTGAAGCCAGTGTCTCATAACACCTCTTTCTCCCTCGTTTACTAGTCTTGTTCTACCAGAAGAGGAAATGACAGTGGGTTCCACTATTTGATCTTGAGAAATCTACGCTGGATACTTAACTGGTATTTTTGTCCCACAGACCCTCACAAAAGCAGTTCTTCTATCATTTTAACGAATGTTAACATTAGGCTGAAAAACTTAAAATTCACCAAGTTCTTTCATGCTGCTTTTCAAGTTATGTTTCATACGTGCCTTATCTATTCCATATTTGAAGCAGTAATCTTGATTGGTTCCAAGGCTGCTCAGGATTTTGTCAACAAACAAAACTGAGCTTCACCAGCCCTTGCAACCTGTAGTCATACAGAACATCCACATATTTTATTTTTCTCTGTGTTATGGTCTGTTTACTATTGTAAAGAAAGTTCATTAACCAAGTGGTAATAAACAGCTCTTTGACAGCTGTTTTGTCCTTTCCTGCATCTACAATTATTTAACCATCACTCCCCTTTAAAGAATCAGTGTCTGTTTCATTCTCTTACGAAAGAATGTCTGACTCTCAGTGGGGTTTTCTGCTTCATTTATTCTCAAGTTTTCTTTTTAATTTTGTCCTTATATGTCTGATTTTTCTCATCTGTTAAAGCACAGCACATGCAGCCCTATTTTTCCCTTTTTTGTTACTCACTTTTTTCTCCACAGCAGGTCAGTTTGCCATCCTGATTTCAATAATGTTTCTTTTATACTTACTTTCTCTTACATATTGCTTGAAATGATCACGCTAAGAGCCCACTGACTAGCTCTTTGCATTCATTGAGGCATCCTTTCAGGAACATAAGAACAGCTGAATTCCGTCTAATATCAAAGTACTCCCAATTTCCAGTGTAATTGTATTCTTACTTCTGCATTCATGGTTACAACTACTAAATATGTGAAGCTAAACAGTTTCTACTTTCTATTTAGTAATTCTTCTTCCCTAAGGAATTTTCCTTTTCTTTACTAATACTGTTACTCCAATTGGTTCTCTGATACAATGCATGCAATAAATTAGCAAACATCTCCTACTAGCAAACACCTCCAACTACTTGTTTCCTAATTATCTATGTTTCTCCTAGATAAGGCTACAGCCACAAATACAGAACAATATCAGATTCATTCAGGATCATGTGTTGGAATTTAAAAAAACACTTAGAGAAGAAATTATGTTATCCCCTCTCTCAAGCAATCACAGGTGATTCCAGCCAAAGGTAATAGGTGTGCAGTCTGTGTATTACTTACGTATTATGCTATACATTGGGGGAACACTTACATGATTGGTAGGTAAGATTCTCTGGTGTGATGTTTCACAGAGGCAATATTTCTCACTAATTTGGTAGGCTGAGCTGATTCATGAGTGGTCAGGTGAGTTTGCTTTAGAGCCAGCAGTGCTCTCAAGGATCTAGGCAGGAAGGTATGAGGAAGAAGGTGTTTGGTTCTGCTCTGACAACATCTCACAACTGCTAAAGGGATTCAACTGTGGCAAGTTGCTTGGGACTACTACACACTTCAGCTATATGGAGGCATCAGATTAGGACTCTGCTTGGCAGCAGATTTGTTCAAAAATCCATACATATATGTCTTCTGCAAAACTAGTTTGAACATTAGCAGCACCCAAGTTTTACCTCACCTCCAGGATAGGCCAGTTGGTGAAAACTTAAAACTCTCCTTATCTGTCTCTAAGAACTTCTAGGTTCTGTTGATGTTAAAAGGATGAACCACAGTTTTTACAACTCAGTGTTTTGTCTTTATGCTATGTAAATCACACATGCCCCATGTAACGGGGCAGACTGTACAAACTTGTGCTCAGATATTACAAAGGTAAACATATAATCTTAAGAAACTCATATACATAAGTCTATACTACACAGAACTTGCTCCTCTTCTTGTGGATGATTTTATCCTTTATTACCTATACAATTTCTTGCTTTACAATAATAAATAGCAAATGCTAAAATGCTACTAATATCAGATGAAGTATTTTATGCTCCTTCTGCTTCGAAGCATACCATATTATGCACGATAAAAGCAACTTACTCTTTTAAGGACCTAATCTTCATATAAAACGTAGCAATAAAGAAGTTTCTATTTCACCATTTCTTAAATGTGAATAGAAAAATGACTCTCAGGGTTTGTAATTTCTGTCTGCCTAAAGGCTGCAAATCACTCTTGCTATGCAACACTTAAAGCTGTCAGCAGTCCTTCAGAGGCATCTAATCTTTTAGAAATACTCTCTGCAGTATTTACTGATTATAGAAATAATATACAGCTGCATGTCATGCATCACATGGGGGAAGGGACTATTCTTTAATATAGATTTATTCAGCCATTGTAAAATAGTCACTGCAATGGAACTCATGTTTAGTGATGAATCAGTTTCTACTGTATCTGCGTAAAATCACTAAAATAGTCAAGATTAAAACATAAGAAAAATAAACCCACTAAATAGATCACCAAAGATGTGATAGTCTCATTGTTTCTCCATATTTTTCTGGCTCAGTCAGAAATACCAGAAAGAATAAGGCAGGCTTCTCAAACTATATAGGTTTTATACAGCCAGAGATATGATAATCAGACAGTCAGACACACAACATTAAAATAAAACTCTCTTTCCATTAGGAATCTTCATGCTTGTTAAAAATCAATCCCATTTATAGGGAAGGAGAAACCCCTTAATCTGCTCCTCTTTCCATCTCAACATGTAAATCTGTAACATATGCAGAGTGACATCATTCAAAATAGGGCAACTATTGTGGTTCTGTAGGCAAGATCCCAAAGACCATGCTGATGCCACAGGTGGATTGTAGTTAGCTCCCTTGTGAATGTTGCACCCAAAAGTCTGGCAGCACTGATTTATTCACAGGTCTCCACTTGTGTTATTAGCATTTCCCCAAGGCCTATTCTCATGTGCCCTAGATAATCCAAATGTCAGTCCAACAACATGTGGAAGTAATCCTTCCCTTGTTATTAATGCTTGCCAGGTGTAAATTCAGAAGGAATTTGCAAACTCTGGCATAACTTTATGAGAAAGCATAAGTATAAATCTTACATGTTGTACACACTCCTGTTGAACAGCTTTGCTTCCCTTCCAGTACCTAAGAGTGTGTTTGTGGATTTTTGGTGGGTTAATTCCTGGAGATGACATCATGTGTGTCTTCTCCTTAGCAGAAGTTCTGGTCCTTTCAGAAAAAAAAAAATCTTGTTGTCACAAGTGCTAATTCCATGCTTAATTAAACCAGTTCCAGCTAAATTTTTGAATCTGTGGGAACGTGCTTGCCCCTTCCCTGGGCTGCTCTGTTCTTTCATTCTTTTGCCTGTGTCTTTGATGTTGACATTTACCACAATCAATTTTATACAATTATAAATCAAGAAACGCAACTGACTTTGAAATCCCAAACATACTTGCCAGTTTCCTCTTTCACAATTACCTACACAAGCATATTTGTGGCATAATCTTCTAGGAATAAAACTTCCAGTGTTATCTGTGAGAAGCAAGTCCATGTCTGCATTCTAACATGTTACATGTGCTCTTCCCATGAGAACTTCAGGGTCTGTTTTCCCTTTAGTCAAGATACTTCCTTCTCAGTGTTCACCACAGGGTGAGGTAGATTCTGTACCATCAGCAAATGTTAACAAGTATATTTTTATTCCACCAGTACATAAAGAGGCAAGGGTTTGGCGTGAAGATGGACAGAGATCCCAGGGAAATACAGGCAGTAAATACCTAAATATTTTCCCAAAGCCTGAAAGAGGATATAAAAAACACATCAAAAGTCACTGAAACTTGGGCAGTTAAATGTAGATAAAAATAGAAAACAAAATATTAAAATTATATTATTAAAATCAGCAATTGCATTTTTTGTACACAGTTCACAGCAGTGAAAATAATTGCTCTCTTCTCAAAAGACTTAGATATAACCCTAGCAATGAAAACATTGTGTATTTTTACACTTTGATCTGTGTCCACAGTGTAAAATTTTATTCTCTTTAGATCACAGCTGAGCAAACTTTTGCATTACTAGAGAATTCTCATATGCATTAGCAGAGACTTGATTCTGCACATTTGTCCTTTATTTGATTAAAATTCATGGCTGATACACATCGATATTTTCTTCACCTCTATTTTATCCAGAGTGGTTTCTCCTATGCGGTTCACTGGCACAGAGTCATAAAATTAGAGAGCAAGATTAGGTTGTCCTTTGAAACAGATCTTTTTATTTCCCTCCATCTGAAGGAAATTTTTCCTGATGATTCTGTGGTAAGCATTTACCTCAGTTTTGCTGCCTTTAAAGTCCAACTATCTTTTGGGAAAATCCAAATCAACTTATTCTCCCGAAGGTATTGGTTTATTTTCTTGCTTATAAAGCCCCTTAAAAAATGTAATGTAGCGCAGATTGTTATGAAGCAAGGGGTTTTTTTGTATCTTTAACTTAACCATTTACACCAGTTAGAAAATTAAGAGTCCAAGATGTCTCAAAAAAAAAAAGTTTCTCATTTTGGCTTAAGGACAAAGGAAACAAAAATCTGACCTTGGCATTAAGCCTGGGTGAAGTTGCACAGCCTTCTAGACCCAAGAGATTTTTTTCCCATAATAAAAACAGTTTTTCCATTTTCAGAAATCTCTTATGATTCAGGATGCCAGGAGCAGTTTAGAGTAATAGCTACTCCCTGGGAAATTCCTACGGAATACAAAAGTGAAGAAAACAATGTAGAAATTAGAAAATCAGATTCCAGAAATTGCTCAAACAAGCTATCACTTATACTCGAGAAAGACATTCCTCCAAAATGATTTTATTCAAATAATTGTACATTCTTGGAGGACTATTAAAAACTCAATCATTTTTCTGTCTCTGTTGCTATTTCCCCTTATAAATGTTACTTCAGAAAAAGTGATAAGTATCTGACATTAGGATAAGTTAACTTGATATAAAAAATATAAAAAGAGAAATAAGATTTTAAAGGCACCTCAAGAGTTGAATAGTAACAAATCCTAGCAGAAAGGTCACTGTCTTCCAGAACACTGGGAAATAAAAGAACTCTATATTATATATCTTCATATTTTCTTATACCTTAGGTTTTACATGTAGTAGAAAACAGGTTCTCGGTTTAAGACTTGTGAACAGATAGTGGGGTGTTAAGAGCATCTTTGTCTTAATAGCCACATGAAGATGATGAAATTCAGGGGCCAAGAATACTTGAGAAAAAAGACTACAATAGGTTGATGATAGCAGCACTAATACACTTTCCTTGGCCAAATTTTCAGAGATTTTATGTCTTTATTTTATTCTATTTAAATATTTCAGTTTCACTTTTTATCCTGGAAGGTCCCATTGACAATCTATTGGTAAAGACACTAAACTGTTAAAAAGATATCAAAAGGAGTACCTTCCAAGGCCAAATCTGTCTCACAGAAAAATTAATATGATAATACTGTTTTACAGAAAGCTAACTTTTACTGGAAGTATGTGTGTTGGGTTTGTATGGCCACGTTTTGGTAGTGGCAGCTACTGGGATGGCTTCTGTGAGAAGTTGCAAGAAGCTTCCTCCATGTCCCACAGAGCCAGTGCCAGCTGGGTCCAAGATGTCCCCACTGCAGGCCAAAGCCAGGCCCATCGGTGACCGTGGTAGTGCCTCTGGGATAGAGTACTTTAGAAAAGGGGAAAAACATTTGTACAATTGCAGCCAGAAAAAAGGAGTGAGAATATGTGACAGGAACAGCCCTGTAGACCCCAGGGTCTGTGCAGAAGGAAGGGAAGGAGATAATCCATATGCTGGAGCATAGATTCCCCTGCAAACAGCCCATGGTGAAGACCATGGTGAGGCAGCTGAGTCCCTGCAGTCCATGGAGGTCTCATGGTTTAGGAATGGCACTCCCCAGCTGAGATCTCTCCTACAAACAAGGTTGTCTCAAATCAGATGCCGCTTGTTTCTCCTCCACCCTTCTCTGGTGAGAGAGAAAAAAGGCAGAAATAACACGTACAGATAAGAACAATTTACTGGAAACAGCAATTATGCAAGAAAACAAACAGTAACAGAAACAATACTAATGACAAAAGTGTAAAAAAGAGGGTGACTTACAAGAAAAAACACTCACCAACCCATCCGATGTGGCACCACCCTGAGACAATCAACTGTGACTGATGGACCCTCTGTGCCTTTGCAAGAAACCCCTTTCTTCTGACGCCGGGGTGACATGAGGTGGTAGAGAATAACAACCTAGACACACTCACAAAGCTCCAGGTTCTGCCCCCTCATGGCTGCTGCAAAATATTAACTCTGTCCTGCCCGAAAACCAGGACAACAGGGAAGCAGAGTCTCAAAATGTCAAGACAAGCTGTGATTTATCTGTGGTCTATCTGAGTGCAGCCTATAGTTTATAAAAGCTGCCTGCTGCTCAGTACACAAGGACAAAATGAGGGACTTCTGTAACTGGAACAATCAAGGTTGATGCAATTTGAGCTAAGAATCGGCTCAAGCTGCAACGGTTTGAAGGGATAGACACAAAGAGGAAATTCAAATACATATGCAAGCATATAGACAAGCCAGGGAAGTGGTCATGTCACCAAGTCTGCCAGAGTTCAAGGAGCATTTGAAAAATGTTCTTAGGCACACTGTGTGATTCTGTGATTCTTGGGGTGTTCTGTGCCGGGCTAGGAGTTGGACTCAATGATTCTTGGAGGTCTTTTCCAACTCAAGATATTCTATGATTCTATGACTCTATGACATTATAGTCCCCTATTATAATTTCATAATCATAAATCATAATAATAAATATGGATTGTATTATTATGTCTACTATAATTACAGGCACTTGATATTAAAATGGTAAAAATAGAAGAAAACATGTGGTATCAAACTCTTAAGCTCAACTAGAAGAAATAAACAATGTTCAAAGTCCAAAGGGCTGTCCACTTTACTTTCTACAGCTCTTTACCAGGAGACCAGGTGAAAATTGCAGGAGCAGGGAAAAGAAAAGCTCCAACAGATGGGGCTGAAGAAGAGCAATTAGAACATGTTCAACAATGTAGCAACTACCTCTTGATTTTCCTATTAAAAAATAATTTGCAATAGATACAGAGAAGCTTTATAATTAACTCCTCTACACAGAAAAACAATGGTTTTCATTCTTAGCCATTTACATCACCTAGAGATTATTCTTCAAATTATTTGTTTCATTCTAAAATGCTTTTCTGTGTCCTTCACAGGTACTTTGTCAGAAATTAGCAACATTGATGGAACATTTGAAACGTCTGAACTCTGATCCTCACAGATAATCTCTTAAATGTAACAACAAAAAGAACACTTCAATGCCACTGGGACTTTAAGCAAAGAGGTGGGAAGAAGTTTCTTTTTTACCAATGAGTTCCCTGGTAAATTTGACCTTCAAATGAGCTGTTAGATAAAACTGACAGTTCCAAGCCAAAGCTGCGATATAAAATCTGGTATATTGTTATTCCCAAAAGTGTCCTCATAAGAATGTTTTACCTGGGTCTCTAATGCTCAGTTTGTGTTATGTCCATAATGGAGGACTTCGATTTAACTACTTGAAGGGTCCACTCTAAAAATCAGAAATGAAAAAATATCAAAGTTTGTATAAAAAATACAAAGCCACAGCTCAAAACCAAGAGAGTCATCAAAATACTACAGCTGAGAAAGTAGTTGCTTCTGTGTATAATAGCAGACAGAATGATTATTAGGATTCTGCATAGTTGTGCTTTCCCATTTAAAAAGCTAGCAAGGATGTTTGCTTTTGTATTCATTAGATTTTATAGACCATATATAAAGTTTGACTCCTATGGATGTCAGTAACAAAAAAGCCATGATGACCAAACTCATCTGTCAAGAGTTCAGTGAAAATCATCAGTGAGAAAAAATTTCCAGTCACTTTATTGTAATTCATAATCCATGTAGCCATATGAAGAAAATAGTATTTGTGACTACATACTGACTACATATTGCCTCGCTTTTCCTCATCCATTGTCTTTTCCTTATGTTCAGACTGAAAGTTCCTAATCTGGGGACTCTCACACTTTTTACTAATGCTTTGAACCACTGGTGATCAGTCAGTTTCCTGCTAGTCTCTCCAAAGCTATACAGCATATTTTGCATGAGGAGAAGGATCAACAAAGGTCTCCTTATGCTCCAAATATCCAGTTCCCCTTTCTAGCTGTGTCTCCAACTGCTTTTTCTTTTAGCTTCTATTCAGGGTACACTAGTAAAATGAAAATGGTGATAAGATAAAACTGAGGAGAAATTGCAAGAGCACGTTCATAACAGAAGTGGCTGGGTACTTTTCTGAGGTGTTTAGTATTTACGGAATATACGATTTTCAGTCAGAAGAGTTGCAATATTTATGCCTCCTCTTCTGCCAAATTCAAAAGTAAGTAGTAGTATTTCACAGCCCTTCCTAATATCTCATTCTTATGCAATTTTAACATGACTTTAGTTATAAAGTGGAATGATGAAAATACATTCAACTTTTTAAAAAATATTATACAGATCAAAGGCCAATACGGACATTGTCAACGAACAGACATCACACTAATATGCAATCTCCATTCAAGTTTTACCTATACCTTGTATTAATTTCATTTAGAAGGAAGGAAGGAAAATTTGGAAACTGGTATCTTCAAACAGATAATCCTTGAAATTACTCAAGTCTTCAAAACTGTTTTCCAGACAAGAGTAAGAAATGCTGTTCAGAAATACACCCAGATCTTCCCACATTTATGGCAATAAGGTTCCAGCCACTCTTGATTCTGTACCTTCTTATTTGGCTCTTTGATTTTTTTTTTCTTTTTTAGCTAGAAGCTGCAGCACCACAGATGTAGAATGTGACAAGCAGATATTGTGCTATCCAGGAGGAAGAATAAGACTGGTCCAGAATGTAAGAAGGCATCAGGAAAAGGGATAAAGAATGCCTTAAGAATTAGCAATTACAGTATAAAACTGGTGTCTTTAAAAAGGAATTCCATTACCATCATGAGTGAGGACATGAAATGTTTGACTACTTCTCTCAGACTTTTGCAGAATCTATTTAACTTTGACAGGTGTGATTAACTTTTAAATCTCTTACTTTCTATGTGTTTAAGAGTTTCTTTGATACCTTTAGGTCTAAGCAAGTAGGAAATTGCCCTTGAGAATATGTGTTAACTATTTTCATCCAGCTGCATCACTTTATTAGTAATTGTTTTAAAGTAAAGCTAATTTATCTCCCCAGAGTACCTTACATCAGAGTAGTTTGCAATTTGAGCGTTGTTAGTAGTTGACCTAAATTGGATGGGTACATATGGAGAGGAACCTGTTTTAAAGTGATATTCAGAAACATAGTTTTCACACTGCCTGATTTATGTCCTTGGGATTTCTCTCCTATAACACTTAATGAACTTTCCTGCAATAATGTATATTGTCTGTAATTTTTAGTGTACCTTTTTGCTTTTAGCTTGTTTTTTATTGCCTAGTTTGAGTAAGAAAATGCACTCACAGATGCAATTTAAGAAGCAGGATCACTGCTTTCACACAAACAAATCTTGTGACTGAGAGCTGGCAACAGGTTTCTTGTGCCTTAGTAAGCAAAGAGTTTTTAAAATGAGCATCATCACTTCTGGTTGAGATTTGAGGGAATGAGATAAGATTTGTGTATCAGCTGGTCGCAGGGTGCTTAGACAGATGTCAAGGAGACAAGGTCATTCTCACTAGCTACTCTGAAATGGGGAATAAGTGAACCTCACAAAGTGAGATTGTTTCTAGCCTTTTATTATGCCAATGAACAAAACTACATAGTCTCTGTCGAGTAATTTCTTATACTGTAAGTTTAGTTAAATGTGCCTGCGTACCAGTTGCTGATGCCAGCTGGGAGAGAACAGCTCACTTCCACATTCCCAAATTATCTTAGCCTATAAAGCAGCTTGGGCACATGCAAACGGATTAGTGTATACAATCCATAATATATCGCAAACCAAGTTTGGAAATTATTTGGAACAATGCAATCTCATGTGGGACAAAAATATACTAGTGATCTGTCCTGGCCTTGGCTGGGGTAGAGTTAATTTTCTTCACAGTGGCTGGTATGGGGCTTTGTTTTGGATTTGTGCTGAACACAGAGTTGATAGTATAGAGATGTTTTGTTATTGCTGAACAGTTCTTATACATAGTCAAGGCAATTTCTGCCATGCTGGCGAGGATGTTGAGGGTGCCTGGGACACTGGAAAGAGACACAGCCAGGACAGGTGACCCCAACTGACCAAAGGGATATTTCAGGCCATGTGACATCATTCTCAGTATATAAAGTGGGGGAAGAAGAAGGAAGGGGGAGGACATTTGGAGTGATGCTGTTTGTCTTCCCAAGTCACTGTTACAGGTTATATGGCCCTGCTGTCATGGAGATGCTGAACACCTGCCTGCCCATGGGAAGCAGTGAATTAATTCCGTCATTTTGCTTTGTTTGTGTGCACAACTTTTGCTTTCCCTATTAAGCTGCCTTTATCTCTACCCACGAGTTTTCCAGCTTTTACCCTTCCAATTCTCTCTCTGATCCCACTGGTGAGGGAGTGAGCAGGTGGCTGTGTGGGGTTTGATTGCTGACTGCCATTAAACCCCAACAGAACCCTAGTAAAAATTTCACAGCATGTACAATTTAATTTCAGCTCTCAGGAGTGCTCCATGGCACGGTTCAATTTACTAGCAGGTTTCATAACAGAGAGGTTCTTATGTCCCTTAGAACTGTTTGCAGTAGTTTATTCAATTAATATAATTATTAACACCATCTAGACAGAGATGCAAATGTCTCTGTATATGAAGAGTAATGGCTGCACTTACTTCCTGTAATAACAGCCACTAAGACAAGGGATGAGTTAGGTAGGTATCACACTGAAAGAAAGATGGAATTGCTTTTTGTTTTTCTCTACAAGAAAGTTACAGATATAACTGCACCCTTGTATGAGCAATTCCACGCCATTTCTGTGCAAGAATACCAGTAGCTACATGGTAACGGTATCAAGAGGTTTTTTTCCAACAATACTATTCACATCTGTTCAGAGTGCCAGAGAAGCAGACAGTCTCTGATGCAGTAACAGTTCTCCAGAGTTTCTTCAAAATTTGCAGAAGAAAGATAGGGGGAAAAGCCTAGTCTGAAACACCCTGAATTCTCAAAGATATTCTGAGCAAAAGAAAATGGCTGCTATTAAAGAAGTTCAACTTTTAACTGACTTGAGTGTACCTTTATGACCCATACCCTCACTGCTTATCTAAAAGTTAAAAGCATTTGGGGTATTACAGCTACAGCCACATTTAGAAGGAAAAAGTATCTTAAAGCTGAAAAGGATATACTCAGAATGAATTTTTTTTATTCTCATCTACCTTCTAGACCATCTCCTATTTTCATATGAGCCTAAGGATTCTCAAACCAGGAAAAAGTAGAACTAATTAGCTTTCCAGCAGAAACCTTGAAGGAGACAGAAGAAATTAAATAATCTTACTCATGATGCTTTCACTGAGAAAATACTGTAAGAGGGATAAATGTCAAATGTTATGAACATCTAGTTCAACCAAACAGGTCTATCTGTGCATTTTAAATATATCTTAAAATTCTACCTGGTACCTAAACTTTCTCTTTTCCTCTTTTCTGGTGTTTTTTGTTTAGGTAGGTAGGTTGGTTGGTTGGTTTGGTTTGGTTTTTTGTTTTGTTTTGTTTTGTTTTGGGGGTTTTCTTGTTAGTTTAGTTTAGTTTTGGTTTGTTTTGGTTGGTTGGTTTTTTGTGGGTTTTTTGGTTGGTTGGTTTGGTTTTTTTGTGGGTTTTTTGGTTGGTTGGTTTGGTTTTTTTGTTGGTTTTTTGGGTTTTTTTTTACTGAAGATGAAAAACTTCTCAATGTGTTCTGAATTTCAAAGATTTCTATCAGGACTTCCTTAAATTTTGTGTGCTTAGCAGTCTTGTAGATCATGCCTTTCAGATTCTATTTCCTCTATATGCAGCTGTGACTATGGGCTTCAAACCTCTGTGTGATCCAAATGAGAATGCAGATCAGTGATGCGGAACAAAAGTTCAGAGAAAAGACTTGAAGTGACTCATTTACGTCTGAGGTCTTAAATCTGAGGTCAAATGTAGACATTTGAAATATCAATACTATTAATTATATTATATTCAAATGAGAAAAATTTATCTGAAAGGACATTCTGGGGGATGAAAAATCATTAGGCCTTGAGGGTGTTATGGGTCACTAAGAACACAATTACCTGTTCCAGAAATAGAGATGTAGATGTCTTACACTTGTGTATTTGCTCAGAGTTGGGAACTCCTATCCCTTGGTTTATTAATAACAGATAACAGAGGGTAGACATGGAAGAGTTAAGCTTTGGAGATACTGATGCAAATTTCTTCTACAGACACTGAGATTATTCCACATGTTTTCAATAGTTCTGGCAGCAAACTCACATGTGTGGAGCAGGATTCTGTGAAAGACAAGCAAGTTGCAGCCACTTCTGAAGAGCTGGAAAATAGCTTCCTTCCAGTCTTGCTCTACTGCATGAATCTACCTCAAAACCAAGGAATTTTAACTGAAGTTTTGGAAAGTACAGAGGACTGAATTGGCCTCTTTTTGCACAAAGGTAAATATTACCTGTATGTGGAAGCAACCACATTATGTTGCTGGGTAACACCAGGAACAAAGAGGGCTCTACTACGCCATGGTCCCCGTTGAAAAAAATAGTCACAGAAAGGTGAAGTATTATCTAAACAAGACACAACTATGCTCTGATTCTGTTGCTTTTCTCAATTGTAAATGTGGGTTTACAGCTGATTTGCCTTATTAGTAGAAACTTTTGCTGCTCTCTTTCACCATGCTGTAAGAAACCACTAGCTGCTACAATGACTTATTGAGTAACACCTGTCATTGTGGGAAGGGAGACTGTTGTCTGAAATTAACACATTAGATTTCTTCCATCCACTGAGGAGGCTCAATTGAGCAAGCCTAGGTATGAGGCAGATATCAGCCCAGATTCATGGGCTAATAGGGTGGGTAATCTGTTTGTCATCTAGCGAGCAAAAGGGAGACTGTAAATCTTAGAGCAGATGGTAGATTTATGCTATAGTCTGTGTTTTTTTCAGGAGATTTATTACCATATGTGCCTCTTCAATTTCATCATCCTTCTGTTTTGATTACTGATACTATTCTATTGGAATGCAAGAAGGGTTAGGGCTCAGTGTAATGAATCCAAGCTAGGTTCCAAAAGAGCAATAGGCAGTGCACTCATCCCTAACATGAGGATGGTATCAGATCAAAAGTTAAAATTATATGAAAGAAATTATCAAATTGATTTTGTTTTCTAGTCTTTCATATGCTGTGCCCTGGGATTTGAATTCTCCAAAGAAGCGGGTAAAGGCCACCATAAGCTTTTAAGAATATTCATGTTAAATTAGCATTAATTAGCATTAATATCAGCCTTTAGCTACACACTCAAATCCATAATACAGCTGGCAGCTTCAAGAAGCCTTCTTGGGTGCACTGTAAAACAGGTGTCTCCTCTGTGCCTCATCATTAAAAGATGCAGTATTATTACTTCTACTCTTTCTCAATCCCCTCATCCCTTTCTTGTCTGTGCTGTTCTTTATTTCAGGTAGTTGACTTCTACAGATAGAGGAGGAGCAGCCAAAAGGCAAACATATTCAGTCAAAGATGAAGTCAAATATACCTTTATATCCATGAAGAAGTAAAGGCCTCTCATTGTGTTTCAGAAAAAGAAAGAGAATTGGAATATCTCACTGAAAGTCAGAAATGTTTTTGCAATAAAAGCAGCCCAGAAGAGACCTGTGATTTCCATATAAATTCTAGAATTTTGAGGGGGGATCTATTTGACAACTTACATCTCAGTGTTCTCCTGCATGCCTTCAAAATGAGGAAAAGGATGGACAGTAATTAGCCCTTAAAAAACATCTATGGTTGTGGTGCTATCTGTTCTGGGCTATGAAGTGCTCTAAGCCAGCCCACAAAAAATATCACCTTTCCTGGTAGTCACTTGGTTTAGTTTTGTTGAAGCAAAGGGGCATCCATCTTCAGGTTTTTTTTCCCCTCAGCAATATTCTGGAATGGAAGAGGTTCATTGCATGCTATTGATGGCTCATCATGGCCTTTTCTATCACAGAACAATCTGTGACTTCTGGACACTATTGGAGAGCTAATAATCAAAGAGTTGTGTGTTTATTTGTTCTGTTTGTTTAGTGTGATGTAAATTCTAAAGTTGTGGCAGACATGCTGGAGAGGGCAATCACAGTCCAGTCAAATCCTTATACATTTTACAAACCAGTCAGAGCCAGTAAAACTCAGTGAATACCTGTGGCTAGCACAGGTTCTTCCCGTGGGAACATTTTGCTATATTTCATAAACAAGATAAAGTTTGGATGTTTTGCAAACAGTTTCTCCGGATTGAGTGAGTTCGGGCCTGGCCAATTGTGCCTAGGGGGAGGTCTCGGGCTGACCAATCTGGGGCACTTCTGTAAACTCTATATATACGGAATTCAAAACAATAAAGTGCCTTTTCTCCTCTCTTCGCTTGTCTGAGAACTTGGGTCAGTCCTCAGCTAGCCGCTCAACAGCGACAAATACCCACTTGGAGCATGTAATACCAAGACATATTAAGTTTGTACTTAAAGAGACACAGTAGATACTTAGAGGTGTCAGAAGAAGGGTTATTCTTCAAGTTTTTTGTATTTTTGATGTCTAGCATCTGAAAGCACTTGCCATGCCACAGGGTAAACTCTGACAAAAAATAATCCAAAACACAAGGCCTCATCTAAATACTCCAGATGCACTAAATGCACTATTTCCTATCAATGCGCTTTATAAATAATGGTAACTTTAAAACTAATTAAAATAACAGAAATGTAAACCCCAATTCAAAGTGAAAGCCTGCTGCAATGGTGCTTGGGAAACTCTCAAATGTACATGTCTGTGCATACTCATCACCATTCAGGATCAGTGCTAGCAATCATCATGACAACTTAAAAGAAACTAGCTCAGGAACCTTTGACAGTCTAGCCCCAGTAATACAGCTCAGCAGAAGAAAAATTTACCCTGGTAAATACCAGTTCGTTACTCAATCCTGCTTTGAGAAGACAGTTCTTGATTTTCAGGCCAGGTTTGGTATAGTTCTATAACTCAGAGCAGGTCATAACTTTTAACAGCCACAGAAAGTATGACCTTCAGAGTAGACTGTCCTGAAAGATGTTGCCTGATCTGTGAGAGGGGAGAAGTGACTTTTTGAACCAGTTGTGAAGAGGACTGCCAACCCTTATCATATCTTTTCACTGACATTCAAGATTTTTGTTTAACTGGTATCTATGTGTGCTAATATTTATTAAGCATATATTGACACATGGATTATTTCTTTCCTTGTTTCTCATTATTGGACCTTACTCAAATATTGCTGCCCCAGAGCTTTTAGAAACTGTACAATTACTGTACTTTGCAAACATACTCCTACCACATGATACTCCTACTAACAGTGTGCTCATGGGCACTAAATAAATTTTTTTAACTGACATAGAAGTCAACATATGTTCAGGAATAATTTCTTCACTGCAAGGCTTGTCAAGCATTAAACTGGGCTGACCAGGGAAGTGGCGGAGCCTCCACCTAGCAGTTGGTGCTGTGGTTGAGTTGATATGATGGTTTTCAGCCAAAAGCTGGACTTAATCTTGGATGTCTTTTCCGACCTTAATAATGATTCTATGGGTGTATTATACTAAGCAAGCAATAACATCCATCTTTTTCTTTTAAAACTAGGTCTTCTCAAGGTAACTACTACTGCTATTGCACCAACAGCTAATTACACCAAATACAAATGAGGACTACAGAAACTGAAACCAAATCCACCAAATATAGTTTAAGTAACTATCTAGAACAACGCTTGACAGAGCAAGGAAAGCCCATCAGAGAGGTCTAATGGGGAAATAACGCCTCTGAAAATATCCTTTTTTTCTAATACTTGTTGCACTTGGAAAGATGTAATTATAAATACTAGGTTTTCCCATTTCTTTCAGTAGATTCTGCTCTACCTTGAAGCCTGCCAAAAGTATTTCATAAACAATACATTATTAATTCCCAAGGGGCAAGAAAAGGGTAAAACAATGTGTTAATCTCTTCACAAACCATTTATTTTTATTTCCTCTTGAAAATGTACAAGAAGTTGAATATATGCTTTTTAATCACTTTCCATTAGCAGTCTTGTCCAACAGACAGTATTTTCCTTGGAAAAAAGTACCCCTAGAATATAAACAATGCCAAGTGCACTCTGTATTTTGGAGGATATTTTGGAGACAGTTTGATAGTGAGATAATTATGGGAGTCAACATATATTATTAAAATGTCAATGATATATCTCATATTAAACAAAAGGTATCTAATCACACATTTATCTAAAAATTAATTAACCTTGTGGTGACACTGCAGAAGATGCCTTTTGAGGACCAAATATTGGTAAAAATTCGAATAGTTTGTCAAAATATCCCTGTGGATGAAGTGAGTAAGTATAGCTACATAAATAAAGTCTCTGAATAAAGTCTCTGTATTGATCTTGTCCTCATATAAAATTAAGCCATTTACATCATGATATTGGGATGCTCTCTGCAGTCTGTTTATATCTATTTTTAAAGAAGAGCAGCCTTCTGAAACACTGTTTGATTTTTTTTTCTGATTGTACCATTTAGCCTAAGATAACAAGCTATCAAACCCTCCCTCAGAAACCTGTTCCCCTCTCCACCTAAAAAAAATTATCTCAAATCTAAAAAATATCCTAAGAATGACACCTGCTGCCAAAACACTTCCAAAGACTCAGTCTGTCAGAAACATTCCCTCATATATTAATATCATATTACGTCTTTTAAACCCCGTATTTATATTAAGAAAAATTAACAAGAATTGCCTTTCTTACTTCTATATCAAAATAATTACAGCAGGTAGAGTAAAAAATAGCTAGTGGATCACCCACCAGCTATCTCCCTGCCAATATTTAAGCTTGCTCTTGTAAATGTTACATGTCGTCCAGACCCAATGGTATAATGCAGAAATCTTCATGTGAATCTTCATGTCCTTTTGAGAGTTCCAGTGTATACAGTCTTTGCCATCTCTTAGTACTTCAGTTTTATTGTTTTTCACTGCTAACAACTTCAATTTCCCTCATCTTTTGAAATTTTGATTTTCTGTTTAGATCTAAATTATAGGTATTCTAGTCAACAAAAGAAATTAAAGAAAACATAACTTAGTATCACCTCCCTTTCTGAGGAGAATACCAATTTGGCTAATGTTATCAAACCACTATTTCTGAGCCATATTTTCAGACTGCAACAGACTGTGAAAATAAGTCACAGGTGTTCATCACTTGATATAATGTTTCTATTTTATTAGATGACAATACCTGTATTACTCACTGGTGGTACACAATGTCAGATGAGATTTTTAAGAGAAACACTCTGTCTCAATGCAGAACGAAGCACAATATGCCTTCCTGCCTCAGCTGTGGCTACTGTGAAATTACCACAATATTTTGCAAATAATTATGGTGAACAAGATGCTTCTGTATTCTCTTTGAATTTTAATACTAGAGATCCTTAAAGCAGCTCCTAATGACCAAAGCCATGCTGAGTTCTATGGTGGCAGGTGCTGAACAAATACAGAGCTAGTAGCGTAGGCAGTGTTGATAATTTCCAAATAAATTTGCTGGGGGGTTCCATCTGCTTTGTGTTGAATTCTAAAAGTACTTCCAAGTATTAAACGGGTAATTGTTGTGCATACTTTATAACATGGTTTTGATAAATTGAGAAATGCTATCAAAACAAAGTAATCCTTTCTCCAACAGAATAAAATATCCTTTTACTACCCATCCCAATGACAACAATCTAGGTAAATATTACTTTGGCACTTGGCATGACCTAAAGATCAACCTAAAGTGTAAGCCTCCTTACTTCGCTCAAGTTTCAATCAATCTGTACCTATCACAGACTGGACTATTTACCCAGAACTCCACTAGCTGTGTTTTAGGTTGTGACTCAGTATTCCCTGTTGTTAAACTTTTCTACACTGCGCTTTTTGAAAATGACACACTGTTCTATAATTTCCTTTCATCTTGTGTTTTGATCTAAAATGGCATCCTAGAACATTGGCAATCCATACATTACAATATTATATTGATCATTGACAAGTTGGTATTGTTTCTAACTTTGATTTTTTTTTTTTTTTTTTTTTTTGACACTTACCTCTCCAAAAATAGCTTGAATAGTTATTTTTTAGCTCATAAGAACCAAGTCCATTAATTTTGTTTCTAATCTAAAAGTAAAAAAGGCTTGTTGGTTGGCAGCCTTACTTTTTATAACCGAAAATTCATTTTGGTAGATTATGGAAGGAAGGCAGGATAGCAAACATATTCAAAAGCTGATTTGGCTCAGTTTAAATGCTGGGCTGTTATTCTGGTCAGTCCACTTTGTCTGTGTCTCATCTCTATTCACTCTTGCCTGCTTCCAGTAAAAACTGAGAGAAAGCAACAGCTAAGTACTTCAGTTCAGTCAACACCTTTCTTCATGCTCATTACACCTAGAGAGCAATGACTGCTTTCAAAATGTTGACAGCTCATGGATAAATCAACTTGACTTTTCCATTCATTCCTGGGAAGTTACCTTGGGAAAATCTTTGAAGTAATTTATAACAAACATTCTGCAAAAACATCCAGAGATTTCTACTTTACTACTTGCTCAGTACATACTGATCACATTGAGATTCGAAATGTTCCAGGCACTACCATTGAATTAAGTACTCATTACACAGACCAGCCTTCATGAGTTGTTTGTTTTTATCATTTGTTTACATAATTTTCATAATTAGTAAAACATATTAACATAATATGTTACAATAATTTTCATAATTAATTTTCAACATTAATTTTCATAATTAGTAAAACATAATTAACAAAGTAAAACTTTGTTAACCAGTAAGTATTTCAGGAAGAAGAGGTACAATTTCAGTTTAGACTTTAATGAATTGATATGAAATATTACATGTTCCAGTAATTAAATAAATTTCCCTATTACGGACTTAATATCACTTCATCAATATTTGATTTGTGGCAATTGTGAAGACAAATATCACCACCATTGGTTAAAATTACTTCCTGAGTAATGTCTCACACTTCTAGTTTGCTGGGGTTTGACTGGCATAGAGTTAATTTTCTTCTTAATCACAGGTACAGTGCTGTGTTTTGGATTCAGCATGAAATTAATGTTGGTAGCACACTGACGATTTAGTTGTTGCTGAGCAGTGCTTACCCTAAGTCAAGGACTTTTCAGTGTCTCATTCCCTGTCAGTGAGCTCATGCACAAGACACAGAGAGGGAGCGCAGCCAGTAGAGCTGACCTGAGCAGATGTTCAGGTCAAAGGGATGTTCCAAGCCACAGAACATCATGCCTGGGATGTAAACTGTGGGGAGCTGGCCAGGAGGGGCTGGTTACTGCTGAGGGGTGGGCTGGACATTGGTCAGCAGCTGGTGAGACCTTGTTTCTGGTGTGTCACTTATTTCTCTGGGTTTTATTCCTCTCTCTCTGTCCTTTTCATCATGATTAATAGTACTAGTAGCAGCAGCAGCAGTAGTTGTAGAAGTAGTTGTCATGTAATAATATTTTATTTTGTTTCAGTTATTAAACTTTTCTTATGTCATAGCATGACTTTACTTTTTTTTTAATTTTTATTTTCCTCCCCACCAGGGGAATGGGAAGCAAGGAGTGAGCAAGCAGCTGTGTAGTACTTAGTTGTCCACTGGGGTTAAACCGCCATGCCAGCTAGTAATTATTTCTGAATCTTATCTCCTAAATTCTTCAAACTTTTTACTAGTTCGATAAAAATTACAGCCATTTCAAGATAGTGCCTTCTGTTTAGTTAGTTTATATATTGTGTTTTAGCTATCTCCTTTTGCCACACGCCTCACAAGCTTTACTTTCGTGCCTCTGCCGGCAGCCGCTGCTCTCTCCTCGGGGCGGGCGGCAAGGCATCCCCAGCAGAGGGGTATTGGCTGAGGAAATCGCTCCCTCTGCTGGATATTCCAGCCCCTTGCTCTTATTGCAGTCTCAACACAGCGCTTATCAGATGGATCTCAGCTGCGGGTTTACATTTCCCTATCTGCTGGCGGCCCACTGAAACCACAGCCAATAGTCATCTCATGTACTCCTATAGGGAGCAAAAGATATGGTCCACATGTTTCCGCTCAGCTCAGAAATTAAGAGAAAGACAGAGAGGTCTAATGGAAAGAGAAGATATTTTGTAAAAAAATGAAAGAAAAAAAATAGTGCCAGATTAAAAGAAAAAACAAAAATTGCATGTAAATAAGGAAAGGATAAGTAAAAATCAGGAAAAAAAGAATATTAGCACCTTGGCAAGATAAGAGCTGGGATAAATAAAATAACAAATGGGATAAAGAAAATGTTTTAAAACAGATACAGAAGACACACAGAATCTAAGCAGGGATCAGAAGTGCCTAAAAAATACAATTAAGAGAAACATGGAAAATACAAGAAAAAAAACCAAAGGCAGATACCTAAAGGGGACAGCAGACTTTCAGAACCTAAAGGGGCCTAGAGAATAAAGTGGGAGATGAACTTTCTACCAGGGCAAGTAGTGACAGGTTTAGGGACAGTGGCTTTAAATTGGAAAGACAGTAGGTTTAGGTTAGATAGAAGAAATCTGTTTCTGAGGGTGGTGTGACACAGGCACTGGTTACCCAGAGAGGCTGTCAATGTCCCATCCCTGGAAGTGGTCACGGCTGGGTTGGATGAGGCTCTGAGCAACCTGGTCTAGAGGGAGGTGTCCCTGTCCCTGGTAGGGGGTTTGGAACTTGATCATCTTTATGGTCCCTACCAGCCCAGGCCATTCCATGATTCTGTGGCTGCCCTAAGCATATTCTTTCTGTAAAGCAGTGTGAGAAATGCATGTATCCTGTGTAGTGTAGGAGCCTATCCTGTGCAGGACCATCAGCTTACATCAGGGCTGTACTGCTCCCAGTCATTGACAATTCAACATCTGGGAAGAATATGAATAGGTGAAAATTCAATTTTCCTGACATCTCCATTTCAAAATTTTAATGTCAAAAATATGCCAAAACATACAGCTGATTTCTCAGCTTAGAAGATGTGCAAACATAGTTATGGGCATGAGTCAGACAATGACATCTATCAGATGCAGAAATAGCATCTTTAGCTCTTTTGGTCAGTCATTTGATACTCCGTGCCTCAGCACGGATGGGCTGTTTCAGGAGATGACTCTGTCCCAGGGTCATTCAGAAGCACCCAGAGCACTGTCAGATGTGCTGTGCACACACAGTGACTACTCAGAAACAGAAAACTTTAGGGCAAGTGTGTGCATAGGAGGGAGAACTCCAGTCCACAAATTTCTACAGCTGTTCTGGAGCACTCCAAGCACTAGTACACTCTCACTGCCAACCTGACAAAGGCAATACTCCATGTGGAGAATGTGATTCTTTGACCCACCAATGTTTTCAAATTGAAAGAGAGTAGGTTTATATTAGATACTAGGAAAAAATTTCTTACTGTGGGGCTGGTGAGGCACGGAAACAGGCTGCTCAGAGGTGGCTGCCTCATCCCTGGAAGTGTACAAGGTCTGGTTGGATGGGGCTCTGGGCAATCTGGTCTGGTGAAAGGTGTCCCTGCCCACGGCAGGAGGGTTGGAATTGGATGATCTTTAAGATCTGTCACAACCCAGGACATTCTGTGGTTCTATGATTCTTTACTGTGAGTGTGACAGAGCATTGGAACAGGTTGCCCAGAGAGGCCATGGAGTCTCCCTCCCCAGAAATATTCAAAATCTCACTGGATGTCATCCTGTGCAACCTGTTTTAGGTGAACCTGCTTTAACAGGGTTTTAAACTAGATGACATCCAGAGGTCCCTTCCAACCCTAGCCATTCTGCAACTTTGTGATTCTGTGAATACACTCCATTTTGCATTTATTATTTGTACCAGGTATTTATGAACTCAGATATTTCTGGAGGCATTTAATCTGTCTAGTGTAATAGACTCATAGAACCAAATGTTCCCATGGGCCTACTTATCAAGCCTGTCCAAGTCCCTCTGGATGAATTCCCATCACTCAGGTGTGTCAGCCACACCACTCAGCTTGGGGTCATCTGCAAACTTGCTGAGGGTGCACTTGGTCACTGTGTCTACGCCATTGATGAAGACACTAAACAGTCCTGGTCCCAGTACAGACCTCTGGGGGACATTAGTCATCACTGATCTCTGTACAGACAGTGAACCATCGAGCACTACCCCCTGGATGCAGCCATCCAGCCAACTCCTTATCAAAGGAGTCCATCCATCAAATCCAATTTGGAGAGAAGGATGTTGCGGGGAGGACTCTGTCCAAGGCTATACAGGAGCCCAGATAAATGACATCTGTAGCCCTTCCCTTTGTCCACTGTTGGAGTCACCCCATCATAGAAGGCCACTGGGATGGTCAGGCAGAACTTGCCCTTAGAGAAGCCATGCTGGCTGTCTCAAACCACAGCCCTGTCCTCCATGTCCCTTAGCACATGTCCCTTAGGATCTGTTCCATGATCTTTCCAGGCACAGAAGTGCTGCTGACCAATTGGTAGCTCCTTTTATCCTTTTTAAAAATGAGTTCCACACTTCCCTTTTTCCAGACACCAAGGACACCACCTGACTGCCATGACTACGCAAATACCACAGAGAGAGGTTTGGCAACCAAATCATCCAATTCCCTCAGGACTCTGGAATGGATTTCATCAGGTCCCATAGACTCATGTATGTTCAAGTTCCTTAGGCGGTCTCAAATCTGACCTTCTCTTACAAGCCGGTGTGACTTTGCTCCTGCAGGTGCTGCCTTGAGTTCCATCCACTTGACAGTTGGGAAAAGAGAGTGTGCCAGTGAAGATTAATGCAAAAAGGCTATTGAGTACCTCAGTCTTCTCCTTGTCCACTGTTACTGGATATGTTAACACAAATTTCCCTGGTGGATTTGTTTTCCCACAGAAAAATCAGTAAGGTCTTTGGATGGTTATTGTAAAAAGAAAAATCTCTTAATATATAGATTTGTCATAAACAAGGCTCTGAGTTTAAATTATCTTTTTTTTTTCCCCAGTAGAAAATGTAGATTTGAAAGTCAAGACTACTTTTTTTTCTTTTTTCTTTTTTTAATAAGGAGGATGTCTCTGTTATTAAGACTTGAGAAATACAATAATTAGTTAGGGAGGCTTGAGTGTCTGGATGTTTGTCTTGTACTAAAGTTAATTTCTTTGTAACAGTTCCCATATTTCAAAGTTCAAAAACTTTTTCTTTTTTCATATACAAAACACATACAAAAGTATTTTATATGCCAGGATGTGAGAACATGGTGCCACATAGAGAGATTGTAGGAATTTTCATTTTTTCTTCACTTCCTCCTTCCCACTTTCCTTTGTCTTTTCCTTCCTTTCCTTTTCTTCCTCCTTTCCATTTTTTAGTCTATTTCTTTCATGCTATTCATTATAATTAGGTCAAGTTTCAAACATATGAAAAAAGACAGGAAAATATTTCCTGAAATTCAGTCTGCTATAGCTTTACTGTCTTGTAGTTTTTAAGATTCTGCTGAACTGTGTCAAATATTCGTCACCTATCAGCTCACTATAAATCCTGACATTTTTCTCATATTTGGAAAATCTTGTGCATAAAATGTTATGACTAACTACTACGTATTTTGGGCTCATTTAACAGTACCTATGGCCTGAGATATGATAGGAAAGCATATTTATCACAGTCTGAAACATATATGATGCATACAGTCAACTCTACTGGACTAATGAGGCTGCTTAACTTCAGAATGCTTAATCCATTTTAAGACTGCGTTTGGCAAAGCAAGCAGCAGTCAGGGGAGTGAAAGCAGATGGTAATAAAACTTAACTGCAGACAACTGTTGTCTTACAGAACAACATTTTCATTATCTTCTGTGGAAGGATTTTTATCTGCAGATTTTTCCCCCACCATCAATAGCAGCTATTTTTTCAATGCCTTGTTAAAAATTTTGGCACTAAGCAAAGTTCATAGTCTCAGCATAATAAGTTGAATGATAAAATTAATGGGCATATTTTTAATATATACACAAAAGAGGGAAATTACCTGTGATACCAAACTGCATCAGAAATTCTGTATAACCTTTGCAACTGCTGGAATTTTCTCTGAGTATAAGAAACCCAGGAAGGAGCTCCTATTGGTCCCAACTGACATACTTGACCACTTAACAACCTAGGTTTCAAAGCAGCAAGTCTTACTACTTTATTGATCTAAAGGTGGATTTTTGACACCTTCATTCAACAATGATGGAACAGTCAATAGCTCCAGTGAGGAGGACAGTGTCTGTGTGTTCTCACTCCTGATGAGAAGGCAGACAGGGGAGATACCAGGCTTTTGGGGGCTGGCAAAAGGGACAGACTGCACAATGGTACAGATCAAGTATCACGGCTCTTGTGAGCTGTGAGGTTTTTCCATTGTCAGGTCAGAACAAGCTCCCAAGCATGGCATTTCTGGATGCAGGCATTGGTTTTGAAAAACAAGATGGAAACAGTAAATCTTTCCTCATAAAAAGCCACACAAACACTTGCAAGGACTAGGGAGATGAGAAGACAGCATGGACTGATTGCAGCTGCTGTAAGTTCCCATATGTTCAGAAGCTCTTGCCAGGTTCCTGGCTAGAAATGCTCTTTTCACACACCACAAAGTGTTTCTACACCAGAGTTCCACACAGACTTCCCCAGACTGCTTGCAACACAACCAGATTATGCTGGGAAGATGTTTACAGTGAAGAAACCCAGAGCATCCCTGAGGAAGAGTTTGGTTTAAGCCACTCCTATGTTCTGCCCAGGAGATGAAAGCAGTTAAGATTGTACCTCTGCTCTTCCCAGGACCTGAGCTCCACTCTGTCTGCCTTCCACATACATGGAGTGGGAAGGGAGATCCTGCACCCTCATCCTTGAGCCCCATAACACAGGATCAGTTCAAAGCCACTGCCAGCAGCAGAATGCAGGCTCTGCAGTCTGCTTAAGGCCTCACAGACAGGCTGCTCAAGCATGCTCTGCCAGGATGCGGTCTGGCCAGCCTGGAGATGGGCTGCCACCAGGCTGAGCTGCCGCAACACTTTCCCTGCTGACCAGGCAGCCACACTGCTTCACTGTAGTCCTGCTCAACTTGTCAGTGTACAGCGACAGCTCTACACAAAGACCAGAACAAAGTGGTGTTTCTGTGCAGAAGGAAGTATTGAGTGCAACCATACCAAGACTGCAGTGAGCAGCAAAGGCTGGAGGAGGGAAGAGCTTCAAGATGTCAGCACAGAGTGAGGCATGGAGGAGGCCAGGTCTGGGCTAATGAGCAATGAGACATAGGTTGGACCTGACGGCCTCCGTGCCCTGGCAAAAGAGGACATGGCTGCACCCCATCCCACCAGATAGGCTGGTGTCAACTTCATGTGTCAACTTCATGTGCCAACTTCAGGCTCCAGCAGACACATGAGGGGAAAGGTGTGCACAGCACTAGGACAAGGAGGAGAAAGCTCCACAGGTGGGGATAGCAATACCAGCTGCACTGTTTTAATGGGAGACTAAGGCTTTTCCTGCAGTTTTATATTCTTCTTATACAAGTGCCTTTGGGTCCTTCTAGGGGCCAGAACATTCTCCAGCTGCTGACCTACCCATAGTTTCACTGCCCTAGTGTTGCCAGAAGCGTGAGCACCTGGGGGGCCGAAGAGTTCTGGGAGCCACTTGCCCTCCTCTTTGTGGGGCATTTGCCTCCAGCGGTGTTGATGAGCTGACACACAAAGATGACTGTTTTTGCAGAAAGGGCTGCAACTCCCAAACCAAGGCCTCCTCACCCAGCACAGCTGTGTTGGTGCCCTGTGCCAAAGCCACCTCCCACCAATGGCTCTGTGCAATGCCTGTTTCAGCCAGAGCAGCAGGGCCACAAGAGTCTCTGAACAGTCCTACAAAATGCCTGCCTAGACATCGGGCTGGAAGGCACCCATGTAAGTCCTGTGCTCTTGCCCCACTGTTATGATCCAATTATTAAGGTTCTTTGGAAATACCTCTGCCCGAATTAAAGTACAAACGAGACCATATGCCAGTCAATAGTATGGGTTTTATTTGATAGAAAATATGAGAGAGAGAGGGAAGAAAAGAGAGAAAAAGAGAAGTAGGAAAAGAGGTGGGGGGGGACAGAAAGAGGGAAAGAGAAAATATCACCATCCGTGGATCCCAACGATGTTGTGTTGATCCTCTCCAGCCGGTCTTCTTGGTGGTGGTGGTCCCCCCAAAAGCACAGAATGCCATGGGTTAATATACACTCAGGCCAGGGGCAATGTCCAGGCATGTCCCCCCGGGGGAGGGGCAGTCTCTTGCAGCAGACTCTGCTTGCATCACCTGCAGTCCTGTGGTGCAAGGCTTAGCACTCTGAGGGGTTGTGATAGATTGTGACTGCCCCTCAGCTGCCTCTCATGTGAAAGTCCCGTGGATATGGCCTGTGGGGTTGGGGGTTCCACAGCTGTGCAAACCTGGCTTCTGTGAGCTGTGCTCTGCCCCCACCCCAAACTCAGCCAGGGATGATCCTTAGTGCAGCAAGTGGCTTTGGCCTTTGTGGATGCATTCCTTTCCCTCCGCTTGAGATGATTGAACAATAGGGTTTCCCTTTATCTAATCTCAGCAGTTTGACTCAGTCCAAAGTCCCAGTCAGGTATCTTCAGGGAGGCTTTTTTGACTGTAGCTTCTCTATAAGCATTTTGTTATAATGAGCAAAACTTTATATCAATGTTTGAGGCATGAACTATTTCAGTCTCTGACACCCACAGCACCTGCTGATCCTGGTGGCTGATGGAGCTGAGGGATTTGAACCATCTCCAAAAGTTGACTGCATGGAGTAACTATTGGTGTTTAGAGCCTGCCTGAAAAAAGGGAAACTCTGGTTTCCTGATTGTCCACTACACAATGCATCCCAGGCAGAACTGGGAAAGCAGGGGGTAACTTCAGCAAGATTCTATTGAGCATGGTAACATATGGGCAGCTCCACTTGGTCTCCACAACCGTGTTTGCTTGTTGCAGCAGGCTAGAGAGAACTGAGGACAAGGAGCTGCTCACCCTTGCCAGCACCACAACAGGAATGTCACACACTGCAGAACAGAGGAGACCATCGTCATGTACTGCTTCATGGAGAGGAGGAAGAAAAGCCCAGGTACCTCAGGAAGGACACCCTTCTAGCTCCCCATGGCTCAAGCACTTCCCAAGCACTCCCCACACAAACAGCTCAAGACTCTGTCTATGGGCCCTAATAAGTCATGTTAGGAAGCACAAAAGCAAAGACATAGTTTACACAGAAAGTGCCCTGCACTGTTTTTCAGCAGAAAAACAAATCTCATTTTCAGAGACTTGCAGAGGTGTTCGCTACTGGAAACTGATGCCCAAAAAAGGCATTCTCTGATTTTGTTTTCCCAGTCACCATCCTCAAAAACTGAAATACTTAGGCAAACAAGCACAGTTACTTTTTAGGCATCTCAGATACACTTCAACGGAACATTAGGACTCCAATCAGCTGCCAGTAAATAAACTCTGAGAGCCATGTGAGATGCCCTCAGGTACGAAACCTGGCCTCTAAGTGCTGCTTTAAAGGACCATGTCTATCTGTCAACATCATAGACAAGTGAGAATTTTAAGTAGCACTGAAGACATATATGTGGGTAGCAAGCCTTGTATCAAAATCATAAAAAAGACTCAGAATACCAGCTTTCCATGGCCAAACAGCTCCGAAATTGTCTGCAGTTTATAATGCCCATAATATAAACTACAAAATTTTCTGAATGTTTAAGCCTAATGTCTTGCTCAGAAACTGTGGCACAAAGCTTTTTCCTTAAGCATTTATCCTGTGGCTTATGCCTGAAGTGAGGGTGTGACTAAACCATGTCAAAGGCCATAATATCAACTGCTGTGCTGGTTTGTGGCATTAGTGCTTCCACCTGGAGTTCAGAATCATGGTTAAGTGGTTGATTGTTCCTACTTACAGCTCTGGCAGCATCCTGCTCAGTGCTGGAAGAGAGAACCTTTTAAGGAATCTCACTCTGCACTAACTCTGCAATAAACACAGGTAAAGCAGAAAGCGTCCTTTCAGCCCATCAGCGCTTAGTTTTGGCAACTGAAATGGTCACTTTAACACATCCGTTTGTTGGGATAAAAGCAAAATTTACATTTAAGGGTTAGAGAAGGACTTCCACGGCAAAAGCAGTAAGGTGACAATTTATGTAAAATTTGGTAACAGATAAATAACTAAAGTGAAAACACTATTTACTGTAGTATCACATTATATTACATATTTTAGATTCCTATATGGTAAGAGGAGAATTTTGGATCTCTGTGATATCTGTCAGGAGAATTCATAGGCATAATGTTTCAGAAATAATGACAATATTATGCATAATCAGGGATGAGTGCAGGAGGTTCTTCTGACTACAAGAAAAGAGTATTTGAACACAGTATCATGCTATAAAGCTTCAAAGATCTCTATTTTGGTTTTCTTATGCTATCAAATTGCAAATAGCAAGCACAACATAGAACTTCTCAGACCAAAATTCTCGACTCAGAAACTGTGAAACAGAAATAATTTTCAAAAAAGTAAAGCTAAAAATTGTCTCAAAAATCTTTATGTCCTCAAATGACACTGGTATCTGAATGAGGATATTGTCTTCTGAGGATATTGTCAGTTTTTAATAATTAAATATTTTAATTACATGACTGAAACTGGAACATGTACATAAACAAGCTAATCCCAGAGTAATTTAGAGATTAATTGCCCATTGATTTATTATGTACCAAGATTTTTATCTGATAACTTCCAGCAACTTCACAGACTAAAGAGAGTTCAAAATTTCATTAAAAGCAAACAAAAAGACAACTTAATACAACAGAAAAATCTGTAGAAATCATTATTTCTACAAAAATACCTTGTTTACAGGATATCCACTCAAACAGGTCATATGACATTATTATTTTGATCTGTTCTCAAGGGTAATGTGATTCTTTAAGCTAGGGAATCTTCTAAAATCAAAACTGGATTACATTGTTTTCCTCAGCAGTCAGACAAATTACTGATTCTCTCTACTTACTCTCTATTTAATATTTCTAAGGCATAAGATTAAATATATTAGGTATACATACATTTACATAGAAGATAAACACGACTTAAAAACTAAACTCAAAAAAAATTTTCACTTTAACAGGATAGTAACTGGGCAAGAAGCTGGAAAAGACCCAGCAATGTGCACTTGCAGCCCAAAAAGCCAATTGTGTCCTGGGCTCATCCAAAGCAGTGTGGGCAGCAGGGCCAGGGAGGGGATTCTGCTCCTCTGCTCTGCTCTGCTCTGGTGAGACCCCACCTTCAGTGCTGTGTCCAGCTCTGGGGTCCCAGCACAGGGAAGGTATTCCATTGGAATGAGTTCAGAGTCAAGATGACCAGATGTGGGGGTTCGGCAAGCCGAACCGCCGGGCCCTGAGTCCCAGGCCCCAGTGGCCAATGCCGTCGAAGTTGGGCCGGAGGAGACGGCGGATGATGTAATCTCATGGGACTTGCAAGAGATCAAGGGCTGGGCCGTCCTCCCTCCTCCCTTTGAAACTTTGTGCTAAGTTGGTTGGTTAAAAGTTTGCTGTACCCCGCCCT
Source organism: Entomyzon cyanotis (assembly GCA_024500445.1). Classification (NCBI taxonomy): domain Eukaryota; kingdom Metazoa; phylum Chordata; class Aves; order Passeriformes; family Meliphagidae; genus Entomyzon; species Entomyzon cyanotis. The sequence goes on along the minus strand of JAKEPQ010001021.1, from coordinate 31,956,122 downwards.
ATGCCCTCCCCTGTTGCTGCCTTCCCCTAGAACTTTCTGTTGCTGCCCTGCTGTTATTGGTTCTCTGTGCTCCCCGCCCTAGTTATTGCTCATTTGCCCTCCCTTCTGCCCTTCATATTGTACCGGAGCCCCGTTGGCTCCGCCCCTGCTGTTCCGCCCCTGGAGACCCCGTGCCCCTGTTTAAAACCTTTGTCCCCCCCCCGTGCCTCGTGTCTTTGGACCTGGGAGTCTTTGGACCAGGCTCCCCTCGTTCACTGACCCGCTGTTCTGTGAAGCACCGGACCTTCGGGCTTTGCCCCAGGCGACGGCACAGACAGCACCCCCGAGAACTCCTTAGGGCTTCCTGCATGCTGTCCCTCGAATAAACCGCCCTTTGGATCATCTCGGCTCTCTGGAACTTTCTTATCTCGGTGGCCGCCGACGACCTGTAACCTCCTCAGGCGGAGGCTTCCCCTCTTCACGCCCGGAGGCAAAAAGGGCCCCTGGGATTGGATAGAGCTAGCCTGCTACTGGGAGGAGAGATACAGGGGTTGCCGGACTGCAGCCCTGCCCTTGGGGGCTGAGGAAGCTCCATTCGTGGACTGAGCTGGACAAGGCGAGAGTGGGACATTAGGTTCCATACCTTTTAATTCCCTACAACAACAACCAGACTTCTGGAGAACGTCAGTTATGAAGAAAGGCTGAAAGAATAGGGGCTGTTCAGCCTGGAGAAGACTCCAGGGAGACTTTATAGCACCATCCAGTGTCTAAAGGGGGTCTTTAAGAGAGCTGGAGAGGGACTTCTAAATTTAGAAGAACACATAGCAAAAGGACAAGGGTAACAGTTTTAAACTGGAAGAGGGCAGGTTTAGATTAGAAATTAGGAAGAAATTATTCACTGTGAGGGTTGTGATACACAGAACCAAGTTGCCCAGAGACTTTGTGGATGCCCCATCCCTGGAAGTGTTCAAGGCCAGGCTGGATGGGGCTTTGATCAACTTGGTCTCATGGGAGATGTCCCTGCCTATGGCAGGAGGGTTTGGAACCAGATGGTCCTTTTCAATCCAAATAATTCTGTAGTTAATTTCTTTACATATCAGCTTAGGGACAAACCTGGTACATGTAGGCATTAGCATTAATGAGTGGAAGAAATTCTCACTCTTTTCTGCCCATTCCCATTGAAAAGTTAAACTGATAATTCTAGAAAAAAAAAGGATTTCAAATTGCTCTCATAAACTGTATAACGCTTCAATAAAAATATTTACAAAGATTCAATTTAGACAATGGTAAAACAGCAGATGATGCTGGAGCATTATGAAAGATTAAACTTCACCAAATAGAAATTACCGTGCAGAGCTGTTCAGAATGTTTGAATGACAGTAGCATTGAAAAAGGCCTGAATTCTTTTATATTCCCTCTGAAGGATATAAAAGATATTTTTACACAACTTAGGAAATTCTATCTTTATATACATATTAAGCACTGACTAGGCAATGCCTCCCATGGGAAAGGAAATCAGGACTAAACACAGAGACACAGCCATGAGGTAGCAAATTAGTATAGGATAATCTTTTCCTAGAAAGTGTAAAATTAAAAGTGCCACCACCAACTTCTGTAAACTTCATATCATACAGCTGTACTTCAAGTTAGTTGGTGCTTTTCCCCAATACTTTTCCTAGGAAGCTTTTCCAATAGTCTCCCTGGTAGTACTACTATAACGTTTCCATTTCCACTCTAAAATTCTTATTGGCCGATTCATTTGTGGGAGTTTCTTGTATACATTTTCTAACTTATATAAGGCTGCAATAATATTTTATTTCCTCAGTCATGACCTTTCAAGAAACACTTTTCATAGCATTTGTTTTGCTGAAGGGAGTAAGCAAAGCCATTTGTGTTTTCCCATTAGGCAGGCTCTATCCATTTTTATCACCTTAGTATTTTTCTTTGTGTCTACTCTAGCCCAAATTAGTTTTTAAAAAAAATTATTACTATCACTATCTGTGTTATTTCAAATAAAAAATTACCAGACATTGATATTCACCTGCATGCACCAGAAATACACCCACAGCCCAGGGTACAATTAGCCTTTTCAGCGCTACAACACATAGTCAATGCACAGACACCCTGTGATCAATTAATATACTCCAATACCTCCAAAACCTCTTTATTGCTTCCAACTGATGAGTCACCACCTGATAGCAGAAATTCTTGCCAGTAATCTCCAAGTGCATAACCTTGTATATTATTCACCTGAATCTCCTTCATTTTCCAATTCTCTAACAGCCAAGGTTATAAAGTTAATATTCTTTGCAAGTTCTATACAACTTCAATTTAAGCAGTTTTAATTGCTATTCCACATTAAAAAAAATAAAATTATCTGATCAGTATTCTTTGATTCCTTTCTGTTCTTTTCTATTCCTTGAAGGTCTGTTTAAAATACTTTTTCACACAACTATCCATTTCATTCTATTATTACTTCTGAAAGTATTACACTTGCTTGGATATAAATTCTTGGGTTTTTAAAGAAACTGAGCTTCAATTTCAGATATCTTCTCCAAATTCAGCAGTTCAGGTTGGCTGAATTTCTTTAGCTTATCTAGCTCACTTTTGAAGTCAAGCACTTCACTTGAAGACATACTTTCATTTTTCTTTACTGAAAACTAAGCTGAATCTACTTAATCAAAAGCCCTGATCAAAATTTACAATGAATGGCTTAACGGTAACGTCCTATTATTTACAAAAACTAAATATAAAATAGTACAAAACCCTCTTCAAATGGCTGTTAGTGCAATTTTATATGTCTGTTTAGCGAAAAACACTTAAGTTCATCCTTGAAGATCCCTGAAATTCCCTTTCTGATGTAAGCTCCACAATTCTTTGGGCACAGACATATCCTTCTCCATCCTGTGTATTCACACAGATCACAAATTCTTTGAAACCATGCCAGCAAGGAGAAAAAAAAGTGGTTTTATTTTCAGCTGGATAACTACTATCTTCTCCCAAGTTATGGGAAATGTGGGGTAAATAAGAAAGTTGGAAAAAGATGTGTCTTTAGGTCTCTTTTCTGTATAAGTAGTTTCACCTCCAAGAACTCAACAGCTGGTAAGCAATAAAGTTCAATGACTTAGTGTATTTGTAGTACATATTTTTTTAATGATATTTCTTTTATCCTCCCTCAAGATGGCACGATTACTTGACCAGCACGATTCTGAAGCACAGAAAGGATCCCTACATTTAACACAGCTCTGGATTCCATTCCAGAAAATAAGCGACCAATTAAGAAAACCATATTAAGAATCACTTTGTTAGATCTAGTCCTATGTGACTTTTAAAATGTTTTCCCTAGCTATAATCCAGCCTATCACTACACACAGCAATTTCAGATGGATTTGATTGTTTTTCAAAAAGAAGCAAAAGGAAAGCAATTCATTATGTGATGGATATTCTGTATAGACTTTACATTTCTTATAGGACTATGACAGGATTTACAAATCAAATATAAACCATTATCTTCAAGTAAAAGGGTATGAAGTCATTTTCTTACAATTTACTTTGTAATAGGGAACGCTTTTCAACAATGTGCTGAATTGAAAGTCAGAGTGTATTCTCAATAGGATAATAATATACAAAAAATAATCTCCATACAGAAAAAATGTTATGCTTTATGGCTATTGTAGTGCCCAGTGTTATCAAAGCTTATCCAACAATTAATTCTATAGTGAAGGGTGAAAGAGGCCAGTTCAAGATGCTGTTCAAGTATGCAAAAAGAGAAAGGCAAGGCAAGGCAAGGCAAGGCAAGGCAAGGCAGGGCAGGGCAGGGCAGGGCAGGGCAGGGCAGGGCAGGGCAGGGCAGGGCAGGGCAGGGCAGGGCAGGGCAGGGCAGGGCAGGGCAGGGCAGGGAAGGGAAGGGAAGGGAAGGGAAGGGAAGGGAAGGGAAGGGAAGGGAAGGGAAGGGAAGGGAAGGGAAGGGAAGGGAAGGGAAGGGAAGGGAAGGGAAGGGAAGGGAAGGGAAGGGAAGGGAAGGGAAGGGAAGGGAAGGGAAAAGAGACAAAACCCACAAAAACAACCAACCCCCCTCAGACAAATGAACACCTAACAGGTAATGGCAACAATAATTTTCCTTCTGTGCTCAGTATCAAGCCCCAAAAGCTCGATCCAACAATTTCCATTTCTTCATTCTTTTCTCCTAATGCTCATTCTCTGGCCATTTTCTAAGATATTTTTCTCCAGAACAGACAACCAAATAATAGATACACAGGTTTTGGAGATGACCCCAGCTAATGGAGTAACATAACAGGTCAAAGAACCAGGGATTACAGACTGGGTTAGTGTCTTGGGTAGTCATTAATGTACCACTGAATAGCTGCAGAAAATGTAACTCCTTGTTTTGAAGAAGTTATTTGGTAAAGAAAGAAACTCTACAGGAATGACAATTAGGTCATCCCTTCCCCTAGGCAGTTATATCAACACAACTGGAATGGAAATAACATGTTCCTGGTGTGATTATTGGAATGCATCACCACTTGTTAGAGGTTCTCATAGAGCACCTGTGAGCTGGATACACTACCCATTGCCACGGACATGAAAACAGAATGTGCTGCTGTGTATGCACAAATCACTACAGTCCTGCAGGGTGTTTCAGTGTTCAATGATGCACTGCATAGAGCCTTCAACAACATGATCAGGGTCTCAGAACAGCAAAGACACTCTGGTTTCTGACTTACTGTATGTCAGTTTGGCACCAATCTTTGAACTCCCACCATAGACTTAAGGGGCTATCCCAGCAAAAGGCATTTAATAGATAGTGTGCCTTGGCATTACCTCCTGCATGCATCTGTCATGAGTCCCAAAGTGACAGCAAGATCCATTAACCTCCTTAGTTCATCCTCTCTACCCTCGCACAGTCCAGCTGCCCTGTGACAGACAAGCACTACCTGTAAGATAATTAATAGTTAACCACACAGCACAGCTCAGTGGCTCTGAATAAAATCTTATGGCCAGCAGCAAAGTTTTATTTTTCCTCATTTCATTTGTTGTTGCTGGGACATAAGCCATACAGTCCTTTTCATTTCTTTCCCCTTCATGACTATTTCTCCTTAAGTGTGGGATCCCATTAAATTCAAGTAGTCCAACCTCACATCCTTCTTAAACAGAAGCAAATTGAATGAAAAAACTTTAAAATATCTCTCTCCTAATACTTGTGACATTATTTTATGTCAGAAGGTGAGGTCTGAAATGTCTTAAACTAGTAATTTTAATCTGTATTTTATTTCTTCCATTCATCTATTTCATGTGTTGCCCTATAGCTTTATCTATTAAGTTTGCTAAAAAGTGCCTCATAACCTGCATCTCTTTATGACTGATATTGCTTTTTCTATTGGTCCTTTTAGTCTAAATTTGAACATACTGTAGCACACTACAAATTGTCTGAAAATAAGTCTGTTTATTTTACATATAATTACCATACAATCATGGCAGAGTAAAACAGAATTTAATTATTGTGACCTTCTTCACTGGGTCTACACTAAGAAAGAAAAAGTAGCAATTAGCACAACATATCACCAAACGTAAAAATCACTAGAAAAGCTTCTAACAGTCCTCTCCTCTAAAAATAAAATCAACAGCTTTTCTAACAATCGAATGGGAAAACAGTAAGATAAGAAAATGGTTCATTGTAGCACACGGTGTTTGTTGGTTCTGATTTGGTTTTTTTCTTTTTAAACCCATGACATCCAATTACACGGTTTAAACAGAAACAAGTATAAAGTTATTTAGTTTGCAGTAATTATCAAAAAGAACAAGACTTTCTGTATGAATGCTTTTATACTGCTGTTTGAAAACATTTCACTTGAACAGGACCGCAAATAGCAAGAACTGAATACAACTATGCTCTCTCGCAACTTAAAATAAAAACAACTTTAAAAAACCCCAACTAAATAATTATATTGTTACAGGACATTCTGCAATAACAGGGTAGATATAATAATAGAGTAGCAAAGAACAAATATTAGTTAAAAAATCAGGTAAATGGGAGCAATGGGGAAAAAACATTGTGTCAGTGCACTTTGGTCTCCATGAGAGCCCAGGTCTTACTGTCAGTCCTACACCATCCATAATAGTAACCTGATAAAATAACCTTGTCTTGACCTGCAAGAAGATCACAGAAGTTTTATATCATAAATATAGGGAAAAAACTGAAATGGAGGTTTCAGGGTTCAAAATCACCTCCACGGCCAAGGGGGGGGGGGGGGGGGGGGAAGTTAACAGACTAATTTTATTTTCCTCAGCAATTTTCCAGCCCTTCTTACACTCACATTGCTTTAATAACTGTTCCCCTCCTGTGTTTGAGGCCCAGCAACCATCATTAGCAGACTGTGGGCTGCGGGTACATATAAGTTCCCTCTCAAGGTCACCGCAAGAGGACAAATCAGCACTGAGGCGCAGAAGGCGCCGCATGAAGTCGCCGGCTCGTTTCTCTTGGCTGCCGCGACACGGACACCACCGGCCCGGGGCCGCCGTGCCGCCTTTTCCATGGAGCCCCGAGAGATGTGCAGCGATTTCCTACAACGATTCATAAGTGTACTTCATTCCTGCCCCTCATTTTATTAAACGCTTCCTCCTGTCTCTTGCTGCTCGCTACGACAGCCAGGGGCTGCTGAGGACACCCAGCCTAGCCGGTGGCGGCTGGCGGGCACTCACCGGGCCCTGCAATGCTCCCGGCCTCGCTCTGTGACTGCACGATCTCTGAGTCCGGACGTGTTCCTCCGGCCTGAGGGAACGTAGTTCTTGCCCCAGCGCCTATCGAAAACTTGTCGTTCAGTTCCCTTAATTCCCTCCGCCTCTCTTCCCCCCCGGTCACAGCCTGCCGCCGGGACTGACCCCACCCCGCTCCATCTCTACCAGTCAGGAGATGAGAGGACGTGCCAGCCTCTGGGCTCGGCAGGGCTCAGGCTGGGGAGGGCACTGCCCTGGTCCCCGCCACAACCGGCCTGGTCCCGCCGCCTGCGAGGGTGCCAGGCTTGCGCGGCCCCGGGCTGTCCCCGTGTGCCACCCGGTGCCCAGGGCAGGGGCCGCGCTGGCGGAGCGCTTTCCGCCGCCGTTTGTCTCCCGTCTCTTCCCGTTCGCGGCAGCAGCTGCTGCTGCGCAACCCCTTCCCCGCCCGCCGGGTCGCTCCAGTGCCGTCGCCTCCTCCTCGCAGCCTCGCACGGCGCGGCCCGGTGAGCTGAGCGGGGCCGGGGCGGCGGGAGGCGCCGCAGCCGCCCGTGGGGCCGAGCCGGGCCCGGGCCGGGGGGCGCGGGGGATGCGGGGCTAGCGCGGCGGTGCGGACACCTGCCGGAGCCGGGGCAGCGGCCGGGCTGCCCGTCCGGAGGGGCAGCGTCGCTCCTGCCCGCCGGAGCTTGGCGGTGCCGCCGCGGGCCCTCAGCACCCGTCGCGCCGGGGCCGGGCCTGGGCGGGCTCGGGGTGTCCGAGCCGCGGCTGGGCAGCGCTCGGCGTGGTTTCCCACCCTGCTCTGGGACAAGGGCACCCTGCTGCAGCTTGTTTCGGCCTTTACTGTGTGCAACAGCTAACGCTGGTATCTGTAAGGGCATGAACAGCTCTGATCTTGTGATCTCACGGAAGAAAGAGGTTGTTCCATGCCAATCCGTGGTTTTCATTGATCCGCCCGGTCTGTTCCGTGTCAAAGCCATTTACGCACTGCAGTCCTAAGCTGTGTCTGCAAGACCTGTTGTCTTCAGCCCCAAGCTGTAGGGGTTTTAGGAAGTTAAGAAATACCTTGCAAGTAACCTTCTTACCCTTTCGTTTTGTTAATTCCCTTTTAATTACATGCGTTAGTCTTGCTACAAAACAATGAGTATCACATGCTGGCCACCTCTCTCGCAACTAGTCGCCACTGCCATTAACTTCCATGGCACGGAAGTTGATCACACGATGGCTTAACTGGTAGAAGAGTTAGTAGACGAGGAGGCAGCACAGGAGCACATGATGCATCTTTCTGCATTTCTTCTTTGACAGCTTTGACAGAGACAATTCTTCAAATTTTCTGTCTCCCGATCTTAAGTGTTATTTTATTGAGAAACACCGTTGAATTAGGGGGTTTTAAGTGTTTCTTTAAGCAGAAATACTTTGGAGATAGAAACAAGCAGGTTTTTAAGTGTGCCTTAATGTGTTCCATGGTTGTTTCTTTGGTAAAGTGCTAGTTCCCCCTTTCCTGGGAGCAGGAACTTCTGGTATGAACTCTTGCTGTCGAGGACAGTTCATCTAGCTTTCTTCAGTCATCCTCCTACAAAGCTAACACTCATCTGATGTTTTTTCAAGACTCTCAGTAACTAATGCTCAAGTTTCTGTGCCCTAGTTCTTGCTGCAACCTAATTACTTTTGTAATTCTTATGTCTGTGCTATTCTGAGGGGATCACAGGTGATTTTTGAACAAAATGCATTGATAACCACTTGTGCTGCTATACTTATTTTCTCATTTTATGTGTTTGTGAATGAATGAAATTCTAGACCAGATTTCAACAGAAATGTAGGGGTTTGTGTTTAGTTCTTGACTGTGAACATTTGAGAATTTTTAATTGGAGTTGTACTGCATGTTGTTTGTCAATCTTTTTGAAGATGGATTGACTGGAACAATACATAATACAGTTGGGTTTTATAAGAAATTTAAATATAGACAGGCATTCTTCAATTTTTTTTCCCTTGAAAATTTATGTGATCTGTCTACTCTCCTCAGCTGGTAAAACTTCAGTGAGTTCTGCATCCAGAACTTGTATTCATCAAGAATAGCTGACCCATTTGAAAGAGTTCACAAAATAGCAGTGACAATTGGAGATCAAGAAAGCATTATTTCTGAGAAAAAAGATTTATTTAGTTCAAAGACAAGATTGAAGGGGGAGCTAATATCTAATAAGTGTTTAAAGCTGTAAAATGTTCTTGCACAGAAGAAAAGGAGCAATTTTGTTCTCTGCATTCCCAGCAAATAAGGGAAATTACAAGAAAACTCCATTTAAGTGTTAGGGGAAATGTTAATAATAGAAGATAAGAAGGCAGTGAAATAGTTTGGGAAGGCTGTGAAATCTTCATTAAAGGTCTCTAAGAGAAGGTTAGACAAGTGATTTTCAAGAAAGGGAATGGAGATTGACTTGGAGAGGAAGTCTTTGGACTCTGCTACTGGTTTTACTAAATGATAGAAAAGAGTTTTAAGGTCAAAAAACAAAAGCCATGGAAGAATACAGGTTTTTTAACACTAATATGTCTGCATGCTATTTTGTAGACAAGCATGAGCTCACACAAAGCAACTGACCTGAAAGCAGTACAGCCACAGCACACATGACCCAATACCAAGATGAAAAGGCCCACTCAGGGTGACACTATTTTTTGAGTTCCAAATGGAAAAGTTTTATCTTTATGTAGGCAGTTTTTGCTGAAAGAGAACAAATGCCTTTTAATAGTTTTACATGCAGACCAAGACAAATAAGAAAATATATCCAAAACACTATGATTAAACTGCATTTAACAAAAAACAAACAAATAAACAAAAAAAACCCACTTCAAAATCCTGTGCTCATATGCATTAATTTGAACTTGTGTGCAAAACAGAAGTCAAGGCCAATGTGATGCAAAACATCTCATTTGCTGTTTTCTAACATGAGGCATGTAGAAACCTCTGTGATGTGTTAACATACATTTGTAGAGTTTCTGCTGTCATTTGTGAGAACTGCAAAAGGCATGTACATGCAGATTTTTAATAGACCTACAAGAATTTTAGTTTTTAAATACTCCTAGGCCAGAAGAACACTTGAGCCTACTGTACCATAATGTTCAAAAATATCACCTTGAGTTGGATTTTTCCCATGTATTTCATTATCAGCCTTCTTCGTTACACAAAATACAATCTGTGCTGTGTGTGTTATTACACATATATTATGCACTCATTTCTCTTATGTAAGTGTAATTTTAAGTAAAAGGTATATGCTGGAGTAAGAAGAACTTTTCAAAGTGTGTAACTAACTAACTAACAAACTAAAAGACCTTTTATTTTGCAGTGAAGTTAGGAAGATATTATATAGATTAGAGGGAAGTTTACATTGCTTCAAATGCCAGTGATCCTTAGGGAGCCTTTGTTTGCACGAGTTGAACTTTTAAATAGAGCAAGTGCATTTACTCATCAGTCCTTTATCTGATTGTTCAGAGGTCTATATCCTGCTCCAGGGAGTGTCATCAGCCCCAAATGAAGCAGCTGTTCAACAGACAGCAAAACATCCTTTTCTCTAAGGGGACCAGAATGTGTTTAGAGACTTAAATATATCATTTGAATACAAAAATACAGCATTAATAGTGATGCAAGGTATGTATCACTTCATTTCAGGAATCTATTTGAGTAGATGAGGATATGGCCGTACCTGAAAAGAATGTCTGAGCTAGCCTTGTGCAAAAAGTCTTGCTAGTCCATCCTGGCTGGTCTTAGATTTCAGGTTCTCACTGAGATGTTGTAAAACTAAATACGTTCTAGAAGTGTGTTATGAATTTGTGAAGAATAAATTAATTAGAACAGCTTTAAAGTGTTTGAGTGATACAAAGAAATTCATAACTAATCATCATTGTTTCAATACCCTGTGGTGCCTAATGTTATAATAGCAAATTGGTACAAACTAGTTATAAAACTTTTCAGTGTCTGAATTTATTTTTTTTTTAAAAAGTCATTCATAGACGGGTTCATTATTTTATACATTCCACTTTTGAAATGTGTATGCTACAGAAAGTAGCAGCACTGATGTATGTGGGTTAGTAAAAACTTGAGAGAGATTGTGCTTAAGTCAAAGCATTTGAATAATTCCATTTTTGCCAGGAACAAGACAGGTTACTAGTGTAAGTTCTTTTGTTTAAGTGTTTCTTTCATGTTGTTCTGCTTGGCTATCTTAAGAAACTTTAATGGACCCTTAACGAAAATTCATTTTAATTTATTGTGATATTGCAAGAAAACATTTAATGTTTGCCTTAATTTCACTTTTTAAGCTTAGGGTGGATCTGATTGTTAAAAATCGCATGTGCACCTGAGTTCAGAGTCCACTGTATATACATATTTCTGCTTGTCCTTGTCAAACTTTATTTCAGACCTTTACATTGTAGAAAAAGTAGAAAATCTGCTGAATGAAGACCCCAGATGTAAATAAAAGATAATGAGTAACCTCTTCGTTTCATAGTCTTTGATCAAATCAGAAAACAAGGCAGAAAAAGGAAAGGTAGAAATGGGGAAAACACAAGAGTGTATATATCTCAACAAGGCAAGCTGTCCTTCAGACAGCCTGTAATGAAGACCTCAAAGTTTCTTTATTTTGTTACTTAAATAATTTAAATGTTAAAATAGTTGCTAAGTCAGATGTTTGGATTCCAGAACTTTCGATACTGATTTGTAGTTTTATACTCCAGCTTCCCCATCAGTTAACACTGTGCACTTTAGCACTCTGAGTAGGCATAACTGTTATATAGGGCTTGAGTTGACATGTAGATTAAAAATACTTTCTTTTTTTCATGTAGCTAGCTAGCACAAGGGGGTAAAAACAAGTATGTAGAAAGAAAAGTTGGAGGATCTTTGGGGAAAACATGATAAAAAGGGAAGACTGGAACAAGCTAGAGAAGACCACAGAGACAATAAGGAAACAGCAAGACACAAAGAGATAAAAATATTATATTTGTCTTGTCCATCTTTTTGACTTAATTTAGGTGTCTGTTTCACAAGGAGGTTAATACAGATCATGAAAAGCTCTGCACCAGTAGTGCTGATCCTTGCATACAAAAGAATTTAAGGGGGCAAGCTTCCAGGGGCATATTAAGAAAAGAGTCTTTGTCATCCATAGTTTTATATCCACCTTGATTTTTGTTACATGGCATTATATGTGTGTATGTTTTATTTATTGCTTAGGATAGCAATGACTTACTCCTATTGACATATTCTAGAAAAACTGGAGTTCTCTTGCCTTTTGTCCAAATATTGGACAAGCTTTTTCTTTGGTTGATTGGTTGGGTGTGTTTTATTTTATTTTGGCTTTAGTTGTTTTGTTGTTGTTGCTTTCTAGTTCTTGTATGCAACCTGGAAATAAAACCAACTGTTTCATTTTACTATTTAAAACATCTAGGTGGCATGCTATACAATATCAGAGGATGTTTGTAAGTAAAGTATTAGTCTTCTCTGTAATGGTGAGAATATTTATTGAATTTAGGGTTGCAAAAGTGGTGGTATCAACAGGTGACCAAATTGTATGTTTTGTGGTTTTTACAGGTCAACATACAGAGCTGAAAAATCACAAGTATAAATAATGAACAACCAAGATGCTGGTGTTCTGCATTGCTGGAGATGTAGGAAATACATAGCAAAATCTGTTTTTCTTGCAAAATGTAATGGAAAAAAACCATCTGAAGTAAGTATAGCTTCTTCTGAGGAAGTTTGTACGCTCTTCCAGTGCCGTTTGTTTTAAATGAAGAAGTATTCTTAGTTTCACTTTGTAACTAATCTCTTGTGGAGATAAATAGTAAAGTGTAGAAAATTCCAGAGAGGAGTATATGAAGTAATTTTAGTGAAGCCAAGTAGTCAGTGATCACCTTCCAGTTCTCCAGCATGAAGGCTGGTGTTCATGGACGCTGGACTACTAGCCTGTGTACTGCATTACCATTTCTAATATAAAAATGAGGTTTGGTTTTGATGGTTTTAAGGCAGTAATTTTTTTTTGTTTGTTTTGATATCTCTTTGTGGACAACTCTTTGTGTCTAAGATGTGTTTTAAAGGCTGATTCGAATTTCCACTGTGGTAGTTAACTGTGTGTAAAATATCCCTACATCAGGAACAAATGCTCTTAAGTTTTAAAAACCAGGCTATAGTCTGTGCACGGAAATAGTTCAGAAGATTAGCCTGCCCTAAGTGGAGTTATGCCCTGATTTATAATTTATATTGTCTTCTTTAAAATAAACAGGAGGACAATAATACAGAATAAAACCATGATAGAATATTTCCTACTATTTTATAATGGCAACTAGTAATCATAAAAAGGTAGGGTCTTTCAAAATATGCCAAAAAGACAATCCAATGACCTTGAATCAAAGTTAAAAAGCAAAAAGAAGATAAAGTGTTGATGTTTTTCATTAACACATTAGTAATGCAACATTCCTTTTTGTACTAGAGAGGGTATACCTAATAGAAGTGGAAACAAAGTTATTTTTTAATATCAAGATATAATTAGTTTTATCAATAAACCCTGTTTTAATCACTCTGTTTACAGGGCTTGAGGTTCTGGAATAATTTTCATGCTTTATATTTGATGGGGGTTTTTTGCATGGTTTGAAGTGATTTTTAGGGGGAATGTGGAAATTCCAACTCCTTCCTTGGAAAAAAATGTAGTGAAAAGAAGGAGATATCTTTGTCCATGCTCCATGGTGGAGCTTTTAGTTGTGAGTAGAGATCCATCATCATTGTGCATATGACTGAAGTAGCTCCTTCTCTAGTCATGTAGATAGCTGATAAAAAAAGTGTAACTTAAATGCTGTATCTGAAGAGGTTGGGAGGCAAAGACACTACTGTGATGGAGAAGAGTAATGTTTTCAGCATGTTGATTTTCACTGATGAATTTTAGACCTTCACACAAAGCCATAGCTGAAAGTGAATGAAAAATTGTAGAACAAAGTTTAAAACTAATGTTGAAGTTACAAATACAGTATAAACACTTTAAATTAGAATTATATCCAAATTGAAGTACAGGTAGTCTCCACAGATAGGAGGAAAACAATAGCATAGACATGGTAAATGGCTCTATCTGTCTTCTGTCAATACTTGGAGAATTTTTAAAAGCTTCTATCTTCTGTCAGTAGCCCCACTTTTAATTTTCAGTAGAATGAAACTTTTATTCCAATCGCTTTCGTGACATAGGAGTCCATAACTTTCCATATTCATAAATTTTAACCACTGATTTTAGGACTTTCTCAGCAGAGTTTCCCTATATTTTTAGCTATCTCTGTAACTCTACTTCAGTTAGGTAATTGTTTTTATTTTAGTATCAGTTAGTGAAATTCTACAAGTTTTTAGATTTATTTTTCTCCTCAGTTGATCATATCAATGCAGTAAAAACTCTAAAATTACTAAGATTACCTGGTTTCTCTGTTAGTTATTCCAAAAATAATTAGAAAATTAATTTTAAACTACTTGTGGCATTTGTTCATTGCTGATCACAGTCTTCATATAAACTGTACCTTACATTTTTCTATCTTTACTGAAAAATTGTGCCAGTTGACAATGATTCTAAAATCAATTTCCAAATATTCTTGGAAGGCCTGCGACTGCATACTGTCTGTTCTTTTAAACAAAACAAAACCACCTCCAGACACCTACATCTCCACAGTAGAGTTTGTCCAATGTTCTTAGATTCAGAAATAGACTATTGACAGTATCTACCTAATTTTTAGAAGAACATCGTATTTGAGGTTTATAATTTGTTAATGTTTACTGAATTTGGGAAGCTGACTTTTGGCTATAATCAAAATTTTTAAAAAGCATACTTAAATATTGAGCATCAATACAGTAATTGTTTTTTTTAATAGATATCACAACCTTCAGCTGCTGCTCGTAAGTCTTGCAATGTATGGCATGTGGGCTTAGAAGCTATTCCAGAGTGGGTGAAATGTGTCATTGAAAAGGTAGATTTTTTTTTTGGGGGGGGGGGGGGGGGGGGGGGGGCAGGGGGTGGTTATGTCTTTTGGGGGGGGGGGGTGGTTTTTGTTTTTGTTTTTCTTGCATCTTTATCATTCAAAATGTAAAATAATTAAGGGGCACAAGTGTCAAGGACACTTGCCAAGGTCCATGTATGTTACATAGACCTTGTAAGTGAGGGAATTCTCAGGAGCTTCTGTCATTACCGTTTACAGATTTTTTTTCCTCTCTTCAATGTTATTTCATTTTGTTTTGTTTTTAATATATGCAGAAGTGCTGTAAGTGATAAATTCTGTTTCCTACTCTTTAACAGATCAGTGTATTTATGGTTGTCCAAATAACTCTGATGGGCACCTCTGCATATTTGTCAATGCTTAATGTGATATTTATTATCTAGGTTTGAGGTTTGCTTTGTTTTGATCATCATATCTTGCAGTACTAACATGTATGTTGACAGTGACAACAAGAAGCATATTTCCCCATAAAAGTGGACTGGAGGTTTATTAAGAAATCAGTTTTTGGAATATGATGTGTTTTATACTTAAGTCTTTTATACATAATGTGCTCTTATGTCATAGGAATAGAAAGTAGATATCGTAGAAATACTGTCCTTCAAATTCAAAGGTCTGATGACAAGGTGGCGTCATTACTTTTGAGTTTTGACTGCCCATTTGAAATTGCAAACCATCTCACACATCTGCTGTTATACTGAGTGCCTCAGTTAAGTATTTTCTTTAAGTTGTTTTAGATCTAGGAGTTAATGTTGTTGCATAGATATTAGTAAGCAGAAGCAGTGCTTTTCTTTTGCCTCACAGATTTTCTTTTCTGAATCTTTGATTTTGATAAGCAAGTGATATTTGCATTCCTTTCTCTTTCAACTTCAGTGTAAAATTTTACCATATTGCAAGTAATTTCTGTCCTAAGCAAATCCATGCTGAAAATGATGCACAAATAGAAAAAAAAGTTATGACTGTAAAACTAAGCATTTAAAAATTTTAAAAAAATTTCATCTTACTTCATTGTATTGCCCTATGCCGGTTTTTCTGTTAAACCTTATTTTTTTTTAATTAGTGATCTCTTATACGTCAGTGATATAAAACAGAATAATTTATCTGTTTCAGAAACATTAATCTTGGAGGTGTGTTTGAAAATTATGGCTCATGAGTTATTTGCTCACTTTACAATATTGCCTGATCATGAATCCTGAATCATAAGAATGCAGTTTTTTAGAGGTTTTTAATTGCCTCTTAAATTATTTCAGTAAAATTGGATTCAATATTGATAGTAATATTATTCTTTTCACCTTTGGCCCTTAAATTACACTTTTGCACCTTTAGCTTCTGCATTTGAAATCCTGGAGGGTCTAACTGGGGACCAAGGAAATACAAAACCCATAGACTTCACAGGAAAGGCTTGACATATTTGCTTAAGCTTGCAGAGGAGCAGTTCTCCTCTGGTGAAAAAGGCAGGGAATGCAATTCTCTGTGTACACCTTCAACATCTTTTTGTTCATTGTGTCACTTAATATCCTGGGAACTCTTGCCTCATTCACTCTGTCTTCTCTGGTAAGATCCTGTGTTTTGATGGATAAATTTGGGGGGGTTGGGAGGTGTTAAACAATTCCAGTTTATCTCCAGATCCTCCTGGGCTCTGAATAATTTTGTGATCATGTGTTATTTTCTCCTGTATGACTCCTGAATCAAAGGCTAAATCATTTTACATAAGCATAAAGTCTATTTGCAGGCTGTAAAAACCCACTGCTTCGCAGACGGTTCTTTCTTGCCATCTGTCCCTGTTCTTATCCAATCTCCTTCAACTTCATATACATATCAGTGTATAGATAATATTCAGTAATTACAAGTATCTAGCTAGTGTTACTAGTGACCTTTATTTACCTGCATTTTCTTTTACCCATCAGTTATCACTTGTCTTGTTTTCTTTTTCTTACCATTTTTATTTTCCCCTCTTTATGCAGTCCGTCATTAAGTCTGTGTACCCTCAGCTCCCTTTCGGTTCTTGCTGATTTTCCCCCTACCACCTCCTCCACTAGTAGGCTGTTACTTCTTTTACTGAGTCAATGCTTCCACACACCGTTGCCAAACTCATGCTAAATCAGTCCTGGGTTCCTTGGTACCACACCTCATCTCCCAGTCTCTGTGCACATGGGACATAGACATGTCCTTTTTCCTCCATACTGTGTCTTGCATTTCCATTTTTTCCAGGCTTCTAGCCTTAATTTTCGTGAATCACTCCTCCTCTCCATTTGAAGATTAAGGATACTGTTCCATGGCAGAAAGACAAAAAAGTCGCCAGAAAGTGCTTTACCCTTAATTTCAATGTCTAGCCCCTGGCATCTGGGAAATGGAGTGTGGGAGACTTAAGAGTAAATCTCTGAACAAGCTTAATTCTTCTTTGGGAATGGCATATGTACACATAGTTCAGCCAAATAAACTGAGAGAGATTGTGCATGTTCACAGAATTCTCAAGGGTTTGAAAGCCTTTGGTTATGTGTAAACTATTTTTCTCCAAGTTAAAAAAAAAAAAACCTGTCCAGATTTAAATAGATTCTCATAGGTGCAGTAAAGGACACATCTTTATTCTGTGTAGTTTTGAAGTTTTAAGCCACAAGGCAGGAGTAAGTTTCTCAAGTAAGTGTTTCCAGAGCTACTTCAAGCATTGTGTGTGAAAAATAACCTTTTTTCCACACAAAGTGCTGGGGTTTTTTTCTGAAACTGCAAAATTGGTTTTCCTGACATTTTCTGTAGCTTTCGGTCAGACAAGTGTCAGTTATGGACACATCTTCCCAAATTACCTTGAAAGACATTTGCAACTGAAAGCAGTGTTTAAACTAGGAATGTTGGGCAGCTTCTGTATTCATGGCTCTCTAGACACACAAGTGACTAAAGTGTGACTGGAATTGATAATGTTTTTTCTTATCTGGGCTTTGATCCTACAAACACTTGCGTAACTTTAGTCTTCAACAGTGCTCCTGACAGATGAATATAATCGTTGAAAATACTAATAGTTGTCTAAATATGTGGGAGGACTAATAGTTGTATTAATATGTAGGAGCTTACAGATATCTGATATGTATTTCCTTTTGTAAGAGTGCCTTCAGGATTGAAAAGAAATTCACAGAATTATAAATAATGAAAATTACTTTCTCCTTACATGTAGGGTATTAAGGATTTGTCATGGTGTCTGCACAGAGATTATGTTGTAATGCTGCATACACCAAAATGCAAGTACCATTTTAAGCTTTTGTGGGGTAATCAAAGTGAAAAGCTATATTCTTTTAGTAAGAAATCTCCTTCCACTGTACTTAGTATGCAAGAAATGTATCAGCACTCAGAACACTCAGCTGAGAAGCTGTGCTTGCCAGTTCCAGATTAATGTGGGAATTGATTTCACTGCTTTAAGAATGTATTGTTTTCATTAGTATTGCAGCACTATTCTATCTATGGATAAATTTTAAACATATTTCAAAGCTCCTAAATTTTAAAATGTGTGTTGTGGATTTCTTGGTTGTCACTGTAGCGAGCAGAACTTTGACCAGAGCCTTATTTGTGGTGGATTTTCTTTCTGCTCTGAAGTTCCTTCTATTGTATTTGAAAAACAAAAGGAAAAGCCTCTTACTAAAGGAGAAAATAAGTCCAGTGATTATTTCTTACTAATTTATTTTCAGTGAACATGCTGGGTATTTTATTTTTTTCTTTTCTTGTCAATAGGCACAGTGGACAATTGGAAAACTGCACTGTCCATTCTGTGAGGCCTGCTTAGGGGCCTTTAACTTTGTTTGCAACAAAGAATGTTCCTGTGGACAGTTAGTAAATACACACTTCTGCAAAACTTGGACTGAGCCACCCTTCTCTGTTAAATTGTCAAAATCACCAGAAAAACATCTGCTTCTCCTGAAAATTCAGTCTGGTTTTAACAAGGATACCTGCCATGAAGTGGTAACTGCAACTTTGGAAATCAATCAAAGGCTTTCCTACATGGCTGGAAGTAATAATGGTGCTGGAAGATTAACAGAAGCACTTTGTCTAGAAACAAGAGCTCCCAGATATGAGACAAAAAGTAAAAAACTTTCCTTAAAGGCATTAAATCAAAAAAGAAATCTCTCTTCTTCCTATCCTATGAAAGATGTGTGTACTGTAAAACCTTTTCACACAAGAACTCATAGCTTGGATTTAAATACCAGAGAAAGACTTATTTTGTCACCTGTGTTACATGAAGCTTGCAGTATGGGAATACTTTACCATGGGCAAAATGAAAATCCACCTTTTTATGGTCAAAGGGGCTTACAATTAGAGTCCATTAGGAAAGGTGGTCGTTTTTTTTCAGTATCTGTATGGCTCCAGTGCTGACGTACTACAAAACCAATTTCAAGTTACTTCTATTACCACAATAATACACAGAGAAATAGAAAGTGAATGTGATTTTGAAGCTACTAGACAATCTCCTGGGAGTGTCACTGCTGATGGGTCATCATTCATGATGAACCTTTCTTGGCCTACAAGGGCTGTAGAAGACAAACAGTATATCACACCTGTCGGTCTTGTGCAGCCTATGAATATTTCCTTCAGCCAAAGCCTGAGTAAGAGAGAAAGAAACAAGTCAAAAAACTTGAGGAGGAAACAAAGAAGGCGAGAGCGATGTCTACAGAAGCAAGTAAGTGTTTAAAATTAATTATTCTACTTTTTTTGTAAAGTTTGCCTTGCTTTCATAAGTAATTCTGGGGCTTTTTTTCAATTTGTCTCTTAATATTGGTTTAATATGGAGCTGTCTAGAGTTTGGTATATGGCAAGCAAAGATTTATGACCCCTTCCTACATGTAGGTTTTTCTAATTCAACCGTATCAGGTTTTCTTTGTGTGTAAAATCAAACCATGATGGGTTTTCATTGGCCTTGTTACTGTTTTGTGATGAAATAATAAATTTGAAGTGGGAAAAACGCCAGTGAAATTTAATCAGTGTGATTAAACAAAAACTATACATTTGTATCTTCTAGATGAGAATCCCTACCATGTCAGGATTTTCAAACTTGTAACTAATGGCATTTTGAGTTAACTTTACAGTTAAGAATGCTTTAAAAGATAATTGCAATTATTATTTGTTGTAAGACAAATATTCTTCTATAAGCAAAGATTACTCACTGATTACTGCTGTTTAAAATATTAATCTTTAGTAGGTAAATATTTTGTCTGCAAGTCTAGCAGAAACTGTACATATTCTTATCAATTATATAATAATGGTTTCCTTCTTCAAACCATCTAAAGCAGAACAGAATTAAAGGCCACAGATAATGGCAGTTTTTGGTGGAGGGCTGGGAAAAAATGCCAGTCTTAAAATGACTAACACAGTTTTAGTTTGCTCTCAAATTTAGTAGAATGACTAATGATATATGCCTTTGAACGGAAATTTCTCATCATAAATTTCCTGCAACAAAATAACTGTGGTAAGCAAGGGCAAACATACTAACTAATCAGAGTAGCATCTACTGAAGAAATTATTTCTGCTTCAGGTAGGTTTGTCATTGTGAATTCAAGATAAAGAGAGATACTTAGAGGCTGTTTCTCTCAATTAAGTGTGAGAACCAGCTTGAAAAAGTGATGAGTCTGGGACATATTATGAGTCTTTTTAGTATGGTGTGCATATAATCTTTTCTCTTTGGGAAGGGCTTTTATTTTGCTTAAAGACTTAAATTGGCATCGAGACCTTTTGAAAACTTGTTCTTGTTTCATCAAATGCATCTTTAAAGCAGAGAGTGTGGATATCTTAATATTGAATACTTGTTTTCTAATAAGTCTAAAGATTCTTAGCTGTCTAAGTGCCTAAAATTGCTTTAAAAATCGTTTTGGTAAGTAAAATTATGATGCACAAGCATAATGTATATGAGCATTTTCACCATCGTGTCATCTACAGTCTCTCCAGACACTTTAATCTTTAGATGTTACTTTCAAGAATAAAACCTTGTACAGATTTTTGAATTTTCAGTAGCTAAGAAAGTAAGATACTTTCAGATCTTTGCCTTTTTAAAACATGCTTAACCAATTCCTACATTATTTTAGTTACATTTGTTAAGATTCCATTATTGGAGAGTTGCCTCTGCCCAAATTAGGCTGCAAACGAGACCATATGCTGAAGTTGATAGTATGGATTTCATTTAACAGTAAATGGGAGGTAGAGAAAGATAGAAATAGAAAAAGAGAGGAGGGGAGTGACAAAGAGTGACAGAGAGGCAGATTGAGTAAAAAGTTACCACCACTCAAGGATCCAGACACAGACACCATCCCATTGATCCTCTTCTGGTCTTCTGAGTGGTGGGGATCCAAGGTCGCTCAAAACTTCTCGCTATTTATACATTTTAGCAAACAAAGGAATCAATGCTCACTGGGTGCACAGTTCTCCTACTTTATTGATTAAATGATTCCCTCACTTCCAATGCTAATGGGTCCCATGCTCAGCTTTCCTCTTCTTTTGAGACAGTGCACCATGGCTTCCCCCTTCTGGACCCAGTCAGAGCTGATTGTCAGCACAGTTGCTGAGTTGTCTTTCCTTACATCCCCATGTGGCTTAAATACTGTATTCCAGGGACATTTTCTCCATTCATGGGTTGTCCATGGGGATGATGAAGATAGTGGCCAGTAGGAGAAAAGATGGCAACAGCAGAAGCAATAATAAAAATAATCATACAATACACAGTAGCTATGCCAATCATTAAAAATACAAATCCAACTGCAATTATCAACCCAATTTTGATTAGCCACTGCCTCTACTCGGTGATTCCCAAGGATCAGAGTGTTCTTGAATGGGTAGTGGATGTGATGGAGTCTACAGTACTGTGTCGGATGTTGGCCCAAATTGGCCATAGAATTACACAGTGGGTCTTTTTTATCCCACAGAGGGGTATCCCCAACAGATACACATCATGTATTAAGATGTGTCAGTCAGCCTAATCTGAAGCAGATCTCCAGGTCCCTTAGTACGACTGATTACCTTTGCACACCGGAATAAGTGTGAATGGGTGTGTTGACAAAGTGTGTTTAGATATTTCAAAGTCTTTAAAATAGTGTTCTCTCTCAACCACATTCACATGTAGTTGGAAGAATTTTATAGGTAATATTCCTGTCTAGCTGGATAATTCTATAAACCATGGAAAATCAACTTCTAGCTTACAAAATTTTCATTCAAAATACAGAAGAGTTCTCATACGAAAGGTTCTTACACAAACACATCTGTACATTGGCCCCATACTCTGTTGTCCAGGGGATGGAGTATAGTTCCATTGCATTTTAATCCTGACGCAAAAAACCCCAAAACATTCAAATTTAGTTATATTATCCCTGGTTGTCTTTTTTTTCTCTTTTTTTTTTTTTTTTTTTTTTTAATTTTAGCGGACAAATTGCCCTCATCACATTCCTTTTTAATTGCTGCCACAGTAAATTGCACCCACAACTGAGAAGCGTGTGTGGTGCAGAATGTACTGTTGTTGCACATTGATTAGCATAAATAAAAGAAATGAGCTATTGGGACACATGGTAGGAATGCCAGTTCATCACACATCAGACATGTTCAAGTGGGAATACAAGTCTCTGGCGTGGTTTGGAATGTCTCATGATCACTAACATGATCCAAAAAGATTCACAGGTGAAGTTGCTTAAGGACTTGTAAAAGGCTTTTCTGTATTTTACCACATCCCTTTTGTAGTCCATGATTTGTCCTTCTGATCCAGAAAGGAAATGGTCACCCATTTCCCATGTAACATTTTCTTCTGTTTTGTTAGAGTTACTCAGTTCACTCATTAATCTCTCTGAAAAATTTGGCCAAATCATCATAAATCTAAAGCCTTTTGAGGCAGACCTGGTTAATACGTATTTGTATGATTCCAAATATGCATAAATTCTTATACTAACTCCCAGGCTAAATTTGATTTAGGCAGTTATACATTCATAAGGCAAAAGAAAAGCTCTTCCCACACTATTTTTTCCCAGTAAAAGACAAAATAAACTTGGCAAAAATCAATCTAACAACACATAAAATGTTGTTTGACTAATATATGGCCTCCCAACAAGTCACTTGGAACGAAAACACAAATCACAAACATTAATAAGCTGATCGTACAAGCAATTAGAGTGGCAGTTAAAAGTGTTGTTGATTCCATGCAGCTCGATCTCATCTGTTGGCCGGTTCCTGTAAAAAGCAAAGGGACAATTTGACCTACTACAGACAGATTTTTAAGAGGAAGGAAAATCCATCCAGTGTTTATTCAAAGATGCTGTGTCTACCACAGGGGTAAAAGGGCCTAAAGGAAAAGTCATTATCATATCTTCTTGGCTGCCTTCCGTGAGCTTTCTCATGTAAATCCACTGCCAGTTCACCCACTTGGAACTGGTTCTTTTGATCTTCAGTTTGAGCAGCGGTTAGTTGTCCTCCCAGAAAAAGGAAAGAACACAAACTTCCCTGGCAAGTAGTCGTGGTTTGACCTTGGCCAACTGCCAGGCATCTATGAGGTCAGCTCTCTCTACTCTCTACTGCTGCAGCTGTGCAGAGGAGAGGGAGGAAAAAAAACTTAAAGATAGGATTCATGAGTTGAGATAAGGGCCTGGTGGGAGGATTCACTGAGAAAAAGGACAAAACAGGCTGAAAACTTAAAGTTGCAAAGTGATTTATTAACCTAACAGAGTCAGAGGATAAATGGTAAGTAAAAATAAGCTCTTAAGACACCATTTCTTCACTCACGGCCCTCCCTCCTTCCAGCCAACAGCTTGGGGGGGGGGGGGCAGGGTAAGGCGTTTTTTCTTAGTCAGTGTACCATCACTATTTCTTCTGCTGCAATCACCATTTTTTGGCTCACCCCTCTCCCTCTTAAGACACTGTTCCTCTGCTCACACCCCTCCCTCTTTCCAACCAACACCATGGGCAGGGGGCAGGGTAAGAGAGTTTTCCTTTGGTCAGTCCATCAGGGATAGAGGTTCTCTACTTAGCCACAGGGTCCCTCCCACGAGAGACAGTCCTCTGGGAACTTCTTTCGCGTGGGTCCGATCTCACGAGCAACATCCCGCCCGAATTCTGCTGCAACATGAGTCTCTTGTCCATAAGGTGCAGACTTTCCTGAGCCGAGGCCAGGCTGCTTCCATCCCAGGAGCAAGGCCTTTCTCTCCACTGTGTCTCCAGGATCACAGCTTCCTCCAGGTATCCACCTGCTCCTCTGGCATGGGCACCTCCCCACAGGCTGTGGGTGGTTTTCTGCACCCCTGTGGACTCCATGGGCTGCAGGGGGAGAACCTGCTCCCCCCATGGTCTTCACCATGGCTAGCAGAGGGTTTTCATCTCCGGCTCCTGGAGCACCTCCTCTCCCACCTTCTCCACTGACCTTGGTGTCTCCATGCTGTTCTCCCTCACATATTCTCACCTCCTCCCCCTCCTCTAGCTAAAAAGAAGTGCGTGCTCATGTTGTTTTGAACTCTTCTTAAATATGTTTTCACAGAGGCATAACTCACATCGCTGATTGGTCCAGGCCAGCAGCTTTATCCATCATCTTCAGAGCCATCAGAGATTGTCTCTGCTGGACTTGGTGAAAAACTTCTAGAACCTTCACACAGGACACACAGGAGCCACCTTTGTGCCCCTCCCCACTCAGTAGCAAAAACTGGGCTAAGCAAAACTAACTCATGAACACGGAGATATGCCATCTCCCAACCCTTCAACCACCTCTTCAGGCCTAACACAACAGCTTTTGAAGGGTTTAAATTTCTCTTAGAGGGTAAAGATACCTTGCTGATCCTAAAGATACCTTGCTGATGTTCTGAGCTAAGCAAAACCAACACACAAGTTATCCCCTAGAGATTCAAATCGTTTTAACTGCTTGAGGCAGAGTTTTAACTCTCAGGTAGAGTTTTAACGTCTGTTTCATGAAGTGTTTGGTGCACTGCTCTTGTTTCTTTCCTCATCTTTTCATGGAGGTTTCCTCCAATTAGTTTCATGTCTGGAGGGAATGAGACTGCTTGTAAAAGTTCAAGAAGTGCAACCACTTGTGAAGTACAGAGTGCTTTGATGGCTTAACCCGGATTTCTTTTAGGGTTAAGATTAGCAGACTTCAGCTTTTCACTGAGACCCCATAAATTAACTTTATCAGATTGGCAGGTAACACTGGCTCCATTTACTCCAGTGATTTTAACTCTTTTCCATCCTGGAAGTATACCCAGCTTCTCAGTATCCCTGTGCGTTAATATTGATGCATTTCAGTCTTGCCAGTTTATGGCCAAACTTAGACATCTCAGTAGCTGTATACAGCACTATTTTAGTAGCTGTTTGCTGATCCTGGTAATCATTTGTGGCTTCAGTTTTAATTAAGGGTCAACATGGTGCTTTCTTGTCATCAGATGTCAATGCAAACATTACATTTTGCTCTTTATCAGAACAATGGACTCGTTCACGGTCTCCCAGCTCCTCCACTGAACAAAAAAAGGTCGAGTTACAAGGCCATGTTTCAGAGAATTTTACAGATTCCATGTCCTGCAATTCTTCCCATAAGATTCTTCTTCTCTCTCATGCACATTCGGAAGTTCAGCCTGAAGCTTTTGGATGTCATCGTGCTTGACAGCAAGCAATGCCTCCACTTTCATTCTTTTTCATCTTCCTTATTTAACTGAAAGTACAATTCTTTCACCAAATCTTGGATTTCATTATTTCATCTTCAGATTTTTGAGTAACCGATAGCTCATTATGAATAACCAGTAGATTAATTTTCTTGTGTCAACTCCACCCCTGGGGTAGAGGGGCAAATAACAGATTTTTCAAGGAAGGACAACAAAATATTTTT
The DNA here is from genome assembly GCA_024500445.1 of Entomyzon cyanotis. NCBI lineage: Eukaryota > Metazoa > Chordata > Aves > Passeriformes > Meliphagidae > Entomyzon > Entomyzon cyanotis. The sequence continues at coordinate 31,930,627 of JAKEPQ010001021.1, read as the reverse complement.
TTTTACACTGGCCATCCTGGACACTTTTTTTTTCCAAAAGTTCCCACCGGAGAAACCAGGTAACCTTCCTCAAAGGAAAGCTGTGGCAAAGTTTCCAAGAGTTCCCAGCAAACAAACCACACAACCCCCCTAGAGGGAAGTGTACTATTGTCAAAGGCACTTCAGATCAGAGAACAGAATCCTGCCAACTATGCCAAAATAATGTTAAGATCCTATTGTTGGAGAGATGCCTCTGCCCAAATTAGGCTGCAAACGAGACCATATGCTGAAGTCAATAGTATGGATTTTGTTTAACAGTAAATGGAGGTAGAGAGAGATAGAAGTAAGTAGAAAAAGAGAGGTGGAGAGAGGAAGAGAGTAAGGGAGACAGATTGAGTAAAAAGTTACCACTACTCAAGGATCCAGACACAGACACCATCCCATTGGTCCTCTTCTTCTGGTCTTCTGAGTGGTGGAGATCCAAGGTTGCCCAAAACTTCTCGCTATTTATACATTTTAGCAAACAAAGGAATCAATGCTCACTGGGTGCACAGTTCTCCTACTTTATTGATTAAATGATTCCCTCACTTCCAATGCTAATGGGTCCCATGCTCAGCCTTCCTCTTCTTTTTGAGACAGTGCGCCATGACCTCCCCCTTCTGGACCCAGTCAGAGCTGATTGTCAGCACAGTTGCTGAGTTGTCTTTCCTTATGGATTCTTTGTCTTCATTATCCGTGCTCTCCCAGATTGTTTACCTCTTCCAAGTCAGAGATAAATAGGACAATATTACCACCTTTATCTTATCTGAAGTTCCCATCATGTGGCTTTATTTACTGTCCAGATTTCGAGGAATTCACAAAGGTATATTCAACAGTGGCAGGGCGGGGTGGGGGGACAGAGTGGTTGCAGACGAGCAGTTGCCTCTAGATGTGGTTTGCCATAAACGGGAAAAGTCCTTTGATGATCTTAATGGTTTGTGAGGCAATTACGCTCTTTAAGTCTTTTACAATATTGTACAGAAAATTTTATGTAATTTATAAATCTGTTAAGTCTCATCAGTAAACACAGAGTTTACAAAATACAAAAAATTTCAAAGTTAGTATGTAAACTGATTTCAAGTAGTAGTTTTCAGAAGAAGATACTTTGGTTTGGCATTGATTAATGGTGATGAGAGTTTGCAATCATGGCATGGAATATTTAAATGGGTCTACTTCTTAGGCTGTGTCAAGCAGCACATGTGGCTAGTGCAGCTGTGTTTCCTAGAGCTGAGGTGTCTTCCCAGGAAAATGTGAATCCAGAAAATCACATCCTCTCTACAGTCTGACGTGTTGTAAGTGGGAATGATCCTCTGCCATGCATTCCATGGCTGCTCACCTCTCACGTCAGTCTGGTATCCTCCTTTTTTTTTTTTTGCAAGCTTCACTTTTCATCATTTTTCTTCAGTATTCTAACAATCCTCCTAGTAAAATCCTCCTAGTAAAAAAAAAAAAATCCTAGTAAAAATGTGCATTTTGTCACTCTGGTACTTCCAGTAGAAAGCTGATCTGTGGTACTTTGTAACCATGATTTCTAACATACCAAATATGCTTAAGCAATCGGTAAAACTTCACAAAGAGAAAGAAACATAAATCTCTGGTTGGATGGAGTGAGAGAGTTTTGATAAATGACAGTGGGAAGTATATGATTTAAGTACTCATTTAAGAATTACTTCAATGCAGCAGAACCCTGATGTGAGATATATATCTTCAAAGATGCCTCTATTAAAAGTACTAAGCATATAATTTTTATCTTTAATTAAAGCTTTTCTGGAGAGCAGACTGAGATAGCAAACCTTTTCAGACTTTGAAATGTCTTTGTAAATGCAAGGGCTGCTTCACAAAGTTTATTTTGTAATGAGATAACTACCTGTCAAAGTATTTTTTTCTGTCTTGCAGAAAGGCAAAGTGTGGCCATAAACATTGTGTTGTGGCAGAATGCACTCCGTTATTAAATCGACCTGTATAAACCCGGAATTGTAAATAGTGAGTCTGTGGGCTCCTGACCTGCACTTCCTGCAGAGGCTCACACTGATGCGGGTTCTGAGGTGTAGGTGCAGGGCTGAACTAGCTAGCTAACAGTAGAGGGAACCAAGCTTCCTCTGTCTGTTCTACAAAGGACAGCTCTTAATGCCTGTGCAGGGAATGCTTGCATTTCGTGGGTGTGTGTGCACATCTGTGTTCATGGGGGATTTTTAGGCTTCCGTTAGGGTATGATTATATTGTTAGCACATGGCAATTGTATAAATTGTTACGGTATGATAATGGCTACTTAAGTCTTGGTATTGCCAATATTAATAATGGTTCTTGTTATGGTTGCTATAGCTAAGAAGATGAAGTATTTCTTTTATAAATTCCAATCTGTGTGTATCTTGTTATATGTGTTTCTTGTGTGTATCTTGTTATATGTTTATGTTGTTTGCTAATGCATGAAGCTTGTATTAATTTTCTGAAAGATCTCAGAAAAATACCATTTGTGACTTCTCCAGTTATATGACATTTTTTCTCACAATCATTTACATAGAGGAAGGCGATGTAGTCAGCTTCAAAACTACAGTATCCTCTTGGAAAAGATCGTGACTAGTAAAGAAAGATATTGGCAGTTTTGCTTCATTTCTTAATGGCACTTCTCTGATTCTTTTGTATAGTTTTGGGAAAAATCAATATTTTACACTACAAAGATGGCTAGTGGTCATTTTCTAAAGAGGCAGTTTGCTTTCATGCTCCCAGTGTTAATCTGAACTCTGGATAAGCAGGTGGGTGAGATACTGCATTGTTTATCCACACTGTCAGGTGCTGTTATCTTGCCGTGCAGCCTTGAGTTTTTAAGTTCATACTGGTACTCTCTAGCAACTGACAGTCTTGTAGGGAAGGTGGTAGGCTTCAAAGGTTTAACTTGTGGCCAAATTTCTCTTCATCTATGCAAGTCTCTTTTTCACGTACACACTGGTTTACAATTCTTGTACTGTTATGTTTTTATTGAAACTGTAAATCCTTCAAAGTGTCTAGTTATGCATTTATGGGATTTCAGTCACTCTTCCTGTGATGATACTCATAACAAGAATTATTCTTAGATTGCTTATGGATCCCTCAGCTGGGCGCTGGGAGGCTGAAAACATGATTTAGTATTGGCACCAAAGTAAAACATTTCATTTACTTAACAGACCTCTGGGATGTTTCTCGTAGCTGTTTTAGTCTCCAGTGCCCCGTTTCATGTGATCCCATGTGTGTACTCCTCCTTGTCATGTCTTGGGTCTCCATTTCTCAAGACCTCTGCAATTGTTAGCAGCCCTGCTTTTTTTTACACATCATTATATTAGCAGTGCAAATCTCTTTATACATGGAATAACTGCTATTGTTTGTTGTACCGTAAAAAGATAAGAAAAGTAAAACACATTATCTGCAGACATCTGGTCAGTTAGAGAAATTGCTGCCACAGCTAAACAAAGTAAAGCCAAGCAGCAGGCAGGGCAAGGGGATTCAGCCACAGCAAGCATGGCTAGCCTCAGCCCTGATGCCTTTCAAGTTCCATGCTGAGCCTAGTGGCTGTTCATACAGCAGGAATGCAGCATTAGAGGGCTGTATGGTTACATGAAGCAATGTCTTTTTTAACTTCCTGATAAAAGGAGGGGAGAAATTTCTGGCGTGGGTTGCTGCTGAGCCAAAGTTTGTCTTTGCTTTGCTTTTGCTCTGGTTGTAATTATTGTTGCTACATGGTGACTTTTGTTGTTAGCACATTCATTCTGTCACTGACTATAAACTGGATTAAGAAGAAGGGATTAAGAATGACGGATTCATGCAGAAATGTATGACTTACCTTGGTTAAACTACTGTTGTGATTATTGTGGAAGTTGTGTCTGAGTAAAATTGCATGTGACAGCTACTGTTTTCTGAGGTGAACCTGAACGTCCTGTTGCAAGCGCGTAAATGCTAATATTTTAGATTTTGCTTACTTCAAGGTGCAGTCTTTTTGTGCCATTATTTGTGATTACATCTTTTGAGGGTATTTTCTGACCTGACCTCTTCCTCCTCTGCTGTTTGACGTCTTCTACGCAATTTGGTGTTAATAATAAGAAGTAGAATAGACAGCTTTGCAAATTTGCAGAAAGAACCTTTGCTTGCATTTGGTTATGAGTTGTGTTGTAAATTACTTAATACTTGCGTTGGAAAGGAGGGAACATTGCTCAGGATGCAACTGGATAAAAACAGTGTATCAGGATTGTCTGAAAGTAGCTGTATGTACGTTAGTATATTTTATGAACATCTTGAAGGTAGATTATATAGACTCGAAGACAGTGTAGCTGCACTGTCATATTTGCTCTACTGAAGGCCAAAGTAGCTGGCTGTGCTGTGAATTTATTCCTTCATTTAAATGAAATACATGTTATTAAGCTGCTTGTCCATGAAATGCTTTTAGGATATATAGATATTATAGAATGATCTCAGTGTACTGGAATTCCATGAGCTGTTATGGGTTGTGTGCCCATCTTGCAAAAGAGGGAAGGAGATCATCTGCTGCTTGCTGTGCCAGGCAGGTATGGAGGTTAGTATGCTAAGAAGAGGCAATAGTGCCATATTTGTGCTCTTCTTGCATCCTTGATAATGTGTAGTCTTTCTGAAAGGGGGCACAGAAAGTTTCCAGATGAAGCCACCTCTGCCTTAAATAATAATGTACTTGTAGTGCTACAACCCAAAGGATTGATAGCTGGAGTAATGTCCCATGCCACAGGTAAGATCCTGGTCCATCCTCACAGTCACTATGTCTTGCTGGATGAAAACAACAAAAGAAAGAAACAGCCCATTGAAATTAATTACATATTTTATTGCTGACTGTCTGGGAGAAAAACAAAATGCATGGTTTTTTCAATAAATAACCACAGAATCTTTGCTGCTGTTCCAAGGCTATATTGATTGCTATTCCAAGAAAATACTGATGATCAGCCTAGAACTGTAGAAGTACTGTATGCTTTTTTTTCTTTTATAAACTGTGAGGTATAGAAACTATTATTTTAGTTTTTCTAGATGCTCAGAGACAACTTAGATCATAAGAATTTATGAAATTTGCAGTCTCTTAGCTGAAAAAGAAATGACCTGTTCACAGAGGTAGGATGCAGTATTATGCAGTTAGGTGAATCCCATAATTTCAGAAGTGATTCTTATTACACAGGTAAGAGTGAAGAGCACACTAAATTGCTGTTACATAAGGTGCTTGGTAACAGATGAAAATCAAAGTTCAACAACGGGAGGAACAATAGTGCAAGAATACTTTCATATTACGAAGTTTACGGGGTATTACCAGAAGAACAACGTCAAATACACAGTAAGGAGAGAATTTAGGATAGAATTTTACAGAAAAAAAAAAAAAGAATTCTGTGCTCCTAGTTCTTCATTTCTACGAATTGTTACTGACTCATTCTCAGTGACTAAGAGTTTGAGTAAGTTCTGTATTTCTGATTAGTTTACAGGGTATTAAACTCTCTGAATATGTATAACTGAGGTAAATGTGGCTTTTATGGAGGTTTGAGTGTAGTACTTGGTTCTTCAAATTTTAAAAAATCTTCTTTGCAGGAAAAATAATTCTAACATCTGGGAGAATTACAGCACTCTACTATTTCATAGAATCAGAGTCACAGGAGGTTTGTATTGGAAGGGACCTTAAAGATCATCTCATTTTAACCACTCTTCCCCTCTGTCTTCCTTCCGGTAGACCACATTGCTAAAATCCTGTCCAATGTGGCCTTGAACACTTTCAGGGAGGAGAACTATTTCTTCATGCTCTGTAGCAGTTGATGAATCTATGAATGTTTTTAATCCATGACCCCCCCTCATTGGCTTTAGTGGTATTCAACTCCAAAGCATTTTTTTTCCCCCGTGTCTGCTTTTGGGAAAAAATAACGTTCTCTGAAAATAATTTTTTTCCTTATGTTTCTTTCATTATATTAGGTAAAACTGCAGTCAGTCACTGGGAAAAAGTCACTGTACACATCCAAAAGACATCACACTAACAGAACAGATAAAATTTCATACAAACTAACTGTTACTGCAGTTGAGAAGCAATCAGTGAGTCTAGTAGGATATGGCAAAGTTAGAGTAGCAAATTAGTGAAAGGAATTTATTTATATATTACTGCAAAATATTGAAGAGATTTATGGTAACAGCATTGCAGAATTAAGGAAATAATTCAGAAATAAGGAAAGATAGACCTACTGAACAGCTGAAGAAGCTGGCAGTCTTTTGGGCATATGAATGTCTTCTTAACATCCAAAGTACAAGTTTATAACAACAAATTAGATAAAACAAAAGTCTTCTATGCTGTGATCTAACACCATTATGACTGTAAAACTGTGAAAACATAATTTTTTAAAGCTACCTATTGCCAAGATTTTATTTGGAACAGTGCTTTTTCTTATATCACTTGAATATAATGATTCATGATTCTCTAATGCTTTGGATCAACACCTAAATTATAATGGTTACACATCAGAAGGGCATGGTTTCCCTTACAGATGATTTAGATAAAAACATGCTTCACATTTAACACAATTTAGAATTATGGGGGATGGAATGATTGTGGGGGTTTCTTTCTCTTAATTTGTTTTCAAGAGTGCATCTGCTTTCTGTGAGAATGCTAGAAATTTGTCAGTTTCCCTTATTAGTAATTTGTCATCAAGTTTCTAGTTAAAGTTCTTTCACCTTTCATTTGAGCATTAGGAGTTAGGATGTATTGTTTCTAAAGGCAGGAAGGAGATTGGAGTGTAAGCAAGAACACATTTGGTCATACTTAAAATGAAGAAATTAAATGTCCTGATTCATTAATCGTCTTATATTTTTGAAAATGCCACCAGTCAGAAGAAACTTATTCATTAGACAAGCCTTTCTCCCTGTAGTCATGATAACAAAAGTCCCAAACTTTGGCAAAAGGTTAATCAACTCTTAGTATTTTATAGGTCAGAAAATTGCAGTGATCTTATTTTCATATTTTATATATCTCATTTTCTTCTGTGTACACTGTGAGGAGAGCATGCACTACTTAGACAGATTAATTTTGTATGATTAGTAGAAGTCCGTAGAATCAAATAAATATTTGACATTATGAACATTCAACTAAATAAATAATTTCATGCTTCTCCCAACTTTTAATGGCATTATTTCTTTCATTTGTATTTTATTCAATTGCTTTTAAAAGTTATTTTGAGTTTTGCTTTGGATTTTTTGCTAAAGTGCACTGCTAATACGCATTCTGAAGCAAATTGAAAATAATTAGCTAGCAGCTTGGGAACTAAAATGGCATCTTACCTAAGGGAGATTGAGGGGAAGCAACTGGTGAAAAAAGATGATTCTCAATTTTTTCCATAAATGCAAATATTTTAATTCATGTTTTGATGAAAGATGTACAGAAAATGGAGAAATGGCTAACCAAAAAAACCCCAAAATCCGATATCATCCACCCACCCCTCCCCACTGAAAAAATTTAAGAAGCATGGATTCTTTAAAAAGTAAAATTAGAAGATCAAAAATAGATGTAATCTAGAGTATCTCAGTTTCCATTTTCAGATGAAAATTAGTATGTCTCAGGAAGAGGAGAGCTAGAATTCTAGTGCCACTCCGAAGTGCCCTTTACTAGAAAAACATAACTCCATCTGTGTGTTTACCCCACTGTTTCTCTTGTTGTATTAGTTTTCAAGCCAAACGATCTACAGATTAAGAAAATAAGTGATAGAAACTATTTAATTAATAAGAAACAGAGCAAAGAACATTCATTAAAATGGAAGGAAGATGCTAAATAGTGAAAGAAACCATGCAATAAGGAGTGTTACATTCAGTGGACTCCCTGAATTGGAAAGAAGAGATGCCTTTGGAGCATTCCGATTGTGTTCCAATTGGATGTAGCAAAATGTGTGTTAAAACAACAACAAACAAACATGTACGAATAGAATGAAACATTACACCTGTGATTCTGGAAAAAGGTAAAAACTGCATGCCAGTCTTTCTTTTAGAAAAAGCTAAAAACTGTGTGCTGGTCATTCATATGGAAATAAATTTACAGTCTTCCTTCTTGGGTGTCTCCTCAATGTTTTCTGCCCTCTTTTTTCATTACAGCCACAATTTATGATTGGGTAAGTTTTATTGTGATAGCTGGTAATATTTAGGATATTTTAGAAAATTAGATATCCGCAGGAGACTCTGAAACGGTTTGTGAGATGCTGTACAGGAATTTTGTAATAGGAGAAGATACCAGTCGTAGAGCAAACATTGGTAGAAACCAAGCCCCACTGCAGCAGATCAGGCAGCACTGGCACATCCAGCGGCAGCATGTCATATATAGGACCTGCTGGTTTTCGGTCAGATTAATTTGCTTTTATTCCTCAAGTCTGATGCATATCAAATACACATAATTATGGTTTAGAGAACTCCTTGTTTGTTTCATTGACAACATTGGAAAATAGGATTCTAGAACAGCAAAGGGGAAAAAGCAGCATCCCATATAGACAATTGTATATGGTTTTTATTATTTTCATCTTTTCCAGCTCTGAAGTGGATTTGGTGCTCCGTCTCACTTTCTACAGGACAGATAAGTTTGTAAAAAAATATGTGTGAAGAGATTGTTTAAAGAGTAGATATGGACAGTTCCTGCTAGTTCCTCTTGGCTGCATAATGACACAGCTTGTGCTGTTAAGTAGTGCCTCTTTTGAGGTAGGTCCAAAATCCAGACTGTATTGAGTATGTTAATTATGTTACAGTAAAGAGGAATACTGCTTTTGGTGTATCAGCAAACTAAATTCTGTGCTTGTGCATTCGAAAAAATGCTGAACAGAAAGAGAATTCTGCTAGATGATCAAGTCTTTTCATCAGGGAACCACTAAACTGAGAGGCAGAACACCATTTTTGTAGTTGCTGTGACTATGCTACTGTTTCCAACTGCAGCACAGCACAGCAGACCAATCTGGTTTCTAAAAGTAAGCTGTATTAGGAGGATATAAATAATGTATTAGAATTACTACTAGATTAATCTTTCTGGATTGAAATCAGTTAATCTATGGAATATATCCATATTTAGAATGATATTAATCACTGTGTGGATGTCTGTCTTTTGGATTCCTTTTGTTCTAAAACTAAACCAATTCCCTTTACCTTAAGTATATATGTTACATTGACTAGTGCATGGAAACTGTTTTAATACAAATGTGTGAGCAGTACTGAATTTTTGGGATAAATGGTAAAAAGTACAGTATGTGACCCAACATAGTGGGGACAGAATGTTATGAGGATCTCCTTGGCTTAACTTGAGCTACTATTAGTATAATATAATCTTACTTTATAATGGAAAGTTGCAGTAGAAAGTAGTTGCTCCTCCAGAGTGCTAAGATGGGCTCCCAGCTGTTCTCTGCATTTTCTCTCGATTGAACTTCTGTAAAGACTGTTTGGGGCAGCAGCAGTGAAGACCGTATTGTCTCTAGCAGAACATTATGTGAATTCTCTGTTTCTCTTTATCTATGCCACTATTTCATCACTTTCAGCTACAAAGATATGTTGTACTCTTGCTTCTAGGACAGATTTCATTTGGCATTTTGAATCTCAATACATCCAGTGATATGATTAGATGAGATTCACAGTATCTGTTTATCTGCCCTGTTTCTCTACCTAATTTTCTTTCTATATTCTTGGCAGCAGTTTGCCTTTTTTGCCCTTCTTTGTGCTGTACATGACACCATATCAAAAGGTTTTGGACCATTGCAGCTGCTTTTTTGAATTGTCATGTGTTTTCTCAGCATCTTATCTTCAATTTCTTATTTGAACTTCAAAATAAGTCAGGGTATTCTTCCGCTTGTCTTCCATCAGTCTTCTGTAATTTTTCAAATGTGGTTGTCCATGTTCTGTGGGAACAGACTTGCTGTACTTCTGTGTGCAGTGTGCTTTTTATTATCATTTATTGTATGTAGAGTTCAATCGTTCAATTCTTCAGGAAAAACAGGCAGAAAGTGGGATTTTGAGCATACTGGAAGAAAATAATTTTTATTCCTCAAAATGGATACTATAAAAAACTTGGTAAGTATTTTCCTAGCCATATACATGATGTATGGAATGTGAACTGAAATGGTGCATTTTAGTGCCATAGGTGTAGAAACCTCTGCAGAAGACCCCTCAGCTAGTGAACCATGGCCAAAACTTAGCTCACATCACTGTGAGCTCCTTTGTGTTTTATTCTAGTTTGTAATGAGTCTTTTATGTGTGGAGAGGGAAGAGACCTGGCACAGACAGAGCTGTCTGGAAGTTCATTGACAAACTGCATCTTGAATCCAAGTGTGACACCTCTTAGCCTAAGAAAGTAAATTCAGCTTTTTTTCTTTAGCTGTTTCTTGTCATGCTCCTGCAGTGATGCATAGGACTGCAGCAGAAGGTGGAAGAGCAACAAAAGGTAGTGGAGCTTGAGTGCAAATGCATGTACCTTCTGTGCTTCTAGTGTGCTTGGTTTTGAAGCTGGACTATAAAAAAGAAGAGGGATTGGGGTGAAACAAAGCAGGCTGACTGTATGACTCCTTACACAAGTGAAATCTAAGTAGAAAACAGAGTGGTGCCCTGCACTTTTATTTGGATGTTGAAGTAATAGACCAGGAATTTGTGGGTGTATGTGGAACACACAGGGTGGACAGTGTCTTTTATTCACTGATCTCTTTTTACTTTGAAGAAAGAAGTTCATACATATGAGTAAAAAAACAAAGTGCAGCCATTCCGTGGTTTGCTCAGGAACTTCACCTGTTATTTCACCTGATGTAAGGAATTTTTCTAAGGACACCAGCCCCCCGATTTAGTGTTGAGTGTTTGTGTTTATGAAATTTTTGTGGTTAGTGTCAAATTTATTCAGAAAGAAAACAGTGCTTTGTTGTCAAATTTTGCTTCAACAAAAATTTGCTGTTGGAGTGCAAACTTCTTACCAATGCCAATAGCTTACCTTTCCTAATTTAGAGCCTGTTGGTGCAAGATGCATTTTCTATGACACATCTTTCTGGAAGCTTACCCAGAGTTTAAGGTTCCTGCTACTTTACAGGATAGTCCTTTTGACAACTTACTAACCAAGCTAGATTTTTGGCGCAAGAAAGAACAAAAGATATGATACTTCTAATGTACTGGATCATGTTCCCTTCTACAGAGTTCGTACTAGTGAATTTTTTAGACTGTCTGAACAAAACCGGCCTGCCAGGATGGTGGATGGGCACAGGGCATTTGTGACTGAACCAGAACTTTTTAGGAATTACGCTTGGCTTTTGTCAAGCATGAGCATCAATGAAAGGTGTATGACTCATCATCTCAGTGATACACTATTGCAATTTAATTTTATAAATTGTATTCTGGGAAACTTGCACCATTCATTGTTCAAAATACCAGCACAGTCAGAACCACATGGCAGTGCCAAAATATACCAGTATCTGATTACCTCTTTAGTTTAAATGATAGTGTGAGTAGGCAACGTAGGTGGTGGTTTCATGTCAAAGCAGATGAAAAGGAACCCCCATACAATTATGGCTGGAATTGTCTACTTCTCTTGTCTCATCTGACTCCATGGGGCTCTGTTTCAGAGAGGAGAAAAAGACTAAAACTAAATACTTCTCTATTTCTTTTTCTACTACATCAGGTCTAGTTTGCTGTAGCCAGCATAAGAATATGGTTGGAACTGTGTGATTGGAGGTAAACAAATGTTAGCTGGTAGATCAGCTGAGCTGTAACATAAAATCATGGCTTTATACTTACGATTTTTGCTACTAGATTGTTCCATAGTCTAACAATCCTGATAGGAAATGTTCTTACGTTAAAGTTTTTTTTAATGGTAAAACAGCAGTCATACTGTTTCCTATCAGCAAATCATCTTCACTTGATGGAAGTTTCTTATGATGGCTATAAAAATGTAATTATTCTCAGTGGAAATGTATGAGACATTATCCAGAACTGATTTGCTGTGAACAGAATTAAGTTGAGGGCTAGAGTATAATCACCGTGTATTGAAACCCTGACTTTATAATGTGAATATAAAACTGATGCAGCTTCTACCTCTCTAAAATTTGAAGATGGACTTTTAAATCTGCTTTTGAGCTTTTGTAGCCTTGCATATTTAATGTATTTAACTCCATGCTTAAATTGTATAGCATACTCAGTGATACATTGCTTTGCTGTATAGTCAAAGGGGTTTGTATTTTGTCTCTAAAGCATTTTTATACTTCTATAGACATGATAGAGATTACTGGGTGGGGGTGGTGTTGAGAAGGACTGCTTTTTGTGCAATGGAGTCTGAAACATTTAAAAATTTAAAAACTCTGAAACTAAATTTCCTCCCATGTTATGTAAGAAATCTTAAAATACCAGGGGGAAGGACAGAAGGACAGGGGAAGGTCTGGGGTAGGGAGAACCAGTATTGTGGAAAATGTGTTGATTCTTATTTAATTAAGATCAGTTTCAGCACCTTTACAGTACCTTTTATGGAGAGAATTTATAAGAGATATTAATACAAGTATTTATTTTTTTGATTCTGAAAACACACATCTGAACCCCCAGTTCCAGCTGTCTGTTCCACTTCTGCAATGAAGAGTATTTGACAGTGATCACTTTAGAGAGCACTTCTTAGGCACTAAGAACAGCCTGCTCATCTAGTCATGCAATTACCCTCTTTCCACAAGGCACTGAGCATATTCTTGGGTTAAAAAAATGGGTATGGTAACACATAGCAAAAGTACGATGAAAACTCTGTATCTGGTCAATCCACTGTTTCCTAAGATGCTAAAATATTTGGGGGGATACATTTTAATTTACACTCAATGATGCAAGAACAATGAAAAGGAGCATCATACTGAGTAGTTGTGCCTGCATGACCTGCATGCTGATAATGTTGGATAACCAAAGTCTAAAGATGTACCCTAAGAATGAACTTAGTCCTCAGTTTATTTTGGGAAAGACACTTTTTTGCTCTCGTTTTTGGCTCCTTGCTTTGTTCTAAATTTGGTTTGAGTGGACATGACAGTACATCATAAGCATATTGACTACAGAATTAACTACTCTCTACAAACATTTTTAAAACTGAACTGAAATTACAGAACTAACTATATTTTTATCATTTGATAGCAGAAAAATTGTCCAGCCATGTTTCAGAAAACTTAAAGGACTTAGGAATCAGTGGCATTTTAATTTTATCTCTATAGAAAATTCTTAGTATCATGTCAGAATTTTGGAAAATTAAAAATATGTTCTGAAAAAGAGAATGTGTTCTGGAGGTCATAGAATCGGAATGGTTTGGCTTAGAAAAAACCTTAAAAACCATATATTTCCAAACCCACTGCCATTGGCAGGACACTTTCCGTTAGACCAGGTTGCTCAGAACCTCATTCAGCCTGACTTTGAACACTTCCAGGGATGGGACAGGCACAGCTTCTCTGGGCAACGTGTGCCAGTGCCTCGCTACCCCCACAGTAAACAATTTCTGCCAAATAATCTGATCCAAGTCGACCCGCTTTCATTTTAAAGCCATTCCCCCTCATCCTGTCACAACATGCTCTTGTGAAAAGTCCCTCCCCATCTTTTTCACTGGTCCTTTCAGGTGCTGGAAGAGGCTATAAGGTCTCCCTAGAGCCTTTTCTTCTCCAGGCTAAACAACTCCACTTCTCTCAGACTCTCCTCAAAGGAGAGGAGGCTCCAGCCCTCTGACCATCTCAGTAATTCTTCTCTGAAGAGGAATGGTTAGACAGTTCAGTGAGCTTACAGCTGGAGAAAAGGTTTTTATAGGCTGGTGTGAGAACAATGATGTGCTATCGTGAGGCTCTAAACACTGGCAGAACAGGGTTTGCTAATTCAAATTTACGTTTGAACTGATGCAAAACTATGCATGTCACATTTTCCAGGCAGTATTTTCTTTGAGAGTGCTGAGTACAGCGTAGGTACTTCATTGGAGCACTAGGAATCATGGGTTATTTCAAGGGATGAAAATGATGCAAACACCAAACATTGGGGCATTATTATTTGAATGATCATCTTAACCAATTGCAAGAACTTTCTTTTATATATATGTATGTATTTAAGTGTATGCCTGATGCAAACCAAAAATCACCTTCTGTTTTAAATATAATTTTATGTAGTCTTTTTCTCAGGTGCAGTAAAAGATGCTGCACTGATTGTGATAATGTGGAGCAGTCTGAATTATTAATTTAGTTTCATTTTGCAGGTAAAATAGTTTTTAATTGGTTATGCTACAAATTTTGATATATCCTTTCACAGAGCTATTATCTGTATTTGAAAGTGAGTATCTAATGTTGAGCATTCATAAATCAGTATGCTCAAAACCAAAGAATAATCTGAAACTAAAAATACATATTATCAAAGTGCTTAAGAAGCTCTAATTCAGGTAATAGATTTTAAGCTTTAAGAAATTAATTGTTTGCTGTCTGTTGCAAATCACTTTGGAATAGGTAATTTTATTTGAAGCTTTAATTGTCAAATAACCTTTGTCAAGTGGGTAAAACAACTCACACTTTACAGTAGCTGTCTGTAAGCACAGTTCCTGGTGGTTACATACATTTGTTTTGCTATACTGAAAATTGAAGTTAAAACAGCCATACTCAAACCTGGGAGAGGAGAGGTAATTACTGTGTTCTGTGAAGATTTTTCCTGAATTCTTGAAGCCTTGTAAAAATTGTTGTAATTTTTAAGTGATGTAGTCATAGTTCTTCTAAAGATCTTATTAACCTTTGGAATATGAAAAGAATTGTGGCTCTAGCACAAGGAACTATATCAGATAGCCATATGACAATTATGATGTGTACAACTACACATTTTATGAAATCAGTGAGGGTATTTTTCCATTAAAAAGTACTTTTCCATTTTAAAGAAATCTCATTTGATAAAAATTAAGAGCTAAATGGTAGTATCTGTTCTATAAATGAGTGTGAGGAGGAAAATAAGACACCAGCATCTGTTTGAAGTTGGTGTGATACTTTTTAAACTTCTGAAAGGTTGTCCTTTTGAAATACATACAGACCTAGGAAACCGTATGATTTATATTTTCAGATTTATGTTGGAAACACATAAAGTGTTCTTTTGTGAAAAATGGAGAAAAAATTCTTTATCAAGGGCAGTGTCTGAGGTCCTTTCTTTTCAACGAGCCATTCCTACCATGGCAGAGATCTGTTGTTCATACCATTTGATTTCGCTTTTTGTTCACTTTTTTGTTCATTTAGGCACTCAGAAGGTCACCAGTCATTGGAAATCTACCACACCTAGAGATAAGGCAGGCAGAATATTTTGGCATTCATTTATCAGATTCTGTGTGATGTGTTATCTTTGCAATCTCAGGAGTAACTTAGTGACTAGATTTGGTGCCAGAAAGAACACAGGTTGAGCAGGTGAAAGCAGGTATGTAGTACAGACCCAGAAACAACTTCATAATCTCTTTTCCAGTGTTATCTGTCATTGATTTCCTTCCTCTTAGTTTGGGGTACTTATGATGAAAGGTTTTATAAAAGTTACAGAAGCAAGATTTCACCGGATTTTATTACATTATAGAATTGGTTTGGACTTCTGACAAGTTCTTTGTAGATAATGTTTTAAAGCACTTAGTATGAATTGATCACTTCTGGCATTGAAAAAATAACTGTTGAAACTCAGAGTTTACAGACAGTAATGTAAGGAGCAGTGTGAATGAACTGTGACTGAATGCTGAAGAACTATTAAAAACTTGTGTACATCACTTAATGTAGTATTATAATGGTTTCTATTTTTTTTTTTATTGTATAGTTATCCGCCGCTACCATGGAACAGGGCACTTGGTTTTCGTTTGATTTTTTTTCTTTTTAAATAAAATTATTTATGTATGCCTCTTCCTTCCTGACAAGGTGCAGTCTTTGGAAGAATAATTAAACAACAATACCTAGTTGTATCTGCTCAGTATCTTCAGGGCTGTGATAGGCTGACCCCAGCCAGCAGCCAAACACCCACCCACCCCCAGCCCGTTGCTCACTCGACTCTCTCGCAGGGTTTGGGGGGAAGTAGAAGGAACGTGAGAACACTCATGGATCAAGATAGTTGACAGTTTATCAGGGAAGGTGAATGCTCTGTGTGCAAGCAGAGCAAAAAGAGGACTTTATTCACTCCTTCCTATCAGCAGGCCGATGTCCAACTACTTCCAGGGAATCAGTGCCTCAGTACATGTAACGGTTGCTTGCATAGGGAAATGTAAACACAAACATTCACCCCTTAGTCCTCATCTCCCTGAGGATTTATTGCTGACTGTGACACCTAGTGGTATGTGTCACCTGTATTGACTTTATCAACTCCCAACCTCAAGCCCAGTTCCAGACTGTTTGAAATAGGAAAGGAAGCATTCCAGGAACAAAGCGCTGCTCGGCAAAATGGCCAAAACACAGGGGTGTTATCAACACTGTTTCAGCCAGAAATATGAAGCACAAACATATATCTATGCCATATATCTTCATACTGTGTACAAAGAATTTTTTTTATTTCTGTAATTGGTAGTAGTTTTTTGACACACATTCCAACTTTTCTCTGCATCTTCTTCCCAGCAGCCTCTCCAGTTCCCATCTGAGTCTGTTTCATACCACATGTATCCACGAAATGATTCATGGTTAAATGACTAAAGTTGACAGTGATGGACTTCAGAGCTAAGGCTGCACTCAGGCTTAAGCAGGACACAGCTCGCATCACTGAGTTTTTCTTTCAGGTTGTCTCCATCAGTTAAATTTTATTACTTTTGAAGGTTTCTCTGTAGAATGAGGACTAAGACTTACTTTTAGCAACAGAATGTTAGGTGCAAGAAGATTTGAATTTGTCATGTGCACTCTAAGAAATTTGTGCTGGTTGTACACTTCACAAAGGCTTTATGTTACATCTTCTGCTTGAGGGCTTTAGCTTGTGTCCTTTAAGATCCAAAATTAAATCCTACCCTTGCACTGAGAGCACTCTGAAAGTCATAAAATGAAAAGTTTGTAGCCAAACAAGTTTGATTCTTTGTAAGATTGGCAGGCCTTTGAACAGTGTAAAAGTGAGCTTTGTTGCTCCAAACATGCCCTGCTTTTGCCTGAAGGACTGACATAAATAATACATCTAAAAATGCTCACCGTTTGTCAGCTACAAACTTACATTAAGGAGGCAACCAACCCAGCACAGTCAAATTAAATGGCATTGGTCTGCCTTGTGTGCTTCACTGTATTGGGTCTTTTGTCTTTGCCTGTTATGTTTTCTCATTAGAAAATACTTTCTCTGTTCTGCTAAACTAGGACATAGGATGCTGCCCACATTAAGGAGATGAAAATTATTAGCTAACATCAGAAAGTTTACCAGACCTCACTTAAGAGTCCTAGGATTATGAGGGAGGCTGTTCTCTTATGTGAGATCTATCCTCTGCCATGGTCTAGTATTTTTCTAGTTTTTCCATTTTCCCCCTCACTGTTACAGCAGATGCAAAGTACGAAGTAGTGTCTTTGCTTAATGTCAGTATAGATAATTAGAAATGAAACCTCTTCAGCTAGTATGTTAATAGTAGTGGGCAGTTTTAGAAATCTGTTGAATTTTTCAGAAAGGGGATAGATATCCTAATAGCAAACTGTAGTACAGTACTTTGCCACAAAAATGAATTGCAGTTCATTTTACACCATTTAGAACAGTAAGTCTGACCCCTCCTGGTGTTCTTTTTTCCCTTGTGAATATTTTGAATTGTTCTTCACATGAAAACATTGTAAGCTGTGTGTTCTAGTTTTCTTTATATTTCTACAAATTTCCATACTCTTTTGTATCTTCTTGATGTCAGTCTTGCAAGTAGTTTTAGGATGTCAGCAGCAAAATTTTTGAGATGCCTTGTCTACTGATAATTAATTACTCTGCATGTTGGCTATCATAGCCAGATCCAATTATTCATTATGTCATATATCTAAGTTGGGTCAAATATGTGAAGTATAGGGCAGTGTATTCACGTTAGTAAATCCATGTACTTTGAGAATTTTAATAAACGTGTATAGCAATTTGTTGCACAAGCAGTTAAGCTTTTTCGATAAGGTGTACCAGTTGTAAGCTAAATCCAAAGGTTCACTTTCACTTTAGATATGTCAAGATGATCATGCTTAAGGTAATTTTTTTTTCTGGTCTGCTTTTTGAAAGATTAACAAGAATCTTGCCTTCATCTAAGGATCATAAATCATTTCATAGTAACATTGTCTTTGTTGAAAGTTAAGTAGTAACTGCTAAGATTCAATTTTCCGTTGGTGTGTTGTACCAACATTCATGGTTGAATCCTACTTTTTTAGTCCAGGCAGAGAAATGTGAAATAGTAGAAGTAGAGCTTGAGTTTTCTGTTTCAGCGTCCTGCAATTCTAAAGAAAATCTTTACGCACTCTGATTTTTTTTCTGGGAGGGTGGATTTTCATATTCAGATTCTGGAAGACTTTATGAAATACTTCATTAGAAGAAAAATCCGCAGTATTAAACTGTTGCAGAGAGAAAAGATTGAATTCTTCAGAGGTCATTATTAAGACCCCTCAAGGTTTTTGTAGGAAGGCTCAGGTGAAATTATGCCACCCTGTAATTTGAAGTGGCCTCACTGTCTTCATAAATAACATCTAGGGAAAATGAAGTAGGGTGTAATATCTTGCTTATACAACACAGAAAAGTTATGCCTTGCATAAAATAAAGTTTCGATGTTTCAATACATGTTCAGGGAATATAGTTTGTTCTGCATGAAATGAAGTATTTATAGACATGTATGTGAAATTACTAATTATTACAGAAAGATGCATGCATACAAAATTTTTCATTTATACTATAAAATAAAAAATAAGCAGTGCCTTCTGCTCCGTTTGTCAGATGGAAAAGATTTGGATAACGGCAGCTTAAGTATCTGGAAAGTATCTGGAAAGAGGATTTATTAAGTTATCAGAATACTGACAGCTGACCCCTTTGAATCCATCCATGTTTAGCATTTTCAGATTGAGACACCTAGGAGTTAAATTTGAGGAAAATAAGTTTTTGCACGATTTGGGTGACATTGGATATGACCAAATAAAATACCAAGGAAATAGTGTAGTGCTTATTGCTGACTGATGTCAATACAGAGCCATAGTTTGTAATAATATTTCTGATAAATTTTCTGATTAAGTGTCATAAAGAGTAAGAGTTGAGGAGAGAAGGATGATCATCTAGAAGGATGAGCATCTAGATATTATCTTTCAGAAAAAAGAATATATGGAACATTTGAACTGCATTTTGTTACTTCAGGTCAACCTGGATTATTTTTTTCAACAGCACAGGATCAAATTTTAGTGTCAGTCTCCAAGGGTTGCATGAAAAGAAGAAACAAAAGGGACATTTTTTTTCTATGGCTGCATGGGGACATCTGAAACACTTTTGTATTTTGGTTGTTTATGGTTTAAATTTTGTATTGCAACGTCTACTACTGATGGATTATGAACTGCAAGTTTTACTGAGTCAGATAATTATATTATCAAAATGGACATAAAGATCTTGTTGTTGATGGCTCTTAGAGTCTTCACCTCAAATACTTTTTACTTTTAAAAATGTCATTTTCAACTTTGAGAAAATCTCCAGAAAGGCAATACAGCTTCTGTAGGAAATCAAACAGATTTGTACTTCTTGTAAGTGTGTACTAATGGAAAACCTAATGTAATTTGCCTGACTTTTTTTTTTTTCAAGTACAAACAGATACTTATGTATTTTGATTATTTGTTTGTTTGCATTTTAAGGAAAAACTGTATATTAATTTTTCAAGTCATCCTGAAGTGCATAAGAAGTTAATTAAAATATTTGATTCTGATGAAATTGGGATTATTCCATAGTCATTTTAGTAGGTATAAAAAATTAAGCAACAGTGATGCAATCTGATTACCTTTACCTATGTTTCTCAGATGTATTCTATTTTGAAACGTTTTGCTTGTCTTAGTTTTCCTTTAGAGCAATTGAATGCTGTACTCTAAACACTGTTTAGTGGTGGAGTCTGTTTAAGTAATCAATATTTAAATTGATGTAAAGAAACTCAGCCAACACACTTTAAATAGGTGGCCTGGTTGTTCTAAGCAAGATGATCACCCAGTTGCTCCAGCCAGATAAGGAAACTTTTGAAAACTGGGACAGTCCTTTAATTGTCTAAATATAGCTTTAGGTTCCTAATTTTAGGGCAACTTATTTTAAAGCAATTCATCTCACTAGATGAATCTTTCTTTTAATGCAATATCTCCCAAACTATAACTCAGTTGTGGAAACAGAGGATGTTTGCAGATTCATAACTCTTGATTTTGGGGTGAATGGTAGGCTCAGTCTAAGGCACAAGGTGGGCGCCCAGCCCAGACAGAAGGATGTCACATTCCACAGGTGTACAGATGAAGGGTCAGAGTTGGTCATACCATAATGTGCATCCTAGTTAATACAGATAAAAGCAGAGTTAGTTTATCTGGGTTAAATACCTCCTTTGGCCATAGTTGTTATGAATCCTAACTAAAATCTGATGAATACAAGGCAAGAATTTTGTCACTTCTACCCCAGCCTGTGTTGAAAATATGTTACTATTGTATTAATAAAATTTGAGTGCTCATGTAGCCACCCCAGCTGATGACTGAAAGGATGGTCATGGCTACATAGTAACTGAGGAATTTGTGTAAAAATGATTTGAAGACATTTTTGAAAAAGCCTGTAAGTTTTGAAAAGTTCAGTTCTGCAAACTCATCTTTCTGTCCAAAACAGTAAAAAGTCTTCTGTAGCTGTATCTAGCAGCCAAAAACTCAACTCTCATTATGTTGATGTTTTCCTAATGGTTAGCAGACAAATCTTTGTAGTTACTGTAGACTTTATTAGCAGAAAGAACTGTGCCTTGGAGCTGGAAAATGCCAGGAGCAATGAGACTGGTAGGAAACTTAAAATCTGTACATCAACCATATTGCTTTGGAAAGTGGCGTTCCACAAGTGGAGAGACATTGAGTTATAAACAGTTTATAAATGCTGTTCAGAACAGGAGCAAACCTCCACATCTGACCACTCTTCCATGTTGTCTACTCCACTTTCTGCTGTGTAGTGCTGGAGAAGAGACCTTTGTTAATGATAAGAGTAGGTATTCTTCACTAAGTGCCTGTTGTCTGCTGGTACCTTGGATTGTGTCATGCGTCACTGTACTTCACATTAAATGTGTACTGAATGACAAGAAGCATTTCAGATGCATTCTTTTCTATAACACACTAATGCAAAGCTGCCAAAATGTATCAGCCCTGTTCAAGACATTCTTTTACAGATGTTTTGTTATGAGCATTTTCCTTAAAAGGAATAGTATGTACATCCATGCAAATCCTAGAAGAATGAAAAGATAAACACATCTGTTATCTCAGTGCTGCAAATCTTTTTGCTTAAAAAAAAAAAAAAAGCTGGTTTTGCAGGTATAAAATTAAAGTTGAAGCGAAAATATTTTATTGATTCTCCAGCTTGTTATGTATTTAAATTGACAGGATTTTATCTTTTTACCAGGAACCAGAACAACTACGAGTTTGTACTAGAGAGGAGATGCACTCTCACTGTAGGAGTGAGAGTGCATTCTCAGCATTCTCACTGAAGTAGGAGGACTTCAGGTGTAGATAGCAACTGTTTTGCTCTAACTAACAAAAACCAACAATTGTTCTTGGAGTTTATTTACTTATTCAGGACACTAATTTGACCTGCCAGTTCAAATATGTTTGTAAAAGTGAGCAGAATGTTTAGGACTCATGATTGTGCCAATTCTGTTGGCAGTTTCAGTTTCCAAAATGCAAAGCAGATCTGTGGTACTGAAAGAATATCCTCCTTTTCTTCCCTACAACTTCAGTAAGAAAAAAAAGAAGTTGTAAGAAGAAAAGAATTTGTTAAAAAAAATTAAAGTGTTTTCTTTTTTTAAAAGTGTTTTCTTTGTTTAAAGTTTGTATGGAATCCACACCAGAAGGGCCAAAAGATCCTTTTATGTGTCATTGGGGCATCATATCAAGGCTCTAGGAGATTCACTGAAATTTCTCCAGGCCTCTAGGAAAGCATTTTCCTTCTCTTTGTTTGAAATAGTAGTTACAATAAAGATGAATAATTATTAACATTTGCTTTATACTTAGACCTAGTGACACTAATAGCTGTGCCTGGATGTTTCTTTTTTGGGGGAAAGCTTCATCAGCTACTTAACTATAATGCTTACATCATCTTCCTAAATACCTGTATAAATTGTGCATGTGTTCTATGAAATGCAAAGTAAAAATGAAAATAAGATTGAAACTAATTTCTTATATACTAGTTTAAGGGTGATTATAAATACTAAAGTGTTAAGATGATTGTGGTGTAAGAACTTTGAGTAATATTTAGTCTAGTTTGCCTGTCTGTCAATTCATCTTCATAATTGAATTATTTTAATAGGAGCAAAACCTTATAATAAGTCAGTGAAGCAGTTGCAGTGATCTTCAAGATATTTTCATAAAAGTTGTGTTTACAGATGTTCCTTAACAATATAATTCTTTTAAGAGAAATTTCAAAAAGGGTAATAATATCTAGAGATACCAGTTTAGATGTATATTTCAAAAGCCTAAGGGCTCATTTACTCCTTTGAAGGAACTGCAGAGAGTAACCAAATTGCATAATAAAAAATGCTTAAATAATTTCAAATTCATCATAATAAGAAACTGAAGTATATTTTATAAGATGCTAGGAAAGAAAGGGGATATAAGTACATAATACCCATGTACAACATCTAGCTCAAGAAATATTCAGTTCTGTGAGGCTTGTTTCAACCTGATTAAAACAATATGAATCAGCAATAAATTAAAATAGTCATTATTGTTTTTCAGTGTGGTATGTACAGGAATAAAAATAAAGGATACTAGATAATTTTCTTCTCCTTTGTTTGTTTTTTCTGAGGATTTTTTTCCACTTCTTCAACAAAATTAGGCTTTATCTCCTGACAAAGTAACAATATTTCATTGAGGCAAGTTGGTTAACTTGCCATGTCTCAGGCATTTAATAATTTTTCTTTTTTTAAGGTACTCTAGTATATGTGTCCTATCAGTAGTTGCCTTAGAAGCCTTGGTCTACAAAGCACTTAATCACACAAGAATGTACAATGCTTTGGGTTGGAAGGGACCTTAAAGATCATCTAGTTCCAGCCCTTTTCAATAGACAGGGATGCCACCCATTAGACTGGGTCACTCAAAGCTCCATCCAGCCTGTATCTGTGCTTGATGAACAACTCCAATGCCTAAAGCAACTTCTAAATAGGATGAATAAAATTTAAAAAATAACAAACAAAAGTACAACCAAAACAACCCAACACCCAAACAAACAAATACCAGTGTTAGCTTTTTAGCTCTATCAAGAAGTTTTTCTAGAAAAATAATGAAGAAAACTTCTTTCAGTTGTTTCCCCCTAGTGCAATTTATCAACCCAAATGCAGCAGAGAGGGTCTGAATGAGCCAGCACTGCCCTTGTAGCCAAGAAAGCAACCCTGGGGGCACTAGGAAGAGCATTGCCAACAGGTCAAGGGAGGTGATCCTGCCCCTCTCTCAGCCCCTGTGAGGCCTCACCTGGAGTGCTGGGCTCCTCAGGACAAGAGAGACATGGAGCTCCTGGAACAGGTCCAGCTGAGGGCAACAAAGATGATTAAAGAGCTGGAGCATCTCTCTCTGGTCCTGTTCAGCCTCAAAGAGATGATTTATCAGTGTCTATCAGTATCTGATGGGAGGGTCTCAATAGGATGGATCAGGCTCTTCTCAGAGGTGCTGAGCAGAAGGACAAGAGACAATGGGCAAAAACCGATGCACAGGAAGTTCTACCTGAACATAAGGAAGAACTTTGCTGTGCAGGTGACCAAGCAGAATGCCCAGAGTGGTTGTGCAGTCTCTCTCACTTGAGATACTCAAGAAGTGTCTGGATACAATCCAGTGTCATGTGCTCTGGGATGACCCTGCTGGAGTAGGGAGGTTGAACGAGGTGAGGCACTGTGGTCCCTTCCAACATAACCCATCCTGTGGTTCTGTGATTCAGAACAGAGGATATGCCAACAGGTGACTCCACAGAACTGCTTAGGCTGCTTGGGTCTTCTTTGAAGTTTTTGGCTTGCCTTTGGGTTTTTCTGAAATGTTGTATGGGGAGAAACTTAGAGTTGAGTGAGTTTAGACTCAGTTATTGACTGGTGAAGATGTTTGATATCTCTACCCTATTATGATTTGTACATTTCAAGCTTAGTTTTGCCAAACACCTGAAAATATGTCCTTTTGTATTCATTATACCAGTCAACCAAAACAGAGTGTTCAAAGGCATACAAATCCTGCCGTACCTTCTGGCCTGATTTGGAACAACTTCTGCTAGCATACTTAGCAAAAATATTTGGTAGGGTTTTTTCTGTATTTTAATGCTGGACGCTTTTTTTTCTGAGTTTACTTTTGAAATGCCAATAAAAATCACTAATTTATTGTACAGAAATAAGGCTAGATAAATTCTCCTTGGAGGAACAGAGCACCTAAAGACTTTCCCATAAAAATGACAGTCATTTCAGTCCTTGTACTCAATATAACTGTCAATTTTAAGAAATTTTCTGGAGGAAATGTACCTGCTATTATAACCCTTGTGCCAGATTTGTTTGCAATTGACTAAAGAGGTTCAAAAGCTGTATGGACAGTCATGGCACTACCATAAGCTGCAATTCTTTTGGAAACCAGAATAAACCTGCTGATATTTCTGTCCAGCAGCAACCAAGAAGCATTTGTTTCTTTTTGTTCCGCTTCTGTACAAAACAGGATTGATATTCATTCTTTATCACTTTTTCAGACCTGAGGTGTGTGATTCTGATTCTGCATTATAATTGAAGACTTAAAATCTGTTTTAGAACTTTATATCATTCTATAGGCAGTTGTCTTTGCAAGATAATCATGTGAAATATAGAACTGATTTTTTCTTCAGTCATCATTCCTTTCCACTGTGGACATTGTTCAGCTTACGTAGCATTCTGAAGAGGTCTGTTTAAAATGAAGGGTTTTTCAAGTCTGTTTTCATAATGTGCCCTCTTGGTCAAATGTCATATGTGCTTTATTTAATTTTATCACTGTTTTGATCGTATTTCTAGGTTTTACTCTAATCTTCCTTTTACTGATAGCATTCATACAGAATCATTTAAGTGTCTACAGCCACTAAGTGTAGGTCTTTCACATGATTACATGTAAATCATGAATTAAATATCGTGTTATTCAGTGGTGCAGGTGTTTTTTCTGAATGTGGAACTGTATCAATTACATTCATGTGGTATTTTCCCAATTTTCCCATATTCTCCCAAGCTGAAAATACCCATATTTAATATCCTCGTACCCTTGCTCAACCACTGCTGTGTTAGACTCCTTGTTACTTAACATGCTTTATAGGCTTCTCAAGCAAATGTTGATCCACTGTTCCTCTCTTTTCTTTTGTTAATGTCCTTCAGTTGTCCAGCCAGTGAAATATGAGGGGTTTCTGTCAAATCCATATTATCAGTTTCCAACTGACGTAGGAAGATGAAAGGCTCTTACTTTTCTTTCATTTCTTAGGAGTAATAGTTTTGCTTTGAAGTTTTTTTCTGTTATTATTGGCAATCTTGATGTTTCTGTGTCTTTTCTCAGTTTTGTTTGTACTGTAATACTGTAAGAAAATAATTCTGGTTTATGTTTGTAAAGCTCTCATACACTGAAGCCCTAGCTCTAGTAGTTTATAGGCACTGATTAATTGTAACCCAAAAAAATAATGACTGTTTAAATTATTGTGTGTTAGCTTCTTGCCATAAGGAAGTTGCTCCAGTTTTAGCTTTACAGTACTGAATGATGCCTTGTGACTACATAGGTCTTTTGAGAAGGGGCACAAATCTGTAGAAAAGACTCAATGTCTTCACTAGGAAAATTACTCTTAACTAGATCTTGTTTGCACATTAGAATACTTTTGATCTTTCTAATTGCAATTGGTTCTGAGATACCCCTGTCAGTTTTTTGTACCATGATTACAAACCTGTTTCAGAGCCAGCCATTACCCTTGGGTCCTCAGCCATTTTGCCTCTAGCTCTCTTATTTATTTAATTGCTGTGTGAAGGACATTTGTCTTGCAGGCAGCTCCTCTGTACACACTGTGTATTTTCTTTCCAAACAGTGCTCATCAAAACCAGTCAGCAAGAGCTTACTGCTCCCCATATTTTGGGTTTGTGCTAGATTTTAATTATGATTTTCACCTTACATAGAGTCTTAGATAGAATAATTTAGGTTGGAAAAGAGCTTTAAGATCATCAAATGCAAACACTAACCCAGGACTCCAAGCCCACATGGCAGGGTTGGAGTGGACTGTTATTTTCACAGTGTATTAGTGTTTCCTAATTTCTGATGAAGTCATCTCTGTCCTGTAATTACCTGAGATTACTTCCTTCATTTTCTCTGCCAAATTATTTTCCACTTTTTCCAAAGAAATGTTATTATGAAGCTTCCTTCATTTTAAAATTACTTGGCTGTAATCCGTTCTGTTACCCTTTGCCATTCTGTTCTGGTGTGGGTTTTCTGTACTGTAGGTGTAGAAACAGTCTGGGTTAAACAGTTTTACTGATAGTTGTAATACTCTAGTATTTACTGCTGGTCTAACAGTCTTTCCGACAGCATGGAGCTGGAAGTAATGGTTCCAAGCTGTCACTGTCTGTGATTAGCTTCTGTGGATGTTAGTTCAGCCAGACCCATGCTGTCTGCTTATCAGTACAGCCTAGTTGCCTCTGTAGTGTGTACACTACAGAGTACACACTGAAGTTTTTCTGGGGCCATGTCGAATAGAGAAAATGAAACCGGAGTATTAAGTTCTAAAGTAAGATGTATACACTTACTGATGCTCATGGTTGTACAAGAGCTTTCATTTGGACATAGTGCTAAACCCAAACTATCTGAGCAAGGGACATGAGGTTATTAACTTAGAATTAGCTTAGAATTAAGACACTTAAATTGAGGTCACTAGGCAAGAATTGGGACTTCAGAGTAAGGGGCATGAGAGAAGAGTTTTGACACTCAGCAGTGCCTGATACTCTCCTGTGTTGGTTTTTCCTGATTGGTCTCTTGGGTATTGGACTATGTTGGATTTTGTGAGCTGTGAAACAGAAAATCAGAAATAGAAACAAAGATGATGGATAGAGGAGGTAGGGCATAGTAAATTTCTCCTAAGTAGCTCCTATAAAGATGATTTTTTTTTCTTTAAGCCAATATCCTGATTTCAGTCATGTTACGGTTAACTTTTGCCGTAGCCAGGAGCGGGTATGGCTGGGACCTGGAGGATTGATCTTTATTACCTCATGTCGTTCCTGGGGCTGGGGGAAGGGAGCCTCTTCCAACGAGAAGGATTTCCTTCCAGCTGAATAAGCATGGTGCCAGTTCTGAGCCGGAAGGAGTGGTTGGATACCATTGGTTCCGAGCTGGAGGGAGCAGTCTGGTGGCACAGGCTCTGAGCCAGAGGGAGTAGTGAGGTATTACTGATTGTCATGGGTTTCCACAGGGAGCAGTAATGGGATTTTTCTCTTACGGTCCCTGCCATTAGTATTGGTGCTTTTAATCTTCATTTTTTTATCTGGTTGGCAGTCCCAATAACTTGTTCTTATCTCAGCCTGTGACCTTTACCTTTTGGGCCTCCAGTTCTGCTCTCCAGCCCTCCTCAGTGGGGAGAGGGAGCAAGTGAATGGCACATGGTTTGGAGAGTCTCACTGGGAGCAATAAATTGAACTGTATCATTTGTAAACCACAACAGCCAAAAACTCTGGGTACCATTAATATCAGATCTTCAGATTACTTGGAAAGATTGAGTCATTTTACAAGAGCAAAGCAAGAACATGGCAATATACACAAGTTGTTACATTCATATGGGATGCACACCATTTGGTAAGTTCAGCTATGTCTTCCCACAAATATATCAATGCAAGAAAATTTGAAGCATATGTTCTGGCAAAAGCAAGCAGTTACCAAAGATGTTAGGAGTTCCTAGACTTTCTATTCTAAGATTTGTGCTTTTCTTTGTAGTATTAAAGTTGTGGCTTTGAACTCATTCTTGCTGTAACATGCTCTTCACAAATTACTTTTCAAAGGCAGAACAACCCACAGTTTAGTTTTAAAGAGTTTTGTTTTGTTTTGCCTTTCTTGGAAAAGTAAAGGTATTTTCACACCTGAAGGACGGGATGCCATCCAGAGGAACATGGACAAGCTCAAAAATTGGGTGCACAGGAATCTCATGAGGTTTAATACGGCCAATAGAAATATGCTACACCTGGTCAGAGCAAGCTATCAGCAGAGGCTGAGGCATGAAGGGATCAAGAGCAGCCCTGCAGAGAATGATCTGGGGATACTGGTGGATGAAAAGCTGGACATGACCCAGCAATGTGCACTCAGCCCAGAAGTCCAAGCACAGCCTGAGCTGCATCCAAAGCAGTGTGGACAGCAAGGCCAGGGAGGGGATTCTGCCCCTCTGCTCTGCTCTGCTGAGACCCCACCTGCAGTGCTGTGTCCAGCTCTGGGGTCCCTGCACAGGAAGAACATGGACCAGTTGGAGCAAGTCCAGAGGAGGGCCAGAAAAATAATCAGAGGGATGGAACACCTCTCTTATGAGGAAAGTGAGAATTGGGTTTGATCAAACTGGAAAAGAGAGGCTTTGGGGTTACCTAATTGTGATGTTCCAGTACCTGAAGGGAGCCTGCAAGAAAGGTGGAGAGAGACTGATTTACAAGGCCATGTAGTGATAGAACAAGGGGGAATGGCTTCAAACTGTAAGAAGACACATTTAGATTAGATATTAGGTAAAAATTCTTTACTGTGAAGGTGGTGAGGCACTGGAACAGGTTACTCAGAAAAGTTGTGGGTGCCCCATTATTGGAAGTGTTCAAGGCCAGGTTGGATGGAGCTCTGGGCAGCCTGGTCTAGTGAAAGGTGGTCCTGCACATGGCAGGAGGGTGGGGACCAGATGATATTTAAGGTCCCATTCAATCCAAAACATTCTCTGTTTCTATCGCTTTTGTAATGCAGTTACATATAAATTGTTAAACTTAATTTTAAAAGGAGAAATGTGATCATAATACAGTTTTACTCAGCCTTTTTGGTTTTGTTGCTTCCTTCTTTTACTGTCTTGTGATTTTTATTGTCCTTTTTCACAGAGAACTTCTTCTCACATTCCTGTTTTAGCAG
Organism: Entomyzon cyanotis; assembly: GCA_024500445.1. Classification (NCBI taxonomy): domain Eukaryota; kingdom Metazoa; phylum Chordata; class Aves; order Passeriformes; family Meliphagidae; genus Entomyzon; species Entomyzon cyanotis. The sequence continues at coordinate 31,901,414 of JAKEPQ010001021.1, read as the reverse complement.
TATGTTTCATCATCTTGTTAAAAGTAACTTGTATAAAATTTAAGAATATTACCTGTTTTTACCATCTTCTTAAGAATTACTTAAAGTGACCTTCCAGAAAATTGGTTTATCAAAAACAGTTATGAGCTGGATGTGAAAATATGTTCTCTTTTTCTTCTTGCAGCCTGCAAATGATAACCTGCATACAGATGATGAGCATGAACTCAGAGGAGATAAAGAAAGCTATCTCTGTGCTGTGTGTCTGGATGTTTATTTCAATCCTTACATGTGCTATCCATGCCACCATATCTTTTGTGAACCTTGCTTAAGGATGCTTGCCAAAGACAATCCAGCCAGCACTCCATGTCCACTGTGTCGCACTACAATTGCCAGAGTCTTTTTCCAGACAGGTATAAAAATGAAAGTTTTTACAACATAGAAAAATATTTGTAGTTTTCCATCCTGCATGCATGCAGAGCAAATTTGGGTAATGTTAATCCACTGCAATTTTCTTTCCATTTAATTCCTCCTAGGACCATTCCATGGAAGTTCTCTTCAGTGTCAAGGAGCTATTCAGGACATGTGCTTTTAAACTTCCTATTTTAGAATGAAATTCTGATATTTTGTATTTCTTTTGTTTCTTCTTACTAAATAATAACAAACTCCAAATATAATAAACATTTCTCAAACTATACTACTGGAAAAATACTTTTAAAATTGCTACCTTAATGGCACACAAAAAAATGTTTTTTTCATTTATGACATTAGATTTGGACACCAGTGAAAATAAAGGCTGGCAGAACTCTTGATAATCTTCTTAAATTGTCCCATCCTGGCCTCTTATAACCTCATCTCTAGTGTTCCTTACTCCTAACAGTAGGAAAATATGGTGAATAGGGGTTATTTGATGTCAGATGAGGCATAGAAATAGAAAGAGGGTAAGTAATCCTGCAGATAGAGTATCTGGAACAGCATGAGTCAGTCTTTTATGTCCAAAACTTATATGGTAGATTCAAGTATCATTGATAAAATTGCATTATAGTATCTGGAGTTCAGTCATTTCCAGTACTAAAAACTGTGCATAGACAGATCACAAAGTATTGGAAATGACTCAGCCGTGCAGGAGTGTTTGTTTAATTTTAGATGCTTCAGAGATCTTGCAGTGATCCTCTTTAAACTGTTGTGAGTGCTGTGATGATGATGATGGGTTAGGGACACAGACTAAAGTGCGATTTCACATTGATCAGCAGAGCTGCCCACCTTCTGTTTCTGGTTGTGCACAGGTTCTTCCTTTGTACAGGTATAACTTTGTATGATTTGATGGAAGATCAGTTGGAGGAACTGGCTGGGATAAATAAGATCTCATTTGGGTTGGAAGAAGGCATTTTTCAGACAAACCTATTGCCCCAGGGTGATTCACTAAGCAGCTGCTGTTGGCCAGGGATAGAAACTGGCTATCCCTGCACTGACTGCACTGCAGAGAAAATGGAAGGAAAGCTGCAGTCTGAGCACTCTCAACCCCCTGCCTGTCTGGTGTGTAGAGATTTCAAGCTGTTCTCATTTCATTTCCCTAATGTTTGATGCCTGCCTTCAATATGATGTACAGCTGAAGTGTGTTTCACTGATAGTTAGGTTTTTCTAGGGCTATTTAAATTTTAAAAAAGCTATTTGGCAGATTTGCTGTAGAAAAATACTACTGGGAGAGCACGAAGGGAGAATGAAGATGCTTCCTAAAATGTATTTGCAAAACTTTTCAACACGTTACAGTCATCTAAGTGAAATATTACCAGGATTCTTTGTAGCCTTTAAGTACTTAACATACAATGAGTAAAAATGCCTGGTGGGAGGGAGTGAAGAAGAAGGAGCCAGATTCTTCTGAGTAGTGTTCACTGCCAGCTCAAGAGGCTTTGGGCACAAATTGAAACACATGATATCCCATCTGAACACCAGGAAACACTTTTTCATGTGAGAGTGGTCAGACAGTCTGGTCAGAGCTGTGGAGTGCCCATCAAAAGCCAGATGGACATGGTTCTGGCCACCGGCTGAAGTTAACCCTGCCTGAGCAGTTTGACTAGTTGTTCTCAAGAAGTTCTTCCCTTTCAGTCTAACCTACTCTGTTAAGATATTAAATAGGTGTGTAGTTTTTTTTGAGGAGAAGGATTCATGTGACTGAGGAGGAAATACAGTGTCATGGATATCTAAATAGTCTACTATAAATAGAGAACCATAACAGTGCATAAGATGTTTACTATTAACAACTTTAGATAAGAGAAATCAGCACCTATTTGTATATTGCAATTCAGTGTATAGCAATATATGCTTGACTTAGCAATATATTTAAAAATAGGTACACTTATTTAGTTTTGTTTTATTATATATATTAAGAAAAATATTTTGAAATTTTCCAGTGCATAACATACTGAACAACTTTTAAATGAACCAAGGGGTATTGATAATATTGTATTCTTAGAAAAATTAGTAAAATCAGCACATTAAGAAGATGGATGGTGCCAGAGCAATGTAAAGGATAGTAATTTTTTTTTCACTCAGATGATTTATTAAGCTTTTTGAAAGTTATGCTAAAATCACTGCTGCTGTAGGTTTGTGCAGGCAGCAAAGTTGCTAGTACTCTATACATACTTCTCTAATGCTGCAGCTGGGACGTCTTATTTCCCTCACTAATTTTTTTTTGGAAGCTTTCTTCAGCTTTCCGTTTGTATATGTGCATTTATTTTACAAAGATACATCAAAAGGAAAGTTAAGGATATATTCAGAAGTTCACTTTTTAGCTTGTACAGTTTTTCAGACTGAGCATAACTGCAACAGAAGGATGAATGTGACATGTTAAAAAAAAGGGGGGGGCTAACAGGTTGAGTATCCATCAATTATGGAGAAAAACAGTGTTTAACTGAGAGCTGCAAAGCCAGATTTGAGCCACAAAGATACTTCCTTTGGCCGGTTGCCTTGATCAGCTGAGCCTTTTTTACAGATTTCCCTTAAGCATGAGTTCCAGTTCAGATAGGTTGCTCTGATGGTGTTCACCATGCATTATTGTCTTTCTTAAAGGCTTTTTTAGAAGCCCTTCTCCCATTAGGATAAACTCAAGTCTGATTAGAGGATAGGGTGCCTAGGATGCACCTAAGGGAACAGCTTTTGAGCTGATTGCCCCAAGTAACTTTCCAAGTTACCAAGTATCTTTTGAATGCTTCACCTGTCGGGAAAGAGCGATCTTCTACACTTCCATTCATATAAATTTTCATTTATGTTGTTTCCAATAAGGGCCAGATCTGACACTCATGTGCAATGCATGCACCACTTGGGAGGAATGCAGATTCAGGGTACTGGTTGTGCAGGGGAGGTCCAGGCACGTTGCAGGGAGGGGGTTGTATATGAACAGAAACACGGGTGACCTGGCCAACCTGAGGGATTGAAAGCCTCACCAGGTAGCCTTATAGAACCCAGCAGGACTTGTCACCACTGCCTTTTCTGGAAAACAGGAATTAGATGCCTCACCAGAGGTTTCAGGATTTAAATCTGGACAATAAAATTGAAAGAACTTTGTCAATTTCTATGGTCTGTACCAGGAAATTAAAATGTTCTCTGTCTATGCTATAAGAGGCAAGCAGAGTCTCATCAGAAGCCTGAATCTGAATAGTACTTAATCCAAATATGTTCAGTAGCATATAAAGTTCTTTTATAAAATTTAAAAAAAACCACTAGTGAAAAATACGATTCGCTCATTTTACATTTAGGAGAGAAAATGGCCTTTTTTCCTTCTGTGACAGCAGTTTATATGTGCAGTAGCTCTATTTCCACATAATGAGATAGAGGGTTTGAAGATTCCTGTGCTCTTCATGTATTGTGTGGCCTCATTCCACCTGCACTGTGACATGGTCAAATAAAGGGTAATTTTTAGAATAAGACCAGCATGGGGTTTTTACTTCAAATCTGCTAATATCTTTCTCTTACACAGAAAAAGCTACTGGAACCAGAGAGTATTTGGAATTTTTACTTCCTTTTTGGAGCCTGCTTAACTTTCCTTATTTTGCCAGCAAAAAGGATTTTATCCTTTCATAAAATATTTATTATTAGAAGAGTATGTACCATTGCATTGGGTGACATAAGGTAATAATACACAAGCCTTCTCAAAAAAACCCATGAATGTCTTTTCTTTCTTTGAAGGTACAAAAGGAAATATGGTTGCAGCTACTATTAGTATTTATCTGGAGCCATCTCGGTTTGGAGACACAAATTGAGCAGGGCTTTGATGGACAGGGGGTTGAAGTTTTTCCCTGTTTACAAGCTTAGAAACCCTGTTTGTTATCAGCAGATCAATTCTGTGGTAGGAAAATACTGTTGTTTTTAAATTGCTTTCCATTGCATTTCTATGGATAAGTTAGTTTGGCAGTTCTGAGTTGCAGTCACGTAGGTATTTCCCCAAATTATACCCTGAGAAGATGTTGGTTTCTTGAGATTAGTAAATAATGCCAACTCCTCCAGTGTGTCGTGAATCATCCAACAAATGTTTTCTTACTTCCCTTAAATCCAAAGTACTTTAAAAAATCTCAAAAAAAATTTCAGACTCTTCCCTTTTCTTTGCATTACTGACTATTACTGAGTGGTGGTGTTAAATAAAAAGCAATGTGAACTGAGAATTAATACCACAGTCATTTTTATGGATATAATATTTATTCATAGACATCATCATTTTTCTGTAAGTTAAATAGCCTGATTTCTTAAATACTTCATTTTTGCCAGAATTTGACATCATCCTTTCTAATTTTTTCTTCCAAAGAAACAGAATCAAAACAGAATGTTTAAGACTTGCTCTTGCTATATATGGAAATGCTTGGGTAAATGTGATTTTTAAAAAAAATTAAGAGATGTTCTAATCAGAAAAGGATTACACAGTAGATATGGCATTTTTATTTTGTATAAATTTATGCAAATTATTGCTTTATTTAGATCATTGATGTGTACATTCTTTCCTCTTAATTATTGTAGAACTGAATAACTCTACCAGATCTTTTTTCCCAATGGAATATTTGAAGCTAAAAGAAAATTTTCAAAAATCCAGTTCTGCAAAATGGCCTCTACCAAGCTGCCAGAAAGCATTCAGAGTTTTTGAAGGTAAGTTTTTTAATATATGCCTAAATATCATTCAATCTCAGGTGTAATATTTGAAAATAAGTCTCTCATTAATACATGCCATTGGCAAACAGATGGATGATTCTTAAAGTAGAGCTGAGTTTGATTCTCCCGGGTGATTCATACACAGTGCTCTGAATCTAAAGATAAACTACAAATTGTAAAAAGACAATGTGTGTATATACCTTTTCTGTGCATATTACCAGGGTAATTGTATGTAGCTGCGTCTTCAGAAAAATTTCTGTCTGCATAGTGGAATAAAGAAAATTACTCTACAAAAGGGTTACTAGTTCTGAATGTGGTCAATAAAGACCTCTCAAAAAAAAAAAATCAGAATCAGTCTTTTATGAAAGAAGTCAAAAAACCCATTTTGAATAATACATATTATTCCATATTGCTTGTTTAGTACATATGAAATGGAGTACAGGGTATGGGTTTCTCTTTATTGTATGAAGAGAGCTTAGTCCTCTTGTTTTTACTTTAACACTTAAACATTTTCATGATTAACTAGTTGCTGACTGAACAACATTTAAGTTAGACCGTTTAAATGCAGGATTCACTGTTTACCCATATTTCCCTGTTTTCAGTCTAATGGCATTTCTTCACCTCATGTACATTTACTTACATAGGTACTTGTAAATACTTTTCATAGTGCTGAATCTTGCTAGTGGATATAATTTATGTTTGTAAGAACAGTATAGATTTCTTCTAAAATTATGTGGAAAAAATAAAACAGGATTTGCATTTTATATTCCTTTTGTAAGTCTATCCGGGCCTTTGTAAAGGTGAAACTTGATAAATTCTGATACTCCAGTTATAAAGCTATGTCATGTAATATAACGATTTGATACTGAAAATACCAAGAAATATTCCTGGCTATCAAAAAAAGCAGACTTGAGAAGTTTGAGGACTGGTAGATTATCTTTGGCATTGCTCAGGAACTGAGATGAGTGTTTATTTTCTCTAACAGGAGCCAGTGTAGTATGGGTGTTGATGCTGGGCTTTTTGGTCCATTTTAATATATATTATGTATGTGACGTAGTTCCTTTATGTTCTGTAGTGTTATATGAATTACGCCTTTCATAAATATGAAAGGCTACAATGCTAAGCATTGTACAAAGCATAAATAATTAGAAATAAAAGGAAGATATGGAGAGGTCACACAGTTTCAGTATTGTGCTACCTGAAAATTCGGCATATAGTTCTACAGAGGTAATTTTGAGCGATGGAATTATGTGTCTCTAAAGGGTAGCCTAAATGTCACACACTAAATGGGAACATGGTTAAGTCTAGTTAATAGGACACCCAAATCACAAACTTTGTCTGAATCTTTGTCTTTGCATTCATAAATAAAAACGTCACTGCCATGTTTCTCTCTTCTGACATTTTATTTCAATAAAAACTACTGCAGGTGTGCATGCATTCAAAATGCAAAGATACAGTATTTTCTTCCTGGATTACTTTTTTGGGCTTATATCTAAATTGTGCTTGGCAGCACCTGAAGTTCCATATTGAGTTTTCATAATTGCTTGTGTTCTCTGCCTCTGGAGGTTCCTAGGACTTAACAGGCATAAAAAACTGAAACAGTGGCAGCAAAGGTCTTCTGACACCATATTCGATTTCATGGCAAATGCAAACCCTGATATCACTGAGAGCTGAAGGGATAAAGAGGGTACTTAGATTAACTTTCTTTGAATTAAGAAGGTAATAGCCTAATAAGACGTTAGAATTTCAGAAGTCAAAATGTAAAGAATGGGAAGAGAAATAGTAGAGTGACTGGAGTGAAAATGGATATGATTACAGTGCTTAGAAAGCAATGAAAGCTTGCAAGTTTGAATGTGAAAATAACCACCTCTATATAAGACTACATTGTCAAATACTGCAATACAATGCTTCACTGTCAAATAAGAAATTCTGTAGCTATGATAGAAGTGCATGTGCTCTTTTTGCCTTCGTATCCAGCAGGTTCAGTGTTCACTGAGAATCTAGCAACTCTTTTCAAACTTCGTATGACTACAGCTTTCATTGTGACAAAACCTCTTCCACAATATCATTTTAATACTACAGATACAAAAATGGTAAACCATGAACAGAAAATCACTCATTAGAGATGCTGGATAAAATCAGACCTCAGAACTATATTGGGATATGAGGAGAGAAAATGGCTGTTAAGAAGCCTAGATTATATACAAGATTTATCAGTTTAACTAATTTAGACTTCTGAACATTGCAGGACTACTAGATAAAATCAAGCACTTTCTCTTTTTCCTTACTTTTTTTCCTGAACTGATTGACTAAGCCAAATATATTTGGTAATCTACATATGAGTCTTCTTTCCTATGAGAGTTTCCATGAGAAATGAAAAAATATCTAACTGATAACCAACCACAGCTTTTGAGTTCTTATCCAAAAAGAAAGAAACCTCAGCACTGCAGCACTTTTAGGCTTTCAAGCTGATGAAAATTGCTCCAGAGTAGTTTGCCCTTATACTGTACTGTCTTTTTTTCCAATAAAATAATTGACAGAATTCCCATTTGTTTCATAAATATTACTTATGATACTGCTCTCTATATGGTATGCTCTGTTTGGTCAAGGATAGGTAAATGAAAAAATGGAAATGCTATTCAAGAAGAATGAAAACAATTCTTCTTTTCCCATTCAGATTTTTAACACATGTGAAATTTAACAAGCCTCTTTTAAATATTCCTCTAAAATGTCTGAATATTCATCTAAAATCATGTGAGATAAACAAAGATATTATATTAGTTATTCTTTTGAGTACTGGCAACTTTTAAAAAATGTAATTGCACAATAGAAATAACATCTCAATAATGGTTTCCTTAAACAGATTTTAAAACAGATAAATAGTGTAGTTTGAATAGAAGAGTTAAATAGCAAATACAAATAGGAGAGTTAAATAGCAATTGGATCCTGTTATAATGTATTCATAGTTTAATAACATGTGTGACCTTTATATGCCATTAAAGTGGAATTGCATTCTGTAAGTGCTGTACAGTCACAGAAAGTTCACCAACTAAGGGTAAGTCTCCAAAAGTAATTTGATACAGAAATGTAGGCTAAAAGAAGTGATTAAGATGATTTAAATTGCAAATATGATACTTAATTTTATAGTCACTTTGGTGTAATCAGTTGCAGAAATTAAAAATGACCGAGAGAGTTAGTGTACTGGGCCTAAAAGTGTTATTTCAAAGTTTTTTTGCATAAATCTGAGATAGAAATACATTGAAGAAGTAGAGGATAAAGTAGTCAGGATAGTGATGGCAGCGCTGTAGATGGATGCTGGCTGCCTGCCTGTAGAGTAAGGCTGTACATATGGCTCAAGAAAAGTAGAGGTATGTGTTCAAAACAGGAGAAGGGGATTATGAAACCTCTGAGTTACAGCTCTTGGTGACTATTTGAAATTATAATTATTCCTAGGCTAATAGGAAATTCCCTCCAACTGTTACTGTTACTAATGTTTTTATTTAAAATATGGCAATTAAATTGAAAGTCTGTTTAAAACTAGAATAATTATTTCTATCTTTACAAATGTTTAATCTAGGAAACATTCCCCAAGTGTTGAATACAATAAAATCTGTGCAAATTCTTTCCTGATCTCATGATTTCATTTAGGTACTTAATCAAAAGATTGACTTGTGCATCAGTCAAGGATTGCACAATAGAGTGTTTTCCAAGCCTACTAATACCAGTGGAAATGACCACCACTTCAGTAGGTCACATATGCCATGTCCTTTTATGTAATCCTTCTCTAGAAAAAATGGTGCACCATTTCCTACCTATTAAAAAAAATATGTGTTTAAAGAAAGCTTTTAATAATACCTGTTGATACTTTTTAAAATATCTCTATAGGGGTACAACATTAAAATTTACTTTCTTGATTCATGATTGTTGTTATTGTGACTTCAGATTGATAGGCAACAAAGGCAGGATGTTAAAAAGGAGAAAATTTACTTTTTACTTTTAAGTGAAGTTTTAAAGACCTTTTAAGAAAATTTTACTTAAGGTTTTAAGTTCATACTTCCTTGTTTAAAAAGAACCAAAAAAAGTAGGACTAGTTTTCAAGTTCAGATACTGTGATCTACTGAGAAGACAGACAAGACAGGTTTTACTGAAAATAGAAGGTGCAGCATCTTATTTTAGCTATAAAGAGCAGTGCTGCCATATAAGAAGGCTCTCAGAATAATCCTGATTTTGGGCTATTTTTCCCAAGTTCTACAGTTTCTGTAGAACTGTATCCATCGTTACTGTACATTTTTCTTTCTGTTAATTTCATTTTTTCTTCATTTCTTTGTTTTAAGGTGTTGGTTTCTTTGTCATAGTATGCAAGGCTGCAGCTGTGGGACTATGCAGTGCTTATTCACCAGAAGGCCCTCCTTCTTTAGCCAGTCAGTCAGATCACAGAATTACAGTTAGGGTCGGGAGGGACATCTGGGATCATCTTGTCCAAACCCCTGCCAAGGCAGGATCACCCAGAGCAGGTGACACAGGAACATCTAGCTGGGTTTTGAATGTCTCTGAAGAGTCCACAACCTCCCTGGGCAGCCTGTTCCAGCGCTGTGCCACCCTCAATGTAGAGAAGTTCTTCCTCATGTTGAGGTGGAACTTCTTGTGTTTTTGTTTATGGCCATTGCTCCTCTCCCAGTCTCTGAACACCACTGAACAGTCAGGCACCATGCTCTTGGCAGCAGCCTTTGAGTTATTTATATGTGTTACTGAGCTCCACTCTCATTCTCTTCTCTACACTAAACAGGCCCAGCTTCCTCAGCCTCTCCTTATAAGATTCTTCCGTATAGATGGTGAAATCACAAAAAGTTAATTTGCACGCCTCTGTTTATCACAAGATGCATTTGCAATCTACAGTCTTCACAGAAAATGAGTTTTCTGCCTCACAAAGACACACTTTACTGGAAAGTGTTGTCTTGGTGCATCTGTTATGCTTGTAGAACACTAATACAAAAAACACAGAATCCAAGCCCTGCTGGTTGAGTGTCTTAGGTCAGCTCCACTGATGGCAACTTTGTATTTTGCTGATCTGTCAGCACTTGGACCCTCACTCTTGCACCCATTTTCCTTGGCCACAAGTTCTTTCAGCTCCAACTGGTAAGAAATGCAAGTCTGATTTCGTGATTCCAGGGTCCCCCTTGGGTCCCATGGGGCAGCTGTGCTCTAACTGCCCTTTATGCCTTTCTTTCTGCACTTCACCGAGTAGACATCAACCTGAAAGGAAAAGAAAATTAAATGGAAGGGGAACTTTAAAATAAAAAGGTCAGTGCCTCAGCAGTATCTTAAGCTACAGCTTCAGGGATGCCACTTTCTGTCCCTGCTGTTTTACCCACAGTGCTAGTTCAAAACATTGTGTACATATCAATAGCCTTGTTTATCTTTTAAGCTGTTTTGCTGAGGCTGTTCTTTAGGGACTCTTTCAAAGCCACACTCTCTTGAAAAGGATGTTCTGTAACCTTTTTCCAGTCCTAAAGACTGCCTCCAGCACTAGCCTGTGTAGGAGAGTAATTTACTGCTCAGAAATTATGGTGGTTGATTTGTCTCTATTGGTTCATCAATGCATTGAAGGGAATCAAATTCTAGCTAATCTGTATGTGTCATCAGGATTGCATGTTTCCATTTAACCATGACATTGTAACATTGCTGTACCAGGAATATTGGTAGCTGGAATTATGCAATGCCAAGGAATGTGATAGAATGGCCATGGCGAAAAAGTGTACTATAGCCTTTCCCCATTTGACATGTTCCTGAATGGATGTTAGATTGGCATCTTCAGTTCTGCGCAAGTAACCAAGTGTTCATATTGGTCAGTAAGACAAACTGAGAGCATGTTGGACCTCTTATGAAGCCGTGGTCCCACAGCTGTACCAGAGGGACCCAAATAAACTTGTAGGAGAGTTAGAGGTATTGTGGTTTTGACTCTGCACCATACAAATTCCTAAAATCTTTTTAGAAGGTCCTTTTCTGAAGATGCTTGAGAAAATACAGCTGTGTTCAAGATAAGAGGGAACGTCCTTTGAAACATTATTAACCAGGTAAAAGTTACCAAAGAAAGAATAGAAATTAATGATTCATTTTTCTCACTGGAGGGATATTCTGTGGGTCCTGTATGGGTCTAAATTGCAATTTGTATCATCCACTATATTTTTTACAAGATACGGAGATGATAAAATTTGCTTACAGTGCTAAAATATTTGAGATAATAAAAACTAAAACCAAGTGCAAGCAGTGGCAGGAGACTGTCTTGGTATCTAGTGTTCTTCAGCAATGTTTACATTGTTTTCCCTTCATCCCACACAAAACAAGGTAGTTAACAGGAAGGGTACAGACAAGATAAAAGAGAAATCAGTTTTAAATTGTTTCCTGATGAGGAATATGTAAATAGACTAGAATGCTTCGCACGAAGAAAGAGATTACTAAAAGAGGGAGGATGATTGCGGTAATTAAGATCACGAAAGGCGTGACAGAAGTGTATGGGCTGCTGTTATTCCCTGTCTCATAAGCAAAGAACTTGAACTCTGCATAAGAACTAAAAGACATTAAATAAAATTATCATTACCCCAAAGCATGTGTTCAAATGGCAGGTTCTTGTTCCTGTTAAACTCAAAGATACCACTGCAAGTCCCTGGGACTGAGAGGGAAAAGTATTGCAATATGCTTGCCCTGTTCTTCCTTCTTTTTCAATGCTAACCAATTCCTCACAGTTCGATTTGTCAGAGAAAGAATGATGGGGTAGGAAGACCTTTAGACTACTCAGTATGCCCATTTTATGAGATATTCTACAGTTTGAAGACAATGGTGTCTTCCAGTACAATTTTATTTAAGCCATCATAAAAGGATTTTATTTTATTTATTTATTAAATAAGATCACATAAATATTTACTATTTGCTCTCTAAAGACAATTGAAAACAATAGATAGTCTTAATTTAGCCACCTAGGTAAACTTTGAATCACTAGTTTTTTGAGGTGGTAGTCTTCCATCACAGAATTTTTCGGAGCATAAAATACCTCTTGGTTTTATTTTTTATGTTTTGTGTAAACTTCTGCTGTGATTAGTTGACGATTTGCTATCATTCTCCCTGCTCTTCTCTGCCTAACGAGAAGCAAAATGCCGTCTTTCTTCATCACTGACAGGAATTAGCTAGTATTTTTTATGTGTTTTAGTGGAAGTGGGGAATGATCCTTGCCAGCTTTGCCAAGTAGAATGGAAAACTATTGCTTATATTCTAAATTAGCTTTTAACTGTTATATTTAGTAAAGTTTACCTCATTCATTCTTCCCCAGCACAATCCCCAGCATTGAAATGCACTACCCAGGAAAGTAGTTTGTACTGATTTAGCCCCTAAAGAGTCTCAACTCTGCTGGTGTAAATACATCTTAACTCAAAAGTTAAGTTTGCCTGGTGTTCAGTCCCTTGATTTGATGCATCACAGAAACTCTGTTTACTATAAAAATAACAATTTTTGATTGATAATAGGTTGTAGTTGTATCAGTTGACTTCATCACTATCACTGAGTTGATAGAGAAGAAAGCAGGACAACCATTTACAGTGTCTTTCCTTACTGATATGCCTGCAACTTCTATTTCATACACTGGTACCAATAACAGATAGCTCTGTGCCCATTCCAAATTTGGACATTAACACAAGTTCAGTTTGATCCTGGAGCATTTATTGGGCAGAAACATGATCAGACTTTTGGAAGAATATGGTGCTTGCACAGCATAATTTTGAAAAGTTAGGCAACGTAATTTTTAGGCCATGCAGAGTTATGGAGACCCTTAAAAGTGAAAACAAAAGTTGACATTTTAATTTGATGAAGGACAAAAGCGTAACTGTGAAAGCACTCAAGGTGATGTGTGAGAATAATAAGCAAGAGAAGGTGATCATATTTTTATTAGTTCAGAGCCAGACTCAGCATACCTTCTCAAAGAAGCAAGAGATGAGCAAACAGCAGAGCAAATTCAGGAGCTTTGGTAAATACCCTCGTCGAGTGGATAAAGTTGAATGTTTGAAATGGCATCACTAAAAATCACAAGTAACAACCAATACACATCTAATCAAGGATTAAAGGAAGGAATTTTTAACAGTTCATAAGCATTTTCTTTTTATTTCAAATAGCTTCTTTCTTGTTAACTTTTAAAATAACTGTGCTTTGTGAAAATTTATTTTTAATTTTCTGTTGAACATCTAGAAGGCTTTTTAGACAGCTCCTTCTGTAAAACCTTGGCTAACTTCCTAAAAGCTGGTTAAGTACTGTCAGTATCAGAAAACTTTCAGTTCAGAAAACCTGTGCCAGCTTTCTGCAGATACAGTCTTGTACTTTGGATTGTTCATTCTCTGGAGAGATATTTCTTTTGTTTGCTCAGATGGGAAATAGGAATTTTGGGCATTGACATTAGCTAAGGCTGAACATGCTTTTGTTTAAAGACAATGGCATGGCTCCAAGATAGGTCATTCATCAGTTTCTCTGGAGAAATTAAGGGAGGCATGTTGCCAGATTTGCAAATTAACTAAATGTTTTATGTAAATACACAAAGCCTTGTCTTACAGAGGGGTGTGGTAAGGCATGCCTGTTCACTCTGAGCTCTGCTGTCACACTGTCTCAATCTTAAGAGAAGCAGGACCAATTAATGAATTCATTTTTAAGAAAGTATTTTCATTACTGTTATCTTACAGTATTTCACTAAAATTGGCTTAAAACATTAAAGCGTTATGCACTTGAAAGGGTTGTAACAGCAGCTTTTAACAAAATTCTGCCAGGTTTTTAAATCATTATTAGCATTAAAATAATTTTTTTTTTAAAAAATACAGCAATCATGCAGGTCACAAAATAAGAATCTAGAGAGAATTAAGCAGCATGCCAAGTAGTATTCACAGTAAAGACGAGAATTGGTATGACATATATTTTAACGCTACTTTATTCTTATTCAGTCATCTCGAGCTATTGTGTTAAGTCTAACTATAAAAATCAATAGCTTTTGCCTCTCTGTATATTGTGAGGTGGTAGTCTGTACAAACAGAGCCTAAAGGGATGTAAGGAGTTAGGGAGGGAGGAGTTACAGGGAAGAATGAAACTAGAGGGAGGTGATGCTATTACAGCAAAAGACACAAATAGGTAAAGGCATTTGTGATCATAACTTAGCGAGAGTTGCTGGCAACTGCAATACAGTATTTGGTCATCTGGGAAGATGACAAATGCAACATGATGTATAGAAATATTCAGTGGTAAAAAGTAGGAACAGAGGAGAGAGATGAATGATGTTGATGATAAGAGTTTAGATGAAGAGAGAGTTGAGGAGAAATAGAAAGTAGATTTTAAAATAAGATGAAAATTCATTGGCTTAGAATATTCTGAATACTTTTTAAAATTATTTTTTCATATTGATTATCTATGCACATACCACAGAAAGTTAAATATCTCAAGTTGCTATTTGAGATTCCCTGGTTATCATTGTTTGCACTGTCATGGCAAAGAGAGAAGTTGTCCACAAGTTAAATTCACGGTTAAGATACAATTTATCTATAAGCCAATATGAACGATAGTGATTACAACTCTCCATCTTAAAGGCAAATGTATGAAAACTACCATAACTGTAATATGTATTTAACCAATATAAGTGTACAAAACTTACCTTTAAAATTAAAGGAAGACATTTTATGGTCTAGAGCATATGCGAACTTTGCATTTAGATCTCCATGACATGCATGAGACCATGCAGCTTCATTCCTTGATACCAGTCACCAGCTGTTATATAATATCCTGACTCTTTGGTACTTTGTATGTTATGGTTTAGGGGAAGAAAGAAAAAGCAAACAGGTAATTCATCTAGTTACTTTAAAAAAATCTGCTTGCTGACTAGCTTCCACAATTCCTTCAAGTCTTCCAAAGTCAAGTGACTTTTATACTGTGACATGTGGATAAATTACTCCCATTTTAGTATGTATCCTAGCAGTTAAGCTAGCCAATTGGCTTCTATTTGTGAGTATTAATAATTATAGAATAATCACAGATGATTATGTTTTCTGTGATAATAATCACAGACTGAGCATGTTTTCTAAGCTCAATATACCCTCCCACAGTCCTCTTGTTTCTTGATTCCTTTATTTTCAGGAAAATAAGCAGCCCAAGACAGAAATAACAAGTTGTTTTACTTTTTCTTTGAATTTGTGAGAGGGACCGGACATAGTAGTCATTGAATAATTCTCATAAAATTGGTAAATATATTTCTTATTTAATTAATGAGTGAAATTTTTAGTTATGGATAATATCCAATGTAAAATGTGTATGCATGCATTTCATGTGGCTTTATGGATTTTGCCATTAATTTTTAAACTTACTCATTTTGTTCTCAAACAATCTGCTTATTTGTCGAGATATGCAAACTAATTTCATGGCTTGTATTTTAATTGGTAAAAGATTAATTATTTAGCTATAAAATAGCAAGAGGTAACTGTCTTTAGACTTTTTATTTGTTTATTTGCTTGGCATTCTGAATGTCATCGTTAACTGGTGGAGAGGTGCTATATTTTTTTCTTAAAAGTCAAACTAATGGTGGGAATGCGCAAAAGCTTCACTTATAAATAATTCTCACTGAAATCTGACAAGCTGTATATGAATGAGAAAAGATCTTATATTTATTTCCTATCCAGAGTAAAACTGTCAAATCTTTTTGTCAAGTAAAAATTATTGTAATTGTGATGGAATGCAATTTGCAGTATTTCACAGAGGAAAAACTTCAAATTACAAGTTGCCTCCACTCTGTCCTAAAGGCCTGAGAGATGTTAATTTTGGGGATTGACCATAAATGATCCAAAGAAATGCTAAATTCAAGTGTGGATTTTATGTATTGATGTGTAGTTAATAACCTTTAATTCTGGGCTTATTTTGTTCACATATCTCTGTTGAAAAACTTAGAATGGATACAAAAAAATCAAACTTATAATCTAGAAAATAGTATGGGAAGTTAGAGCAGTATGAAATAAAGATTTTTAAGAATTGCCATTGTTACAGGAACTTCTATGAATGGATTTGCTTGGGGTTTTTTATTCTTTCAATTTTGTATATTTCTGGTTCATTTTTGTAATTTTCTTCCCAGATGCATGTAGAATTATAAAGTTTTAAGAGAGGGGAGACTATTCTTAGATATAAATGCCAATAGTGCTGATACCAGATAGCAATAAGCATTGTTTGCCTGGTGGTTTTTTCTGTAGGACTGAAGTTTTTACAAGATTTTTTTTTTTTTTACATATGAAATGTATATCAGTTAGTGGCACTTCCACATTTTAGATTTCTGCATAGTTTTGTCTGTTGTATGTTGTTCTTTTCATGTTAAATGCCTCATAAAAGTCACAAAACAGACATCTAGCTGTAACAGTGGTTCCTAACTGCTCTGCCTTATAGAAAGGAGTGTCCCTTATTGAATCAAGTCTTGTGTCCCATAAGAAATGTTTCAGAACATGGTTTCTTCAGATTTTCACAGTAACTAGTTGCTTATCTAGGCTCTTTCAGACAGCGTTCTTTGACACCTTTAAAAGCAATTATTGTATGTTCCTCACTAAATTGCTTGCATGAGGCTGATTTGTTCATGTGCATAAGGCACCTGTATCATATCCAGAGTGAGTTCTATAAATCACATACTATGCATGCACAAATTACTGCTTAAACATGATTTACCTCTCTGAGACTGTCATAGAATTCAACATTTAAACCAAAAGCCCAGCAAAAGTCCTATAACTGGTAATAAAGACATCATACTGAATGTAAAAATGGTTTCAGATAAGGATTGTGTCCACCTTATAAATATTTTACATCCAGGTTTTCTGAGGCCCAACTGCTAGCAGAAAGTAAGACTTGGATCTTGGAGATGGAAAAGGAGATATATTTAGGCTATCATGTAAGTTTAGTCACACATGGATATAAGGCGCTGTCAGCCAGTGAAAGCCCAAGGGTGAAATCAGAAGGGCAAGAGCAGAGAAATATGCAGAGAGAGCAGAGACAAAGTGAGAGGAAGGACAGAGCATGATAGTGAGGGAGGTTTGGAAAGATGATTTTGCTGTGGAAAAGGCATTGAAAGGTGAGAGTAGAAGTTTTTACATAGGAAAGCTGAAGGTTCTGGTGCGCATCCTGGAGCAAGAAGAGTTTGGAATTGGGTATGTCTCTCTAGAAAAAAGACTTCTGAGACAACAGGTGTGTGGAACTGAAATACTGAGGCAAGAGGGTGGGGAGGTTCAAGCTTTTCATGCAGAAGGAGTGGATCTCTGGATCTGAGAAGGATGGTGATTGCACTGAGTCGCCTTGGTTTGGGGAAGGAACTGGATACTTTGGGAACTTGAGTTTCAGCGGAGAGTTTGAGACTGAGTCAGAGTTTGGAGCGTGAGATCAAGAGTCAGTGGGACATGCCTCCAGTCATTCACACAGGATAAGTGCTGCTCTCTTACAAACCTCTGTGGCACTATGTGATTTTTCTTTCTTGGAAATTCAAATCTCACAGCTCATCTTAACTAGCAAATCTTGCAATTTAGCTATTATGTTAGCATAACCAAAATAAAATACCTCGTGATGTGCGTATGGGAGAAAGCTGGCATTTGTGCAAGAAGTTTGGGATAATACCTCATTTGTGAAAGCTGTGTTAAAAACACCTGTATCCTTGACAAATTACAGAATACTTGGAAATTTTGTTCTTTTCCTCCGTGCTGTCATCAAGTCTGCAAGTGACAACAAATTGGTAGACTCAGTGGCAGGTCTGCTATTCAGAGGGAACAAGAGGCCAGAGAAGTACAGGTGCTTCAAAAGACAAAGACCCTTTTGCCAGGCACCTTACAGGAAACACAGACCCAAGTAGAAGATGGAAAATACAGTATAAAAGAGCACGTAGCAAGCTAAATTAAGTCCTTGTCGGAATGCCAGAGCAGTCTGTGTAGTTCAGAACATTCATATGTGATTTGGGAAAGTGAGAAATATATAGCTGGAAAAGTTTATAGTGATATTAAATTACTCACTTCACTGATGATAGTAAATGTGAACTTGGCAGCTAACAGTTCTCCTGATCAGTGACCTTGAGGAGGCAACAGAATACATTTTCATCAGGTCTGCACAGAACACCAAAGCCAAGCACATATTGATAGATTCAGCAGAGGGCTGCCATTCAGAGATACCTAGACAAAATGCAGAAATGTGCTGAAAGGACTTTGTGAAATTCAACAAGGACAAATCCTGAGACCTGCACCTGGGAAGGAAGAGCCCCTGGCAATGACACAGGTTGGGCTCTGACAGCCTGGGGACAGTTCTCTGGAAAGAACTGGGCATCCTGATGGAGAGCAAGCTGCACGTGGGCTGGAAGTGTGCCGTGGCAGTGAAGAAGGCCAGCAGCATTCTGGGCTTTGTGAACAGAAGTATGATGTATGAAAACCTGTAGATAAAGCTTTTATCCCCTACTTTTCAGCACACCACATCTAACACACTGCAGTTTTGCCCTCCTCCCCTGTGCAGGAAAGACAGCAGTAGGTTGGAGCAGGTTTAGCAGAGGGACATCGGAATGTGCAGACAACCTGACCTGAAATGAGAGGCTGAGCAAACTGGTTCCTTCAGCCTGGGGAAGGGTAGGTTTTGGGGAGGATCTGCAGTCAGCCTTATCATACCTATAAGGAGACCACCAGGAGGACAGACCAGCTGTTCACAGGGTTGCATGGCAAGAGGATGAGCATTGAGCAATATGAAAAGTTCAGATTGCAAGTAAGGAAAACACCTTCACTGTGAGGACAGTCAGGTGGTGGAGCAGGTGCCCACAGATGCTATCCATTTCCATAATGCATAATATTCACTGTAATGAGCTGTAAATTATCTATTGCCATTTAAAAAAAGACGTTTGGATAATAGTGTGATTAATTTTCTGGAAACATTTCATGCACAGCCATAGTCAAAAGGTGAGCTGGAATTATTAAAATCATAACAAAATGGAAAATATTATGTCATTTTCTAGATTTGTGGTGATCCCACATCTCCAGTTTTGCATATAATTTTAGATTACATCATCTCAGACAAAGATAAAGCAGGGTGAAGCATAATGTGGAAAGGATGATCTGAAGTGTAGAAGCTTTTCCATACAAAGGAAATTAAAAAGTTCTTTTGTTTGGAAAGCAAATTAGAGAAGACAGATACAAGTAGTCTGTAAAATTATGAATGGCATAAAGATGTTCTAGGAAAGATTATTCACTGTCTCTCAGAGGCATTTTTGCATTAGCAATTATATCAGCCATAACAGAGCACAAAAATTGATGCTACAGGGTCAGATGTCCACATTTGCATGTGGACCAACTTACTTGCAATCCCAAGGTCTAAATGCCCATTAGTGGTTGAAACATATTACTGGAACACTTCAGAGCTCTTAGAGCTCATCTTCTGTCTCTAGTTTTACCTGAAAGGAAAACAATTTATTTGCTCCAAAACTGCTCCACCAAGGGACACAAAGTGCATTAAATGGAGTCAGTTTGAAATCAGGTTCAAAAGCATGCAGAGACACATGTAATGCCATTTTTACACATTGTTCTGAAAAGAGCTTCCAAAGCTCTAGCGTACTAAGACGCCAGTTGCTGCTAGGGCACATATGGGAAGGTCTTGGTCTGTACTTGCGTTTTTTCTCACAGTTTTTCAATAGCTGTCTTATCTGCTGCAGAGTATAATGAGAAAGAAGAGACTGCCAAAATGATGCACCTTGGTATATCTGATTACCTCAGAACACTTGTTCATATATAATTTAATTTTACATGAGCACTTAAAATGTAAATGGTTATTGTAGCTTGCATATTATTCATTTGGGGGCATTTTTAGAGTAAAATTTTCTACCTGATATCTTCTATTCTCAAGTTTAAAAAAATTAGGTAAATTTATAAAATTGGGAAAAATTTTGTTTCTTTGTCTTGTTTTGGGGGTTTTTTGGGGTTTTTTTTGGTTTTTTGGTTTGGTTTTGTTTGGTTTGGTTTTGGTTTTTTTGTGTTTTGCTAGTGCCTCAACAGAAGGTTGCAAAATCTGGCAGGGACATGCAACAGATATGCCTACTGATGCTGTAGTGAAAATCCTTTTTGGTTTGCACGCTTTGGTGCATATGATAGTGTGATTTGCACACAACATTGTTTTTGTTATCTAGTAACAGGTTCCCACTAACAGTCTGCCAGACTCTGCTGGCTCTATGCATGCATATTCATGTGATTTGAGGAGAAGTTCTTGTTCAGAGTATAGCAACACAGGCATGTGCAAGGAAGTTAAATAAAATACATTTTTTTCACAAATACATGCCCGTGCATAAATTATTTGGGGACTGTTTTATGTGGGGACTGAAATCCTGTATGATAGGATTTCTTTCTTAAGAAGGAGAAAATACATTACTAGGGATTTGATGCTCCCTCAAGTCTTCTATTTCATAATTCAAACCCTTACTCCATTTTGCTGTTCAGTTTTTTAGGAACTCTGCAGCTCTCAGTTTTTATCTGCAGATGGCTAAGAGATGTTGCGTATTTTCACTCTAGCTGGAGATACAGATATCTGAAGGTATTTTTCTTGCCAGAATTTATCACAGAAAGCATCATAAAAATTGCGCATTACATGAAAACAGAGTGAAAATCCAGAGTACAACCGTCCTTTATCAGAATGGGACAGATTTTCTGCCTCTGCACCACAGCTCCCAGGATTTTTTTTGTGTCACAATCTGCTGTTTGACACAGCTGCACAGATACTTCTCTAACCTCATGTCTTGACATAGAGAAGAGCTATGCTTCTGTAGTACTTTTCTTACTACACAGAGAAGTCTGGGAACAATGAAGAGGACAGACCTTTTGGCAGAACCCCACACACATCTTGGAGTCACAGGATTTTTGCTTCCACTTGACTCTGTTTTCATCTGCCTATATATTTTTAAGGTGTTACCACCATACAAACATAATTTAAAAATTAAATTTTAACCTGGTACACATTATATTAAACATAATGCACATAATATTAAAGCAAGGAGAATTTATTTAGAAGACTGTTTTGAAAAAGAATCTCAGATTCTAGAAATAGGAATTCAAATGTGTTTCGGCTGTTGAACTAACTATGTATGTACAAATCTGGATATGTTTTGATTACTGAAGAATTCAGATGAGTAGACTTAGGGAATCCAGCTTAATTAATTACAGAAGAAATTGATTACAGTATGTGGAGCCTTTCACTTCTAGATCACTGAGTCAAATGCAATGGATGCAGGCACCAAAAGAGAGGTGTTAATAGGTCTGGATAACATAAGCAGATAGCATTACTTCACTACAGTAGAGAATTCCAAATCCAACAAACGTATTATTTTCTAGACATGGAACACAGAGTTTCTTTTTAAATCTTACAAAATCAATTCCACAGATAGCTTCTTGTCCGACAAAGTGATGAAACTTAGCAGTGAGGTGTGAGATTTCCTGCTTCTATTTGTCTTTTCAATAACTGGGGGAAGGAGTGTTAACTTTTTTTCGTAGTCAATCTGGTTGCTTTTTAAAAGATTTTTATCTCCTAGTCTGTTTTTCAGCAGGTTTTCAAAGGCGCACAAATACTGTAACAAGAAGGCATTTCCCACATGCTGCCCACAGGATGGACTATATGGACTTCGAGGATGATAGCCGAGGATGGCGGTTTGATATGGACATGGTGATAATCTACATTTATTCAGTCAACTGGGTAATAGGATTTATTGTTTTCTGTTTTCTTTGTTATTTCTTTTTCCCTCTTTAGGCTGTAGAAATAGCAGTTCAGGAAAATGACAGTCATGTGAACCACAGTAATGTGACTAGAAAAATACTGAAAAAGGTAAATGTTTGATACTGCATTTTTATCATTCAGAATTGTAATAGACTGCATCAAGCATGCTGTGAAGCTATTTGATACATTTGCTATGTGTGACAAAGTACTTGAGTTTGGTTACAAATATAATGCGAAATGTACATCATACTTCATTCAGTGGGAGTTTTGCCTTGGTTTTGATGGGAAAAGAATTTACTACTAATTTATAAAATTATTACTCTGTAGAAGTACTCCCAGTTTTTAGGGGAGGTCTGTGTACTACAAAAGAATGTCATCCATAGAGTCATTTTGGTGTTTGACTCTGTGTCGATGCACTTCACTCACTCATTGGTGCTTCAATTCCTCATACATAAAAACAATAAAGTTGCTTCCCATTTTTACTCTGATCTTTTGGGAGCAGGAGCAGTGCTGCACCATACATTATATAGACATTCATCAGAGCTATTTCAATGCTGTAATCCAAATCCCGAAAAATTTTGACAACTGATAGACCTGTCAGCATTCCACTGTGGATATTTTGAGCCTATTAACCAAAAAGAAAAATTATACTGCAGTGTGCTGACAGTTCATATTTTCAGTAAAAAGAATCAAAGCAAATCAACTAACAACCACAAGTTCTGCACAATAAGAGGACCATTTTTGTGTGTATTCCCAGCATGGCACTGTACCTTTTTTTACCCATCCAGATGAGTGTGTTTGGATCCAGCAAGACAGCTAATGGAGGGCAAGCAGCAGGCCTGCTGGCTATGATGCTGTGAGACACTGACCCAAATAAATACTGTAGATAGAAGTATTCTCCAGTGTAAGAAATCAGTCTCATTACTAAATTGCTGTAATAATTGAGAATACTCTTAAGAGTGGGCTCTCCAGGACTTTTTGTCTCATGGGAGAGTACATAAGAGGGCGTAGTATTTATTTGCACCTTTCTTGTGAAACAATTCTAAAGCACTTTATAGTTATTCTATATATAGATGGATGAATTACAGTACCAAACTGCAGACAGTTCAACAATCATTCCAGACTTCTGCTTTACACAGTATTTTCAAGTGAAAGTGAAAGAGCATATATTAAATTATAGAAAAAGATACTAGAAACTAATATGGGGATCAGGTGCTGAGGAATGGCACAAAGTAGTTCAGGGTCTCACTTTTCAGGAAAGTACAAGGAAGTTTTTATTTCTAATGGCATGACCCTTCAAAGTACACTGTACTTTCAACTAGAAGAGCATGTGAGTGTAGGTATATTGTCCCTCTGGTATCAAAACTTGTGTGGGAGACCTGTGGTTTTTCAGTAGGTGGTGCACTCCCCTGTTCTAGCAGAGAACAAGGAGAAATGTGTTGTGGAAGGTGCCATCTGCCAAATGTGATGGAATGAAATCAGGGTTTTATTAAGCATGAGCTTATATTCCTTTACTGGAGCAGCTCCAGCGTGGTCAGCCTCTTACAGACTATGAAGGGATCAGGACTAAAAACTTTCACCTAATCTGAAAATCAGCAATAAATCAGCTACTAATATTTACTTTTCTTACAGGCTGCCTAAAACCATCTTTTCGAGAATTTATGAGTAGAATTAAAAATTACAAGTCTAAACTACACTGATTAGACTAAATAGTCTTTGCCATCTATTTTTAATATATGCAAATCTAATGAGATGTAATAATTGAAATTCACCCTCACCAGATAGTCGTGGTTGTGACAAAAATGCATTTTTGTAGTAACTATCCACTTACTTACTTTGTCTCAACCTAAAGGTGACTGGCTCTGTTGTTAATGGCATTAGGCATAATGTTTTAAAAGACTTAAGGCTGTAATAAAGCATTTGGTGAAAGTCTTTTAAAAACATGGGGGTGAAAGTCATAGGCTCATGTTTTGCTACATGCAGATGTGTGGGTGTGTATGCTAAAATATTATCAGCAACTTTAAACATTTCTGTCATATATGCCAGGACTGGGACTCTAACTGCAATTTTTGTTTGCATGTCTAAACTTAAGAAATTACTGCTCATGTATCAGCAAAGAGAGGGACCAATTCACCTGTTAAACCAAAACTGCTTCTACCTTTTGATCTCATAAAAAAACTAAAATAAAAAAATGTCAAGAAAAATTACTTGTCCTTAGCTGACACAGTCTAAAATTCCAGTAACAATGTAATTTAAAAAATTTTAACAAGGATGTCTGATAAAGCAATATGCTTCAGTAAATATTCAAAAATATATTGAGACATAAGAAGTGTAATATAGATGCTATCTGGTTATATAAGAGAAAGTTACATCATTTTTTATAACATGTTACCATGGTTTTATTTGAAAAAGACGAAAAAGAAGAGTAAAAATCTAATCTAATATTGGCCTCTTTTGTACATTTTTGACAAGAACTGATTACTGAGAGTGGCTACATTTTTCTAAAGTTAGAAGATCTCACAATTTTGTAGGGAATTTTTAATTAACTCTACTTTTTTTCAAGGCCTAAATAATAAACTGTTTCTTGAGCTATATTGTTTTACTTTATTGTTTTACTTTATATGAGTTGTTATTAATTCCAGAAGAAGGTTATTTTTAAATTATTAAAAAGGTATGCAATGAAGACGACTCCAACTCTGAGAGACCTCCTCCATAGGAAAACACCTAAAAGGTACAGAGTGGAGATGCACTTTTTTTTTGTCCTGTATTGGGGTTTTTTGAGATAAATAATTTTGTAAAAATGCAGTAACAATTCAAAGGCTCAGATTTGGTTTTCTTTGAAGTCTGTTGGGAAATGCTGTTGATATGTCTTGGAGCAAAAGCAGGTCCTTCATAGGCGATTTTCTGGTTAAATTGATCCTGATCAGCAAGCTTGTATTTCTTATCTAACATAGTATTAAAACGTTTGCAAAAAATTTTGAGTTGTTTTTAATATTTTGCAGTCATTTCACTAGATTTTGCTTGGGGGAATTAATTTTTTTCCAGTCATTGTGTTGTTTGATATCTTTTTTTGCTTCTGCCTAGGGTGCAGCTAAGGTTTGCTGAATTCACTACTCTGATTAACTCTTTTCATACTAGCAGCCTTTTGTTGTTTCAATGATTTCCAGGCAGCAAGTAGCTTTTGTCAGAAATCATCTGGGGGTATGGTCTGGATCTTAACACATTCCAATAAGGACAATACTCAGTACTGGTGCTGGTAGTCAAGACCATTTAGCTGTGGAAGACAGCAGAAATACAGGACAAGACTAAAGTTTCACTTTCAGGAAGGCAAAGGAACTTGGTCTATACTCAGAAGTGTATGATTTTTTTTTCCTATCAGTGGGTATGTTTGTAGCTCCCTTACCTGCCAAAGGTCCAGTCATCTTGTTTGTCTCATGAGACAATTTTTTTAAAAAATCCCAAGCAGTAGCTGCTCAGGGAGTAGCTGCTGTGAAGCACAGTGGATTCTTTCATGGCTCTTACATAAGCTCAGATCCAAGTTAAGCTTTTTCCAGTATTCTACATACACACCTCATGTTTTTACCACATGTCAACAACGGCCTCAGTTGCTGATACTGTGATGGAAAAGAATGAAGAACCAGAGTTTTGGTTTGTTTTGTCATTTTGAGGCAAAATTATTGCTGATAACATGAATGTCTGGGAGTAAGAGTAGCTATTGTAGCTGTCATCTGACAAGTGACTGTCAGATGGTATGAAGTGTTGCTTTTGTGGATGTGTTTTCAGCATCTTTTGTTCTTTGCTATCCTGACAACATCATAACTATGACATGCACACTCTCCTCTGGGGAATTCCAGCTCTCGGATGAACAGAAAAGAAAGGTAGGACATCAAGAGTATCTGCTAGTGTTCAGCCCAACCAGGCAGGCAGATGCTGTGAGGAAGGAGGAAATACATGCTGTGGATTGCTCTGGATCTGGAGCAAGACACCAAGCTCTTCTTAGAGATGGCTTTTATTTAGCTTTTTATTTAGTGTAAGGACTTAAAGATTACGGTTGCCTGTCTCAAACACAGTTACCACAGAAAGATTTTGCCATGACATAAACCCCTACCACCAAGAAGTCTGGGGTAAAAAAGGACCAAAAGTACACCACTGGATCTGTTGCTGTTGAGCGGCTAGCTGAGGAATGACCCAAGTTCTCAGACAAGGAAAGAGAGGAGAAGAGGAACTTTATTGTTTTGAATTCCATATATATAGAGTTTACAGAGGTGCCCCAGATTGGTCAGCCCGAGACCTCCCCCTAGGCACAATTGGCCAAGCCCGAACTGACCCAATCCGGAGAAATTGTTTGCAAAACATCCAAACTTTATCTTGTTTATGAAATATAGCAAAATGTTCCCACGGGAAGAACCCGTGCTAGCCACACTGGATCCATGGTTCTCTCTCGCTCTCTCTCGCTCTCTCTCTCTCTTTTATTATGAAATAAAGTCCTTACTATTGACTTTGGCGTATAGTCTCCTTTGCACCTTAGTTCAGGCCAAGGCTTCTCTGAACAACAGGATCTTAACAAACATTGAGCTGGGTTTAAAACTGGTTGAACAGCCAAGCTCAGAGTGCCTTGATTCATGTCACAAAGTCTACCTGGAGGCAAGTAGCTAGTGGTGCATCCCAGAGGAAAAAACTGGGTCCTATCCTGATCATCATCTTCATTAATGATCTGAATTTTGGGGCAGAGTGTGCCCTCAGCAGGCTGCAGAGGACAAAGCTGGAAGAAGTGGCTAATACACCAGAGGGTTGTGCTGCTGTCCAGTGGAACTTTGTCTGTCTGGAGAAGTGGACTGAAAGGAACATCATGCATGTTCAACAAGTACAACTCTTGCATCTGGGAGCAGCCCCATGCCCCGATACATGCAGGAGGTCACCCAGCTGGAAAGTGGCTCTACAGAAAAGAACCTGGGGGTCCTGGTAGACTTCAAATTGAGTATGAGCCAGTGGTGCATCCTTATGTCAAGAAGGCTAATGATGTCCTCAGATGCATTAGGCAGCGTGTGGCCAGCACATCACAGGAGGTGATCCTGCTGCTCTGTTCAGCACTGTGAGGCCACATCTGGGGTGCTGTGTCCACTTCTGGGCTGCCCTGTACAACAGAGATACAGAGATATTGGTAAGAGTCCAGCAAAGGACTACTAAGATGATTAGGGAATGAAGTCTCTCTCGTATGAGTAATTCTGTGAAGTCATCACATGAGACTTGACTGGTTGAGGACTAGAATAAATTGATCCCTCAATAATGGGTAAATAAAACAGAAATGTCTGAGGAGAACATCATGTTTTCCCTTAAAAGCAAAAGGCAGTACAATGCTGGAAGAGCTTGACCAACAGTTATGTCTATTTCTGTTATTTTCTGTACATATCTGTAATTCAGTCCAGAACAATTACTTATAATTTTCTTTTCTCTCACTGTTATCTTGAGTCAATACAACCAGTCTCTCTTTGGGAACCAGTTCAAACTTTAAGGGCTTTTCTTCCTACTTATTGAAATCTGTGGTTGTTTCAGTTCTCTGCAGTACTCAAAAGAGTACCAAGGAAAGAATCACAGAAATTTGGCCGTGTTATTTCAGTATGAGTCATCTTACTGTCAGAAATATATACAACAGAATTTATATCTAAACATTTGATTATTATTTAAGTGTTAAAGTCTGAAATCTAGTTTTTTACAGGTAAGGGTTTGAATTCAAATTTTAAACAGTACCTCCTAATTTTGGCTGCTTCAGTTTGTCATTCCCAACATGAAACCTTCCTTGTAAAGTGGCCTGGTGCAGAACTGAAAATCCCATTTCTCCAAAATGGGTCCTTCAGGATTTCTTATGTTGGGATCCAAAGTTTTAAATATATCTATTTATGATGGACTTCAGCTGTGATCTAGATCCCAATGGAATCAATGAGAGTCATCGTTGTAAAATCTAGTTTCTCAGATATACCTGCAACTGGACTTGTGTCTTACAAACTTTTTCTATTACTGTAAAAGATATTCTGGTGGAATTTCTGGAGTTTTCAAAATTTCATATGTAATAAGCATGTAACAATTTTATATTTACTTACATCTGATTACTCAAAGATTGAAAGTAAACTAGACCTCCAAAATCTTAAATGTATTAGGATTTCTTTGTTGCTGTGATATAGGCCTGTCAATATTAGCTTAGTTAAAAATAAGTTAAAACTAACTTAATAATAATCTATTTAATTTTCCATCAAACATTTTCTTTGGTTGAAATATTTCTACATTTCTGGTAAGGCACTAAAATGTAGTCCTATCTGAAAGTACTTGCCACTGTTATACTGTGGAAGTTTAACCATAACATGTAATCATGTGCAATTGAGTACATTTAACTTTTCACTTGATCACATTTTTACCTATTATTATGAAAACCAAAAAGTTCCTAAAAGAAGACTGAGGATATTTGGTTTCACTAAAATTCATTTATTGCAGACGAATCCTAGAGGACAAACTTCGTCTCTGATGAACACTGCAGAAAATGTACTGAATAAGCCGACAAATTTGATCAGAGGAACGCTTCTGGACAAGTCATCAGATTGACACTGGGGGGGGAAAAACAGCTCAGGGCTCACTTCTCAAGGAAAGGGTCTCATCAGGACAGTGTTATGTAGGAGACCAAATTGATTTCTTTGCCCTTTGAGTGCTGTTCAGGGCACTCTCTGCAGTCTACCCCAGCACTTTGGGGTCCTCAATTGCATAGGTGTCCTACAACAAGTCCTCAGGAGTTATACAGGGCATCTGATGGCAAACATTGATTTTCCTTTTCTGCTTCTTTGAAAGATTCCCAAATACTCCCAGTTTTCTTAAGATGTTTTGGTTCACCTATCACTGCTAGAATCTATCCAAAAAAGACAAGATGATGCACTGTTATTTTTCATTGCTTTTTGCCCTCTGTGGCTGTTCTATTTCAATCAGTTGGTTTTGCTAAGGCATGACATACACCCCCCCCCAAAATTCTGAACTGTAGGTAAGAATCTGTAACCTGACTTATTCTACTTTATGAAAGTTGTAGCATATATAAATGGAAGGAAAATTCATACCCATGACAAAGAAGGAACAAAACACCTTGTTGTACTAGATACAAATAAAACCTCAAGATGTTTTCAAAGGAACTTCTGGGTCCCTTTGTAAAAGATGTAAGGAGCCCGAGTATGGTTGGTTCTTCCAAGGAAGCAACTGTGAAGGTCTAAAATAAGAGATAAGCAAAGGACAGCAAAGCAGCTGCTTCCAGGGAGGTACTGGATAGCAGTTCTGAGTAGTGCTGCCAGGCACTGGATGAATGCCCTTCAGCCTGGCTTAGTAAAAGCAAGATGAGTGATAACAGCACAAGATTATTTTACTGACCGCTGCCTAGAAAACAACTGACTGTTCCCTCAGCTCTGTTTGAAGCTGGTAGGAACAGAAGAGTGGCTTATGGACTTGTTTGCTCATTGCTTCTGTGAAGATAAAAGCCCTCCAGGTCTTGGCTCAGCCTGCCTGAACCTGGTCTTCTTAAGGGCTTTTTACACACTGGTCCTTGAGGAAAGTATGCTGCTTCATTCAGGATTGTTCATGATACATGGAAGTGTTACTGAAAAAGCCTCACAGGATTGTTTGAAATTTAAAATATATCTGAAATTTAAAATATATCTTCCTGTAATATTGTAGCAGCAGTCACTGTCCAGTGTGCATTTATGTAAGTAGTTTTTGAGTTTAAAAAATACTCTGGAACTCAACACTACAGGTGCCTCTCTGGTACTCAACAACAATGCTGCCTTCCCTCAGCCACATTTTGTATTGTCAGATTTACTTTGCAAAATATGGAAAGACTCCTTCAGCTTCATGCCGTTGACATCTCAATACTAATTTACAAATTAAATAAAAGTGCTCTCAGAATTTCTAGATTGATGTTATGCAAGTGATACAAATCATTATGCTACTGTATTAGTGATGGCTTATTAAAAATTGCACTTTGGTTTTAGGATGAGAAAACTGCAGTAATTATGTTCTGACTTTTCAGTAGATACCATTTTAAGTTATTAATAATCTATTTCATTTTCCATCAAACGTTTTCAACATTTTGTTGAAGTATTGCTACATTTCCATTAAGTCATTAAAATGTAATTAGACAATCACTTAAAAATACTCTGTATGTAATCTTTTGTCCTCAAACAAGACAATGAACCAGGGAATGTAAATGCCACCAATAAAAGGATCACAGTAAGTCATTTGATACTGATGCAAACATTAAAAATTAATTATTTCAAATCCTTTTTACTCTGTCATCAAAAAACATGAGTATTAAAATGCTAATCATAATATATTCCACTGTTTCTGATCTGGAGAATGAAATTCAGACTGTGAAGATGGAAAATCATATGTGGCTTTACTGTACTACGTGTATAAAATGAAAGATACTAGATATTGACAGAAAAATTTAGCTGACCATCCTGGTAAATTAAAACTGAAACACAGTACCTTAAAAAATACTATGTAATACCAATCTACCTAAACTAATCCCTGGCTTGGGGGTAGTAACTCTTCACATAATCAGCCTGCTACCCAAGAAATATTGTTTGGACTTACAATCAAAGTGTGAAAATAACTGAAATTCACAAAAACCTGTCCTTCATCCTTGGGGAGATACGTGATTCCAGAATTCATTATCAGTCAGAGCATGGCATCTGATGATGCCTGAAAGACAACACGTTCCAATTAGAAACATATGAGGTAAGAATGTGTTTGCCTTGCAGATGGCTGTAGATAGCTAATGTATGCATTTCAGCTGTCAGAAGTTAAACTAGTTCTAAAATAATTTGAATTAGACTTCGGGGGGGGAAGAATATGCTAATTTTATTTTACATCTTATCAAGCAGAGAATGTTTGCAAGAAGTTAATGTTACAGTCAAGTTATAGCCCTCTCTGGTTTTATCTTATATATAAAATTGGACTCCACTTTTCATCTTTTTTTAGACTTGGGAATAAAATGAACATAAAAGTTAATAAATAGCTCTATGGTCACACATTTTTCCAATGCATATAATTGCAATTTTACATGAACCGCAATTGCAAGACCTACAAAATCGTCTGATAGTTTTCTGTTATACTCACCTAGAAATTAAGGCTCACAAACTAATTTTTTTTGTCATGTAGATTATGATTTAAATTCTAAACTACAAAAATGCCATAATGGTATTAAGCTACCAAGCTGTACCAGTATTTTATGTCTAGTTCTGCTTAAGACAGGAATATAATATAATGATAATAACAGCATAAATCAAGATACCCTTCTCTTTCCTTAACTGTTATTCCTGCAATGTTTTATTTTCAGAGTGATTTGCAGGTCAAATTCTCGTTATTTTTAGTGTCTAGAACAAGTTGTTGAGAACTGCCATTTTTCATGCAGAGTCTAGTAGCAATAATGCTCAATGTGCAAAGCACTTGGAGTTTCTCAAGTGAAAGGCACTTTCACAGGCACTGGGAGATACATAAATGCAAGTATTACAGTGTTAATCTAACAGGTTAACACATTTTTTGGCAAGCGTATCTAAATTGCCATATTACCATAATTTAAATCAAAGGACAGCCAAATTATATATGCATGACTTGTATAGATACTAACTAAATTCTTTCTTTATTTAAAAAACAACACAACTCCCCCCCCCCCTCCCCCCCCCCGCTTTAGCATTTACTGCTTTACAGGAAGTTTAACATTAAAAGGCTTTCAGGAATGTCTGTGACCCACTGGCTGGAAGGACATTTCTGGAAGATTCCTACTAGCCTCCACATATTGCTTAGCTAAGTACCCTCAGCAGGAAAAGAAGAAACTGTCTAAACCCTTAGAGTAGATAGCAACTTGCTTCAGGTAGCAAAATATTAATTACAATGTTATTTAGTTAAACAGTGTTTCTGGCTTTTGCTCACAAGAAAGTTGAGTTTCTCAACCTTTTAACAAAGTTGAGTTTCTCATCTCAGCTTTTTAGCAAATACAAGTAAAGCAATCCAAGAGTTATTGCAAAAACCTGAGTCAAGAAATATTTGCATTGTTAGCATCATCAGTGATCAGCAATGAGATCACAGCAGAGATCATCCTTTTGTTCAAAAGGATGTTAGTAAAGACTGTAGACTGTCTCTTTGAAAAACACTGTAATTCAGCATTTTGTTAGAAAAACATTATAATTGTTACATAGGATGAACACAAAAATAATATTTTTAAATTTATTGAAATTATTTGTGTTTTAGACATTAATGATGGGTAGGTTTCATCATCAGGTAACATTAATTAAAATGTAATGAACAGTGTTAATTTTTTTTAAATCTTCAAAATGCAACAACTGTTTATTTTGTTTCTTCCTGAAAGGTAAAGCAGTGGGTTGAACCACTGCACAGTAACCAAGTCACAGTAAAAGTACAAAAGTAAAAAGTACAAAAGCAAGGACTTGAAAGAGAAAATATCAAGTCCTAGAAAAGAGAGTCTTCCAAACAGATAAGGATGAGGTCCTGATTCAGCAATGAACATTGTCCATCAGCCCCTTCTTTTTAACATACTGCTATGGACAAATCCAATCTCTTATTAGGCCATTTTATGTACTGCTGCAACAGCCATGCTGCACCTGAAATTGCTCTGCTTTTCCCACCCCATGGTGCAGGAATCCTCACATGGACTAGAGCCAGCATAGCTGGCTGTGTGCAATACCACTTGGCATTAGGAAATCATACAGATGGCAGGCAGCATGGTCAGGTGACAATGCAAACTGCCCATGGTCTGCCAGAACAGGCTCTAGGTGACTGTTTAAAAAGTGGATATTGAGTGTCTGCACTTATGAAAATACTTTTTGTTTACTACCAGGAATGAACAATAACATAAAATTAATTAGGTCTGTACTTTCCAAAGATCATTGACACCTAACTGCCCTTAGAAAAGCAGTATCTGTGATGAATAATAATGCATGTGTTAAACACTGATAACAGTAATCTTATGTAGCTTAGTGGCCAGAGTACTCTAGGAAAAGAGTTTAAACATATCCTCCTACAATCAAAACTTTCCTTGTCCACAGCAAATGCTCTAAGCACTAGATGATCATATAGGCATGTCAGGGAGCAACACCACTTTCTTTCACTGTCAAATGAAATAAAGGTTCTGTATTGGTTGGACTGATCTTAAGTGTTTTTTTCAACCTCAGTGAAATTCTGCATCTGAATTTAAATACTTTTTTAAGTGCAGAAGATGGAGTTTCTAAGTTCCAGTTTCACAGAAATTTATAAGTTACAATGCTTTAATCAGGAGTATGTGAGAGAAGGGGAAGAGAGGCAAATGCTACTCTTGCAAATGCCTTTCTCATTCTGGGGGCTGTTTCTCCAAGCCATCAGATGTCTATTGTGAATTCCATTCTCTAACATCTCATTTCTTTCCTCTAGACAGAGTGAATACTAGGTAAACCCTATCTTGTATTTCAGTTCCCTGGAAAAACTAGAAGATCTGAGTATGCTGATATCTGAAGTTTTTTTAATCATGATGCTTTATTAATCCAGCTCCTAAACAACAACTCTTGTTTGTACTTCTTAGAAAAAACTTTTCAGTGTTCCAAAAGCAGCAACAGCTTGATGAGGCTACTTTCAGTACATTCTGAGAGGTCCTGTAAAAATTAAATAAAAGCAGTTTAAAACCACTGTCTACTTAAAACATCTTAATATTTAATTAATACAATAGTACATATGAATATGCTTACTAGGTCTTTCTATAGTTTCTGTATGTTTGAAGAAGGTAAAGTTATACTACTAAGAATATCAAAACCAGAGTAATATAAAATAAAAACTATGGTGATACTTCTCTTTTAAATTGTCATAAGGAAAAATATTGGTGAGATTAGTGGATTTTGAGCAGCCCTGCAGAGAATGATCTGGGGACGCTGGTGGATGAAAAGCTGGACGTGACCCAGCAATGTGCACTCAGCCCAGAAGTCCAAGCACAGCCTGAGCTGCATCCAAAGCAGAGTGGCCAGCAGGGCCAGGGAGGGGATTCTGCCCCTCTGCTGTGCTCTGCTCTGCTCTGCTCTGCTCTGCTCTGCTCTGCTCTGCTCTGGTGAGATCCACCTGCAGTGCTGCGTCAGCTCTGGGGTCCCTGCACAGGAAGGACATGGACCTGTTGGAGTGAGTCCAGAGGAGGTCACAAAGATGATTAGAGGGCTGCAGCATCTCTCCCAAAAGGAAAGGCTGAGAGAGCTGGGCTGTTCAGCCTGGAGAAGAGAAAGCTCCAGGGAAATGTTATTGTGCCCTTTCAGTACTTGATAGGACCATATAGAAAAGATGGTGACAAACTGTTTATCAGGGCCTGTTGTGACAGGACAAGGTGTAACGGTTTTAAATAGGGGAAAGAAAGTACTTTGCAGGTGGTGAGATACAGGAACACATTGCCCAGAGAAATTGTGTATACAATCCCTGGAAGTGTTCAAGGCCAAGTTGGATGGAGCTCTGAGAAACCTGGTCTAATGGAAGCTGTCACTGCCCGTGGCAGTGATGGAACAAGGTGATCTTTAAGGTCCCTTCCAGCCCAAATCATTCTATGATTCTATAATTCTATGAGTTTTAGCTAATAGTTAATCTTCAATTTAACTACTACTGCTTTTTCCAGGCATTTCTTACATGCCAGTTACACAGAGCACTGTTACACAGAGCTCTGTTTTTAGATTTTGGACCTCAAATGCAAGCTTGAAAGAAGATACTTCAGAAATACCATTAACTTACCATGCAGTGAGTGCACTAGATATCCATATATATGCTGAGTCTAATGCATAGGGTGGACATGAGGATGTGCCCAGGAGCTTTTCAAAGTTTAAAAACTACTGATCCACAGACTCAGTACACATATTGTGCAAAGTGAATATGATGATCAATTAATCCATAGAAGAAATTCCTCAGTGAGTTTAAACAGTAGGAAAACAAGAGAGGAAAGAATTGTGAAAAGGAATAATTTAATTTTTGATGTCACGAAGATTTTAAATATGATAAGGAGGGAGCCAGTATGGAATTCGGAGGGGGAGAATAAGCTGGCTTGTCCCGTATTCATGTATGAGGAAGCCTATTGGAGACCCCCAGCCCACTGTTGTCATGAGCCATTTAAAGTAATGTGTGGACTATCTGGCCAGGCTTTGGATCAATAGGGAAAAGAAGGCCACTTTTACTATCCATCAAAAGATGCTTGTGCTAGGAGAAGGTACAGCAGGGAAAAAAAAAAAACAACAACTTTTTTACTGGCTTTTCAAAGAGAAGAAAATTGAGAATTGAGGCATTTACACAGAAGTACAGAAATAAAGAGGCACAGCCAATGAACCTAAGGGAAGACAACAAAAGAAAAGGTTTAGAAGAAGAATTAGGATCTCCTGTTTCCCACTGAACCTTGAGACATCTACTTTAATCAGAAATTGATTCATCACTACATTATCTAGAGCTCTTAAATGCAAAATGCTAATAATGTTTCTAGGTTTGTTTTGTGATTTTGACCTCAGTTTCTTCATACTTTCCCAAAATAAAGCCATCTACTGCCAAAAGAAGTTTTGAAACATTAACAGACATAGTTTCTAAATTACTTGAGAACAATTACAAATGGAAACTTTTACCTAATATGAATGCTTTGAGACAGACTTTCTGGTGTTTTTGAGCACTCTCTGTAGAAGCATTTGACCTTTCACCTGGCTTACATAATTTAGGTCTGTGAAAATGGTTTCAACTGTCTTCACTTTTCACACTTTTCTTTGGATCAAAAGTGTGTGTAACAGGTACATCTCACAGAATGCCAGGTAGACTACAGACTTCCCCATTCTGTTCTGAGAGGTGAAAACATATTTGGTATTGCTTCTACTACTAAATAATTTCTCTGTCTCTCTGTACAGTATACAGTACATTTTAAAACCATGCACCGTATTCTGCATTTCCTCTCTAGGAAGCAAATAAATATCCTAAATAAGAGACATCATTGCAGATTTGCAAGGTGAGACACAGCACTTTATACACAGTCTTTTGGGTGTTGGGAAAATTGAGCAAGACACAAGGTAGCCAATACTAAACATGCCATAAACTGTTCATTTAAGTAAAAAAATGTAGATGACAAGGAGTAATGCCTCATTTCCTGACAATTTTGTGTGTTGATACTGAAATTGGCCAGATAGAAACTTTTAAACACAGTTTTGAGTATTAGAAAGCAGGTGTTCTTTACTGTAGCACACTGGTCACGCAGAAGATCCTTCCTCTAACTGAGTGTGCCAAGCATCAGGAGAACTTAAGAGTGTTTGCCATACACACTCTGATGACATATTCATTGACTAACTGTGCTTACTGGATATGCCTGTATCACTTTATTTTACATAGTCATACCCCTTGTCAGAAGTCCTTCTATGGTTCTTTGGGGCCTGTCTGCAATGTCTGGTGTCCTTTTCAGGTGGCTTTTCCTCAACCCCCACTTTTGAGTAAGCACAATATCATTGTTCTGCAAAACCTGTGTTTTGTCAGCCTTGTCAGAGCTGAGCTGGCATCCTGCTTGCGTTTTGCTTGGCTTCTGTTTGCCTAAGTCATCTTTCATATATTTCTCCAAGGGCCTGTGCTGTTCTGTTCTGCTGTTCTGTTCTACTCTCCTTATCAGAGTAAAATGCTGTTCTGTTCTAGTGTCCGTATTTAGTCTTTGATTAAACAAGAACTGCTTTATGGACAATTGAAAGGACTTCATTCATTGCCTTGAAGTGCCTGTATGTAAATTCCAATTTTTAGTTTTTTCTTTTGCATGTCAAACCTGGGACAAAAGCATAGTTTATTGGTATTTCTTAAAAATAAGAAGAATGTGGTTTAGGCTGTAAGATTTATGAATAGATGGAAAGAGTCTCTTACAGAGAAGACTGCTAAGTATTGTAGTCATCTAAAGAATTTCTTAAATCAACATTAATCTCTTTTTGTAAGTATTCAACCATTCGTAAGAACCTAAAAATCCTTTTAGAGCCATATATATGGCTGTAAAGAGTAAAATCTTGTGTGGAATATTTTCGACCTCCTGAGTGAGTCAGGCCTTAAAATCCACATATCCCATTTTAATCTCAAGTATATCAAAGCTGAAGGGGTTCTTCAAAAAACAGTAAGGTCAAAGCTCCCTTTAAAACCTTGTTTTTTGGCATTGAAGTTACTTTAAATTAGTTCCAGCTTTTGTAACCATAGAAAACACAGTACAACAAAACTGCTGCCATTGGTGTCTGGAGGAGATAGAGCAATAAATCTTCACTCTCTGCAGATATTTATGGATGTTTATTAAATATTTTTGAGAGGCTAAGAAAGAAAAGGGGGTAGATGGTAACAGTGCTAGGATGTATTAGTAGACCTATATCCTGCATAAAAATTTGTGCCACAGATTCTTTGTGTGGGTAAACAGGCAACTTTGTCAGAAAGGGTTTGTCCCTTGAAAGTCTTATGTGCTGAATCCAAAGCCTCTGTATGTCTAATTCACCTCCCTACAAGGAGACTAGGATTTCAAAACAGGGTTTGACCTCCTTAAGAATCTTTTCTACCTCCCCCATTTCCATATCCCTTCAGAAACACATGTGCAAGAGTGGTTGCCCCAAAATGATCAACTGTGAATAGCCTGTGAAGCAGATTTTATCTGAGGAATTATTACCATATTCATAAAGTAGCAGCTCTGTGGACTTAGAGAGTTGAGTACTCAAAAGCTGTCACAGATCTTTTCTGCTTTTTCTCAGCTACACTCTGAAAAAGTGTGTAAAGTTCCCATAGACTGATGCCCAAATATTTTCTATTTTCTGTATTACATATCTTTATTTGCTTTATTCAAATTCCCAGTATAGTGGATGATTAAAAGATAACCACAAAACCCGTCTCCAAGAGAAACAAATAGTCACATGTTGCAGTTTTAGGGATGTTATAGCAGACCTTACTGGAGAGCGTCTCTGCCCAGCCTGGGTAGGTGTCTCAGTGCACCAAACTCTTCCTCTGAGGGCTGGTCACTGCACATTACCCGGCTGGGGAGCCATAAGGCTAGCTCTGGTTTCATCTGCTCTTTGCAACCAGCAGTGGTGAAAGAGGTGAGAAGGGTCTATGCATAGTGACCATGGAAGACCAGAGGCCAAAGACCTCCCAGAGGCAGAGATGCCTCATGGGCCGAGACCTCACATGCACAGACACGTGGTGCCTAGACAGCCCCATGCATAGACACATGTGCATCGACAACAACATGGCAAAGGGTCAGGGTTTTCTATAGAGACAGAGGGGCAGGGACAGCACACTGGCCCAGTGACCTCTGGGCACAGGGGCAGTACATGGGCAGAGTTAGGGCACAGGAACCAATAGGGAAAACCTGAGGGACTGGCCAGAGCCAGGGGCAGGGAAGGCAGCACAACATGAGAAGGTAGACATATAAGGAAGAAAAGGGGTGGGGAAATACAGCTTGTACCGCAACAGTCACACTCTCATATGTGAGAGTTGTGTAAATGTACACATTTAAATCCCTATTTCAAAATTATTTTGAATTGTAAAATCATAAAAATATTAGTAATAAAACTATTCAATTTTTGGTTTAATATGAATTTTTTTTTATTCTTTTGAAAAGTGAATTGAAATTGTTTGGAGCTACCTTCTTAAATAACTTCCAGATTGGACGTGTACATTTTGCCTGCAAATAAGATAGAGTGACTGTGACTAGAAATAACTATACTTAATTTGAATATGCAAAAATAGTATTTGCATGTGTGAACTTTACTAGAAGACAAGTAAGAGAGGTTTAAAAACATTATGCTTTCTAATCATCTGCAGAATGGCAGGAATATCTATCAAACACACACAGGAGTATCAGGAAATCAACAAATTTATAAACTGATGGAGGAAGAAAAAGGAAAATACTCAAATTATGATCCAATATACTGTCATAATTTAGCACTCAATCATATTTTACTTGCTTCCTAAGCACAAATAATAATAATAAACATATCACAGCTTACATTAGCAAAATATTTCCTAATGGCAAGTTGGTAGACCTTGCTCTCTTTCAGATACAGTCCCTGATCTTTTACTGAGTCTCCTACAGTTCTGTGTCCTGGTTCTGCCTCTGGATGGAATCCAAATTCTATTCCTGCTACCTGAGGAAATCTGGAAGTTAAGAAGACAAATACTGGATAGGAAAAAGGAATAAATCAAATTAATGAATCATTCAGACCAATCGAGTAAGACCCAGACTCCGAGCAAAAAAGACATTTCTCTTAAAATAAGATTAATGCTTGCACCAAATATTCAGTATTATAAGGGTATTTGAAGCAGCAGCTGTTACTTTGTTTTGCCAGCAGTCTATAATTAATCATCCAGGTTAAGACACTACCAAATGAAAGATATCTACCTTTTGATATTTGCATTATTTTGTAATAATGTTAGAAATGTTTATTGTAGAGAAGTAATCATCATACTTTGCAAAACTGTAACACAAGTTTTGTGATACCATTATCAGCACTAAGTTAAAGTGTATGAAATACTTTAAGTATCTAAGACAACAAAATTTTTTTTGCACAGGTAGAACAGAATGGATTATCACTCTACAGATTTTTCATCAAGAGCTCAGTATCTGTAAAACTCCTTTAAAAACAAACTTCCCATAGTTTTTTTCACTGGATTTCCAACTACTAACAGGGAATTTAAAACAGTGAAGACAGCAAAAAGAACATACACAGTAAAATCTTGTGCAGGGTATACACAGTTTAAACAAAGGGTATATACAAAATCAGAAGACTATGAAATTTATAGTAAGATTTTTCTTCCATAAATATTTGGGTAAATAATACATTATCTTGTTGAAAGATTTGAAGTTAGCTGTGGTTTGAAGTTTTCCTAAGCAAGAAGCAATGTGTATTAAACAGCTGTTCAAATAACAGTGATGCAGGAGTCAATACTACAAAGATGTATACACATATTTATGTGCAGTAAACAGTCTTAGAAAATTAGGCAGGCATCTTGAGTTAATGACTTCTT
This sequence comes from Entomyzon cyanotis, assembly GCA_024500445.1. NCBI lineage: Eukaryota > Metazoa > Chordata > Aves > Passeriformes > Meliphagidae > Entomyzon > Entomyzon cyanotis. The sequence goes on along the minus strand of JAKEPQ010001021.1, from coordinate 31,861,505 downwards.
TGCTTAAAAGTATGTTGTTTGGTTTTGTAAAATGTTGCACACGTGGGAAGATGGAAAAGCCAAATCTCAATCATAATCCCGCTACAAAAATGGTATAAAAAGAGTAATTAGATAAGAAGAGGTAAGTAGAGATAGCAATACCATCAAAATGAATTGTATATGAAGATTTGTTGATGTTTCCACTTTTAAAATAGTTTTGTAGCATTTTGACTTAAAGCAAATTTGGCAAATACAATTGTTCTGCAGATTAAGATCAAGCTTTTATATGTGGGAAATTTGTTCTCAAACTGCTTCTTATTTGATTGAGGAATGGAACTAATTGTGAAAATATGTCTTTCAAGACTAGACCTAGGATTTCCCCAATGTTTTTCTCTCATTACATTACTGCTGCACTTCAACCTAGCACAATTCTTCACTCTGACCATATTTGTTGTACAGAGACCATGTGCTTGATTTCTGCCTTGAATATCATATAATTTAAAAGTTTAAAAAAATGAAAAGAAAAAGAGAAACAACATAGGGAATGCACAGAAAAGTAGGTCTTTTGTGTTGTGGGACTTACCAATACACAGTAGCTGATACATACAAATTTTAAAATTATTTAATATTAAGGCTATGTGTTCATTTATGCACCAGCATATGTGAGTAATTCCTATGTTAACATGCTGATATTTTCAGTATGCATATTGATAGGTAAAGCATTATGATTTACTTTCAAATTTTTTTTCTTATTTTAAGTTCCTATTTTCTTAAGATCTTTTTCTTTTAATATACCTAGTATTTTAATGTTATAAATCCCTGACTTCTGGATTCACTCTTACCCAGATATTTTGGAAGAACTACTCCAAACTGAATAATTAAGACATATTTCTAAGGTAAAATGTTAATATATTCAGAAGATTTTGGATTTCCAAAAATGCTTTAATGACTTGAAGTAGTTCAACTGCTACATCAACATAAGCAGTTCTAGTATGGTGTTGGCTATAGAATTTCCTAGACTGCTTTTTACTCCCATAGTATTTTTACAACCATCTAGTTCTCTATCAGCTGAGCAAAGGATTGCTACTAAAAGATGATGAATAATAAGACTTTCAGTATACTTATTTAAAACAAACATTCCTTAATTCTAGAAATCTGTTTAAAAAAACAGATTCATTTTATAGATTTCAGAAGAAGAAGAAAACATTAAAAATGCATATTATCTCTTCAGTCCCATAAATTTGAATAAACATAAAACATCATTGGTTTTGTCCTTAATTAGTGCCAACATTTTGGAAGCCACCTAGCCTACACTTATGCTTATAAGAAGTTTAGCAACACCTAACAAACCTACAAAACACATCACTCAAGTTTGTCTAAGCAGGGGGAATTCCAGTCTAGCATTTCTTCTTAGTGTATCCAGTATAAATGATTTGCAGATAATAATAATGGACAGTAGAAGTGATCAAGACCTGCTGTAAGATGATAAATCCAAGGCATTTTCACAAGAGTGAAAAACACAGTTTTATCCATCATGGTACTTAGGAAGAAAGATTGATTGGATAGCAAGAGACAGCTCTGCAGGTGAATGAACTAAGGGAGTTTGTTCTCTGGCAGGGAATTGGTTCTGTCATGCAAAGGATACCTGGGATTTTACTTGTGAGCTTTGAAAAGTTAAAATCACCCTTTTTTTTGTTTGCTTCATGCTTCCTTTTCAAAAGGAAGGTAAAAGGATTCTAATTACTCTAATAACTCCTACAGAGAAGACAGAAGAATTTAGACAGAACTTGAGAATATATGAAAACAGGTCATAGTCACGTACATCAAATTAACAGATTGCAGCTTGGTGCTTAAATCCATTCTTGGAACCACCCTCACCCACAAGCATTTCCTGAGCAATTTTCTTAACTATTCTCCCAGTTAAAGGTTCAAAACAAATTCACCTGTGGTAAACAACGGAAACATTTCTGTGGGTTTAAGATCAAGGACTGCAAACAACTTCACAGTCAAACAATCTCAAAGTTTTGCTGTAATGCTTACTGTTTTTTAGCATCCCTTATGAATACCAGTGATCTAATTCAAATTGCCTTGTGTTCTCCAGAGTCCCCTCAGGAGCAGAGATATATTCTCTCTATGGAGAATATGACATGCTACTACAGCATGTCTAAGACATAGGCTTTATAGGAATGTACTGTGGTTGACTGTATGAGTGCTGCATTACCAGAGAAATCAGATTATTTAAAAGTAATATTTAGTTAGAAATATTTTATTCACAGTAAGAATGCACAGTACAACTCAAAAACAATAACCACATAGGTAATTAGGTATAAAGGTCTAGGGATTGGAGTATGTACTATTAATACATAATTATAGTAAAGGAAGTCCTTATGAATGATACTCTTTCAATTAGAAAGTCCCAACATCCATAAAACAGAGTATTATCGGATGCTGCATTCTTTCACTCCGTCATTGTTTCTAACTGCTTAATAAGTAGCTGTCAAGAATAAATTACTTTATAATAATTCTGATACAATTCATATGATTCTTTTGCCACATAATTCATATATTCTTATCAACAAATTCTCTCAAGAATTCAGCAAGAAACAGATATAATGATGTCAAGGGGACTGGGGTTTTACTATCTGCTTTCCTATATTATGCAGATAAAGTAGTATTTTAGAATCAAACTACATAACTTACAAGCTTTCTAAATCCCATTTTCATAGCTGAGCTTATAACTAAGTTTGATGATGAGATGTTGGCTGGGCAATCACAAACTATATGAATTTTATCGAGGACAAAGGCCAGGTTCTGCACCTGGGATGGGACAACCCTGTATTTATGGACAGACTGGGAATGAGGCTGGAGAGCAGCACCATGGAAAGGGCCCTGGGGATCCTGGTCAGTGGTGAGTTGGACATGAGTCAGCAGTGCCCTGGCAGCCAGGAGAGCCAACCCTGTCCTGGTGGGCATCAGGCACAGCATGACCAGCCTGGAAGAGAGGGGATTGTCCTGCTCTGCTCTGCTCTGCTCTGCACTGGGCAGCCTCACCTCCAGTGCTGGGGGCAGCTTTGGGTGCCACAGTACAAGGAGGACATAAAGCTATTGAAGACCATCCAAAGGAGGGTCATGAGAATTGTGAAGGGCCTTGAGCGGAAGCCTTATGAGGGGCAGCTGAGATCTCTTGGTCTGTTCAGCCTGGAGGAGACTGAGGAGAGACCTCCCTGCGGTCTGTGAGGGGAAGCAAAGGGGCAGACTGATCTCTTCTCTCTGGTGACCAGTGACAGGACCCAAGGGAATGTCATGAAGCAGTGTCAGGGGAGGTTTAGGTTGGATAGCAGGAAAAGGTTCTTCATCCGGGGGATGTTCAGGCACGGGAGCAGGCTCACTGCACCAAGCCTGACAGAGCTTAAGAGGAGTTTGGATAAGGCTCTCTGTTGTGATCACATATGGTGTGATTTTTGAGGGTGTTTTGTGCAGTGTCAGGAGTTGGACTCAGTGATCATTGTGAGATCTTGTAGGCCACTTCCAGCTCAGGGTATTCTATGATTCTATGGTTTTTAAGGGTAAGTAATTCATAGATCCACAAGAGTAATGTTCCATTAAGAATTAAACTGAAACAAATACATTAAAAATAGACCACATTCCTCTGTGATCTTTCACTGTAGTCAGTCAAGTTGTATTAGAGAGGTATGAATCTCATTCCAAGACAGAAGAGTAAACTAATTCAAAAATTCCAGCTAAAAGTAAATCTAAACTGAATTTAAAAAAGCAGGAGAATCCCACAGCTGCAATGTTAACACAGTATAGTAAATCACAACTAGAATAATACAGACTATAGGACAGAATACTTTTAGCTTCCCACCACCTAAATTCATGCTCAGTTATGAAGTCAAGATGCAGAGTTGTAAAACTTTACATCCAACAATAGGGACCTGCTTCCTATCCCAGTATTCATAGAACCGTAGAGCATGCTGAGTTGGAAGGGATTCATCAGGATAATTGAGTCCAACCCGTCCCTGTGTCAGACACCCCAAGAGTCACACCATGTACCTGACAGCATTGCCCAAACACTTCTTGAACTGTCAGGCTTGGTTCTGTGACCACTTCCCCAGGGATCTTGTCCCAGTATTATTGATATGGACATTGAAAACAGCTGATTTTTTTTAAAAATTAACCTAATTCTTATTAGCTGTTCATTCTTTTTTAAAACAAATCATTAAGAAAATCACACTCACATGACGGTTTAGAGTGCACTCAGTGCTTGGTTTGATATAGAAATATTTTTCTGCATTTCCCAGAATGCTAGCTCTTTGAAAATCAAACTTAAAGAATGAACAAAACCTGGGGGGTTTGGGGTGTTCTTTTTTTCCTAGAAATTCCTAAACCCAGACTTTTCCATAATGCCCATTCCATTAATCTTTCTGACACTTATTTGTGTTACAAATTGTGATAAGCTCTGCCCCGTCTGCTTTAAGTTTTGAATAGATCTTTGTTATCTCCTGTATAGTTTAGGTTAATTTGCTTACAGTAGTAACAGTACCTAGCCTGTTAACCTGGTTTTTATACTTTTCCACATAAGATGGGATTTTACACCATTTTTTTGACTGCTCTGAGACCTAATGGTTCCAAAGGAAATCTGGCACATACATTGCAAAGGAAGCCTGGAAAACTGCCCTTCTTGTACATATCTTTCCAGAATACCCAATGCTAAAATCAATTCATGGTTTCCGAAACTCAAGTTCAGAAAGTAACTTTTTTAATTAATACAAATAACTGCACCTTTTAGCCAGTGCTTCTTTTATGTATCATTTACCAAGAGCTAGAGATTGAGGAAAAATACATTTAACCTTGTCCTTAATATAGGCTTAATAGGGAGGTTTAGTCAATCTATCCATTACAACAAGAAAAGCTGAATCAATTTAATTTTTTTTAAGCTATTCTAGATACACAACTGTAAAGGACACTGGTGTATCAATTCTAATTCACAAGGTATCTAAGTTAAAACCATCCTAAATCATCCTTATGGGAGCATTTTTTTCTTAAGAAGGAAAAAATTATATTTAGTGTTCAGACAGAAGACCAAGATAAAACAAAATCTCAGCTTAGTAAGGTATTACTTTCTGCACCAAACATTCAGTAATGTGGAGAGAAAAAATAATTTTCAGTAGCTTACAAAAAAAGCCATAAAACAGTACAACAGTAGGCATAAGAAATACTGGCCACAGTATTCTCAAATCTGTGTATGTTGCGAAATCCTCCATAAAGCAGCATTTAGTAGCCTTTCAGACCAGGTACTGGAGTCTGGTGCAGTATCTGAAAAACTCAATTTTCAATGAAATATCCTAGAGGGTTCTGGGTGCTAAGCTGCTTCATTAGAGGACATGATTGCTAAGGACAAACATCCAACACAGTAATTAAACTTTAAACAGTACTAATATTAGCAGAAGAACTATTTAATATGAAAATGAACAGTAAGTGCACAGGCAGATTTTTATGGATACAACAACCACTTACAGTACCTTTCTTTGAAAAATATGATGTTTTCATGTGTGACACTGTAAAACAAAAGCAGAAAACAAAATTTATTGTGAGCAATTAAATTTTCTTCCTAAAAATTAACTAGCCTCTGAGTTTTGCAAAAGAGTAAGCAAAAATAGTAGGAACTGAAAAATGACTAAATGTCATCCTTACACCCAACTAAATCCATAGCTGAATGGACACATATGTTTGGAAACACAAATCAAAACAAACAGAAAATCCAATAAGATAAATACTTGACATATTTTATAAATACTTGACATATTTTTGCTTTTCTGTTTTGGATCATAAGAAGTCTTTAACAACCCTAAAGGGCCTTCGCTTTACTTACATATGTAGTTGCCAAACAAACTCGTGTTTTGTCATCTCCTGGGTTACTGCTGTTCTCAATAGTCAGTTCTTTTGTCTCCTATTTGTCACAGTCTCATTTGGGAATTTGAACATTTTCTGCCTGCAATAAAAATAAAGTTTGTTTCAAGTAAGAGTCAATTACTCTTTTTATTAAAAAATATGTCTTTACAAAAGCACACTTTATATGGTTTGTCTGTTAATTTCAATGCAAATTGTAGGCCAAACCAAAAATCTTACATGGATTTAAATGGTCTTGGATTTACTTCTTCCCTGTAGTAATGGCTCCTGGGGACTGGAAGACCTACCAAGGTGCAGCCACTATACAAATTGAATGCTTGTCCTGCTATGACAAGGGCTATTCTGAGGACACTAGATCTAACCAATATCTTTCTGCCCATCACATGAAGTACTTAGGCTGCATTGACAATGAAAATACCACAAGCTGCATTACAGGTAGGAATGTAAGATTATGTCTGAGACAACTTATAATCAGCCACAGATGAAGCCACACAACCGGAATAAACCAACAAACCACAGGTATTATGAAATTCAATTTATATTTCCTTACTAAAGACTGCAAATGGGCAGCACATCTGCAGGATTTGCGTGCTATTGCTACACACAAAATGGATTTAAGCAATCTCCTCTAAAACCAGTAAGTGGATTCAGGGAATCAACCTTTTTATATCTATTGCAAGTCTACAAGAAAACAAAACAAAACAAAACAAACAAACATAAAAAACCAAACAAAACCCATGTGTCATACTCTTCATGCTGCTTATCCATACTTGTAGCCTCATTTTGATTGATGTTTTGGTAAAAATTTCATTTGACATTTCCTCAAAATAACTGAAAATATTTACAAAGAAAACAGATGAACACTACATTCTCTGTCAAATGTGAATAGCAGGTGTTCTCAGAAAAGAAGGAGAAGGGGGAAAAGGCTACAGGCAAAATATGAACTTGCTCTTTTTCTGCAGGGCTTTACCTATCCCATGGTGGATAATTTCTACCAAAGTGCAGTATCTGACACATTTCCTTACAAGATTTCACATAGTGAAAGAAGGTCTCTTCAATTTGTCAGGATCACAATGAATTCTCAGCTGAGTTCCAACAGCTGTCCCTTTCACATTAGTGTCATGTTCATTAATAAGTGTATTCCCAATAGCACCATCTGGAGAACATGGAAAACACTGAACAGTGAGAGCTGCACCCTCAGCAGGCTTCTGCTGAACCCCATTCATGTTAGCTCTATGTTAAGAGTAACTCATTGATTACATATGGAGCTGCTGTTCAACTATTTTCTTCTCCCTTAACTGTAGCCCTCCCAAGAGACAAGGGCAAGAAATGCTATATAGGCAAATATTAATCTATAGTATATATACCCTATATGTAACATATATATTTCACAGGATTTCTCCACTCCCCTGTGGTTATTTGGGGTGAACAAAGACAGGACTAGGGTTCTGTCCCTATAAGTCTGTTGTGTACTGTAGTCTGTGTCTATGTGTGAATTTTTATGTAAGTTTTAAAGTTCATTTGTATAATAAATCTACCTCTCTAATCGTAAGTTTTAACCTATGTAGGGTAAGCTTCAAATTTTGCTCATATTTGGAGGTCTGACATGCAAATCTCAAAATTATGGTTTCACTTGTCAATTAAAAGAACAAAATACAAAATTGTTCTTTGATCACACAAAAAAACCAAATGCAGGTGTGGACAACAGAGAAATGAATGAGAAACAAAACTGGAAAAATAAGTACAAAACATTGAAAAGAAGGATAGTATGGGACTAGAAGAACAAACAGAAGATGAAAACCAGCCAATTAAAAATGTATTACATAAACTGTGAAGAATGTAAAGCAAAGAAACAATAGCACAAAGTTTAAAAGAACAGAAAAAAAAAAAAAGACAAGAAAAAAATACAAGTCCATAAAATAGCACTGACACCAAGCAGTTATTTCTTTGCCTCTACAGAATTTGGTCCTGTATTTTTAGGAGAATAGTCATACATTCTCAGATCTTTAGCTCTTTACTGACAGCACAACAGCTTTTTCAGGATTTTAAAACCACATTTCAAGAAAAGCATGTGCTATATCTTCCTGAATCTCTTCAGGTCCTCCCACATACTATGTCCTTTTCTCAATCTAAGGAAGATTCATTAAAACTTAAGATGCTTTGCTTTTTCTTTTTTCTCCTTTGAAATATGTTGTTAGAAACATTGCTCCTAGTGAGTAGGTCTCCCCAAACCCTACCTCTTCCAAATTCATAACTGTGTTTAATAATTTTTTTACTTTAACAGGGGTATCTATTTCATTATCATACAATGCTCAAGGAAGAATTATTAGAAAGGGTTCTTCTTATTTCTGTCACCTGCAAAGAAGAAAGGAGGAGGAAGAATTAGAGGAGAATTAGAGGAGAAGGATGTTGCCAGGCAGAGCCTTCATCCAGATATTTCTCAGGTTCTAAGCAGAGCAGAACACTTCTCTCATGAATTTCTCCACACTTCAATAACCACTCAAAAAGGTAAAACTGGAAGCCTTCACCAGCACACCCACACCACAGTAACGATTACCAAGCCTTCTTCACAGGCAAACAGGTAAAATTAAAACAACCTTCAACTCAGTAAAGAATTGTGTATATAATGAAGAAACAAAACTGAACATTCTGGAGAGTATCTTCTGAGAAGCCACCACTCCACCATTCTAAAATGATGCAGAGGGGGGCATGGAGGGAATCTTTCATTTGCTTTCACATGGATGATATGGTTTGGATTGTTTCATTTGTTTTAGATTGGGTTGGGGTTTTTTTGTTGTTGGTTTGGGGTTTTTTGGTTGGTTGGGGGGTTTCAGTTTGGTTTTTTCGTTTTGTTTGTTTTGGTTTAATTTTCATATTCATTTTTCTGAAATTCCCTAGTTTATTCAGTTCTAGTTTTCCTTAAAACTGTCCCTGCCTTAAGTGAATGTCATTGGAATAACACCAGGAAACACCATCACTCTCTCTCAAACCATTTCTAGATTTTTGATAGAATAATGCAATATTTAAAAGTTAGGCAAACAAAAATGAAAGGTCCTCATTGCTGTCCTTGTACATCACAATGCACAGCCAGATTCTCAGAATTACACAGCTTTCATCAAGAACAGTTACAGATTTCATTCTGCCAGTTGAAAATTTTGCCCATTAATCAAAAAAACAAAAGTGAATTTAGTAGGTTGAGCTTAATGAAAGAAGGTTGATGACTGATTAAGGACAAGTGAAACAAAGTACAACAAAGTACAATAAAGTACAACAAAGGCATTTCGCAGTATATATTTCTATCAAGAATGACTTTATTTCAGTGCAGTCACTCAGAGCAACAAGGCCAAAAATCTTGTAAGGCAAAATAAGAGTTCAGCTTTCCCCCTGGAATAGCTACTGATAATTTGATTCAACCCAAACAGCTTTTTCATGTAAAAATGAACTGTGCTGCACTTACTATGTACCAAGAGTAGATTAAGTCATGGTGGCGTGCTGTAATGAGACTTACATGGAAACCACATGATTTCCCATGAGATTTAAGCTTTCATTTAAAGAAATTATGAAAACATGGTTATTAAAATAATCTTTCAAGTGTGTGTTTAACCTGCAATATAACGGTCCAGATGATAGCTCTTAATAGGATGTGATCCATTTCTGTTCATTTCAATAACACATTAATGCCAAAGTGGAGTAATGATAACTTCAAAAATCTCTTCCAACCAGTTAACAGACACAACAGAGTAACTGAAATTGATGTAAAAACTTACTTTGTAGGACTATGAAACCTCTAACACTTAGCTAGTGAATGCTTGTGAGGGAGGGCAGAGGAATGGAGGTACCAAATGGACAGTAAAGGCTGTTTCACAAAGGCCAAGTTCAGATGGAAAATAGAAGAGATTTCAGAGCACATCTGATTCCAATGACTTTACTTATTCTGAGTTGTATTCTCATCTTCTTACAACATAAAGAGAAATTTGTCAAAATTACTAAGCCTGAGTGTCCAGCCTCATTTAGTTTCCAGACTTTCACTGGGTCACTTGCTCTGAGATATACATTCAGATTATTCCTTGTTACAGCAACATTCTTGTACTATATTTACATTAGATACAGTAGCGAAGTTCCACTATCCTTGACTTACGTTTGTCATCTGAAAATATTTGTTCTTCCTAAAATTTTGACTTTTGCTTTTAAAAATCTAGAAAGAAAACAGTAAAAATTTGATAAAAATGCTATTTATTTTTAAAGTGCAAACATGTAGCCTACCAGCAAGATTCCTCTTGCTGGCATGGTTCGTGCTGCTTGCTGTTCCACTCCTGGGCACCAGAGCTGCATGACCAGGAGGCAGTACAGACAGTGGCAAACCCTGACTTATACTGAATAAACCAGAGATTCTGTATAGCCCTTTTATTTGTAGTAACCACTACAGAACAGCCATAGATGACAATGAGTGCAAATTTTGCCATCTCTTCCACTTTCATAAAGACCACGACTTTTTTAAATGTTTCTGAAGATATAGTACAGGGCTTTTGTAGTGGTCCAGGCTTTTTTCCTGTAGCCATAAGCAGGATGAAGAGTACTTGGCTTTGGTATTTATACATTACTCTGAGATTCTCAAAAGACCATAATCGGTTTTTTGAATTAAGTATATGTTCCCTGAATGCATAAATTACTTCAGATTATACATTTAATATAAAAACACAAACCCCACATATTTCTCTTATGCATCCATCAAGCACTCTCTAAACCACAATATGCCAAACACTGCATTTTCTAAGTAGCAGAGCACCGCTACATCTAAAGACTTTAATTACTTAAACATCCATTTGGCTACATCTCTATTCTCTTAGTCCTCTCTAACAGCTCCTCACAAATCCATAGTGTTTTCATTTTCATATGTCATCTCATTTTTCTTTAATAACAGCAATCTCTTACTTTGAGAGTTTAATCTTCACCAGCCAATTAATAATGTACAGATTTATAGTAAGAATTTATTCAAATATTTTATTCTGCAGTCTTTTATTAAATTTGTCATGAGACTTGTGACTCATAAGGAATTTTAATAATATCATAAAACTTAGCTTTTAAGTGTTAGTTATACACATTTTTTAATAATTTCAGGCTTTGTGTTTTATGATATTAAAGGTAATTTTTCTTGGCCTTGTTACAGATTATTACAGGAAGATTTGTCAGTGGTCTCTTTTATCTTCCATTTCTTGGGTTGCTTTGGTTTTTGCCAGATTTTCTATGATAATTTTAAAAATATGTAATATTAAGGGAAAATTATATTAATTTATTACAATCATTCTCAATGGCATTGACTACACTACAGCTAAAAGTAAATCATTCACTTTCATACTTTTATTATGAGAAACTCACCTTAGCCTTGTTTATTTCAGAAATAATTCTTCATTTCTGCATTTTGAAGATTTGCTGTGCTAATGTTTGGTTTTTAAAAGTAAGCTTTTTTCCCCTCACTAACAGAAGTGCTGATGTGATGATACTGTGCTTAAAAAATATATAGAGGTGAAAGCAAAAAGTATCTGGTTCTATGGGCCATTTTCATAAATTTCCTTATCATTAAATCCTATGTTATTTTCGGCAAATGCAGCTAAATTTGACAAATTTAGTTAGCTAGCTACCTGATTGCTCCCAGAGGTATTTCTCTATAACTTCATGCTGAAATTACATATGTAAATATATGTGGTAAAACAAATAGATAAGGTGGGAACATCTGGATTATCTGATTTAGAATTTCTTTCAGTCTCCGATTTAAAGAATGCAATAGTTATTAAGTGCCAAAAGTCTTACCTAAATAATTTCTAGAATCCTCAAGACATGACTTAAATGTCACAAACAATCTTTTGCAGCACTTACAGAGAAGGCAAATAAAGCAGACTTAGCCATTTTTACATTTTTGCTAGCTTAAGCATGTTGTTTCATGCATTCCTAACCAGAGCAACATGCCTGTACTGGACTGACGGCGACAGTCTCCCTAGTGATTACATTTTTAAAAAACTTGACAGCGAGCAAAGTAAGCCTCTTCCTCAGCATCTCCACTGCTAATACACTGCATGGACATTAGCTTTCTAAGTCAACTTGGAAATTATCGAGACTTCTAAGACAAAAGAGCTTAGGAAAGTGTTCCTTTCTTCTTTACAAGCTCAACTGATGGACTGCCTGGGTTTGTGGAACTGTAACTATAAATTCCCCAGCACAGATATGTTTCTTTGATTTGAAGACTATCTATATAAACTGGTTTTAGACATTCAAAATATACCTGGGGTAAAAACCACTCATTTCTAAAGAAATTGAATATGGCATTTTTCTATATCTTGGTATTAGACTGGTATACACTCAAAAGACTCTAATGTATACAATCTTTACTGCAAAATAATTTTACTTAGTAAGCGTTGAACTGAGCACAGGCTGAAGCGAAAGGGTGCTGGGATCTGTCTCTGCTAGAGGATCTCTGAATTCAGAAAGACTGACACTTTGGATACAAAAAAGACTTCTTTATGGAATCAGCATAGAATAGTCCCTCTTGTGGCACTCTTTTCCCTAACTTCCCAACCTGTACAAAATGATTTATGAAAAAGAAGTGGCCATTGAAATTGTGATTTTCAAATGCATTATTTCATTGTTATTTGTGATAGTTAAACAGTTTTACTTCACAGGAAGCCTGGTACAAAAATCAAGTACTTCATCTCCAGACACTAATATGACCTCGCATTTTCAGGGAATAAATCTGGGCTCTGTTTAAAATGTACCATACTTCAAAAGACAGTCACTTCAATTTATTTTGAAAAAACATATTTTAAAGAAAAGTGAAAAGGTCTGTATTGTTATTGTTTTCATTTTCAACTTAACTTTTAGACTTATAGTTTATTTTTCTATCTTAAGAAGATCATGCAGAAATACTTTATTTTCTTCAGCACCTGCTTCTTGGTTTCCTCTTTTCTCTATGTATCTGTTTCTAGAGAAATGGCTTTTTTTCCTCCTAAATTTTACATATCTCTATCACCTTTTTTTTCATACAAAGACACCTCTTCACATTTCTCAGATAGTCAGTCTCTCTTTCATAACTTATGTAGTCCATTACATTCTACACACCCGTGGCAAATACCATCAAAAGCCAATAACCAGAGCAATAAATGGATTGGACAAAGATTACAACAAAATGGAACAAGAGAAACTTACAAGTAAAAAAAAAAGTTCATCTCAATTAATTTTTTAGAATTACCATACAGGCTAGGCAGAGGAAAGCCCACACATACATACTTTTAGTTCATTATGAGTTGTAGAGCTGCAAAGAATTTGACTGTAACAGGCCATGTACTCTCCGAACTTATCTCAAGGTCACCTGCCCATGGTCTTGAGAGGATGGGAGCAACAAGCCCCTGCATCCTGCAATCCATTAAACACCAGGAGATGAAGCTAGAATAAGGAAAAGTTGACAGAAACACTAGTTCAGGCAAGAAGATAGAATCATGTCTCTCCCCAGGAAAGTTTTCAACACATATACCTCTGCTTTCAAGAGAGAGCATTTTGTTTCCTGGTGATACATATTTTCAAACTGAGTCTCATTGCTTCCACTGCCCACCTGCAACAGCATTTGGTGGCTTAGCTTGGAGCTCTTTCTCCCATCCATGTTCCTGGGATGCCTACAAAAATCATTGTTCCTTATGCATTCCAGACTGAGTCAATACCTGTCAGTCCTGTTTCTCCAACATAACTCTGGGTTACGCTGATGAACTGCCATCAAATTCACAATGTTCCATGATGATTTCAGAGGTCAGCCAGAACAATTATGAAAACATGCCGTCTTACCAGTTACAGAAAGCATCACCATATCCACTTCCAAATGTGGACATATTGAATACACAATTAGAAGTGAAGTAAGTCACTAGAACTTCAAAACTGTTCCAGATGTTGGCTGATGGACAAAACTCAGCTGTGACTCAGCTTTATACAGGGTAGATATATCACCAGGAGCTAAATTATAATCTTTCTTAAAAGCCAGTGGGACTTTGGTGCTGACTTCAAGTGAGCAGAGCTTCAGCCAAGACAGGTAATGTAAAAGCAAATGTGCTGCACTCTTTGGTAGATTTATTGTTATTGTTATTTGGTTAAGGATTAGCATTATTTCATTACTACTATTGCAATGGCTCTTAATAAGACTGGAAAGACACTGAAATAAGACTACAATATTTGACTAAAATGATCCTTGAACAACAAATAAAACACTAGCACTGGTATGGCATATTATTATATTTTATTTTCCCTTTACAAGTATATATATCTTCTTACTTAAATAGATGTGAGGAGAGGGTGTGTACATTTTGCTTTTTCCCAGTATTAAAAATACTTTTCTTGTCATTAGAAAATTTTCTGTATACTGTAGCAATATGATGCCCTGGCTCGAAGCTTATGCTCATGCATTTATTTCCTGATAAAGCATTAAGTTAACAATGAAAAAAAATAAGTGATGTCCTTAAAATAGGACTTGCAAACGACAAGTTTTTGCTGTACTGAATGCTGAAAATCTAGTAGTATGCTTAGAAAGGTAACATTACAATTACAAGGTCATTTTAGTTTTAACTAATGTGATAACAGCGCTTGCAAGTGCTGCAAATTCATCCATACAACCATGCATCCAGCAGCTTACACTTCTGTGAAAACAGCAGGAAAAGTCTAAAAGGAGTTTCGAAGTAGATTAACAGGCCATGTCCCGACTAAGGTGATTATCACGTTGTCAGCACGGCCTGAAAAGAGTCCCTCAACCTGCCAGAGTGCCATTGCTGGCATATTCAAGCTCCTCAGCAAGATTAGGTTACTGTAGGTGATGTTTCATGTTGCTTTGGATTCAAGAACATTACCAAAACACAAAAATGCTCTTATCCAATGGCCTGAATAAATACAATTACATCAGAAGTGAGCTAAACAGCCATGGGTCCCTGGCTCCAGAAAGGAACAAGACCAGCAGAAGCTGAAGCCGGCTCAGGCCACAGCTCATGCCAGGGCAGTGTGGTCCCCACCAGGGTTTGGGAGTGGGCTGCAAACACAGAGCGAGCACAGCTCCGTAGCCCTCTGTATTGGAGGGGTTGGTGTCCAAGGGCTGGGCTGAGTGTGAGCTCCAGCATGGTGAACTGCAGCTGCACTGTGGTGCTGGTGTGCAGAGGAAACTGTTTCTCCACTCAATTATTACTTAATCTTTCCCACTGTTAATCTTGTTTGATTGACAAATACAATCTTGTTGCATCACACACACCAAACATTTTTTTAGAGCCCCCAAATATGAAGTTTTTTAGAGACAGAAAAAGTCATAGCGTCACAGAATATGCTGAGTTGGAAGGGACCCATCAGGGCCACTGAATCCAGCTCCTGGTCCTGTGCAGAATGCCCCAAGAATCCCACCACATAAATGGGAGTGCTGTCCAAACACTTCTTGAGTTCTGCCAGGCTTGGTGCTGTGACCACTGCCCTGGGGAGCCTGTTCCAGTGCCCGACCACCCTCTGGGTGAAATCCTTTTCTGATATGCAACCTAAACCTCCCCTGACTTAGCTTCAGGCGATTTCCTCGAGTCCTGGCACTGGCTGTGAGACTGAAGGGATTAGCACCTACCCCTCTCCTTCCCCTCATGAGAATGCTGAAGACCACAATGAGGTCTCCCCTCAGTCTCTTCTTCTCCTGGCTAAACAAACCACTGACCTAAGCTGCTCCTCATAAGGCTTTCCCTCCTTGGGAAACTCTAATATTTGATTAAGTTTGATAAAATTTGAGCAGTGAACCAAGTATTTGTTAAATAGAAAAGCCATGCCTGAGCACGACTCTTGAGGACCGGAGCGAACTTGGGCAAACACGGGAAGGGCAGGGCGGTGCGGCTCCCGGCTGGCCGGTGCGGCTCCCGGCTGGCCGCTGCTCCCCGCTGGGCCCGGCGCGGCGCTGGCGCGTCCCCCTCACGCTGCGGGCGGGCTGGGGGCGCGGCGAGCGCGGGCGCGGCGCTCCCTCCCCGCGGGGCGGTGCTGCTGACGGCGCCAGCCCCTCCGGACCCTCCGCGCCGCTCCCGGCGGGCGCCCGGCCACACGCGGCGGGTCGGGCTTCCCGCCGGGAGCGCTGGGCGCTGCATGGGAGCCCTTCCCCGCCGGGCACGGCCGCGCTCGCCCCCCCACCCCCCGCCGGCTGTGCGAAGGAGGACGGCGGAGCATGCCACCGGCGGGGCGGTTCCGCGGGGACTGACATGCTGCTGAAGGAGGGCAGGCGCCAGCCCCTCCGTCTCTCCCCGCGGTAGCGGAGGCGATGCTGCAGGGCGCTCCCCGGGCTCTCCCACAAGCGCCAGGCTATCGCCCACAGCGGCCGCGCTCGCTGCCGTGAGCGGCGCGGCTCCGGCCCGGCCGAGGCGACGAGCGGCGCGGGCCCGCTCCCGTGCCCGGGGCGGCGGCGGCGGGGAAGGCGCTGCCCGCGCCCGCGGGCGGCTCCGCGCCGCGGATGCGTGTGCATGAGCGCTGCACCGAGCGGGCGCAGGAAGCGCCCCCGCTCCGCCGCCTCCATCTTCCAGGGCAGCAGGACCTCGCCGCACGGCCGCGACAGCGAACGCCGGGGCAGCGGCTCCGATAGCGCCTACCAGACCCAGAAAGCCCTGGACGACTGTAAGATGGTGGGTACCGCGGGCGGGCTTGCCATAGTTTTTACCTTTTCCGAGCTCTCCCGGTGCTGGCGGCGGTGCCGCTCTTCCCGCCACCTTGACTATTCCCATCACGTGCAGTTGCACTGTTTCAAACGCGCAGTCCCCCCGGGGTGCTGCCCTGCACCCCGACTGGCGGCGGTGCCAGGGCGGGAGCCGGGAGGGAAGAGCTGCGGGGGCTTTCTGCGGGACAGCGAGCGGAGCCGGGCGCCTGGCATCCTGCGAGAGCAGAGTCCGCGCCCAGAACGCACCGCAAACCAGCTGGAGTTGCTTTGTAGTAGATCCGTCAAAATCTGTCCCCAGACTTGCGCTCACTGAAGCCTGAATGGGTAAATAGTTGCCTCCAATGAATCACTGCACTGTCTGCTTGCTTTCTTGTGCAGCAACCACACTCTTGCCCTAAAATCGTTCTAAAACAGGATTCTGAGTTAGAGTCCCTGAAATTCTGTCCCTGATATATATGGTACCTGTTACCAGTCTTCTCAGAGTAGTTGGTTGCAATTGTAAAACCTCAGGTGAAACACCCTGCATCCCTGTTATTTTTGGACTGTCATATTATGGTGTGAGATTTTTCCCCAGTCATGTTCAAAATACTTGCATCCTGACACCTTCCTCCAAATCAACGCCATATGCCCCCTTTCAAGGCTCCTTGAGCTGCAGTCAGCCTGACTTTAAAAAGAGTCCCCTCTAGCCAGTGACAGATGTAGCAAAAAAAATGAAGTTGCTGCTCCTTTTCTTGACAAATATGTACCTTGCTAAAGCTCTGTCCAGTACCATTGAAAATGGAGCTGCTGTCTTTTCTGCTGGATCCTGGCAATTTTTCTTCCTCTGGTGCTGAAAAATATGCTGGCAGATTATCCACTCTGATACTTCAAAATTGGGAGCAATTCCCAGTGCACGGAGGAACAAAAGCTGCCACAGTAGCTCTATAAATATACCCAACAAGTGGATCTCACTGGGTTCTGCCTTTTTTCTCATTCCCAACAGCATAATGTGGTTACTTACAGAGAAGTTTGTAGAATTGACTGATTAGAAATAAAATACATTTTACAGATGGATTGTCAAGTTGCAGTAAGATTCAAGAGGTAAAATCAGTGTGTTTTCTCTTCTTGTTCTCTGTCTCAATTCAGCAACATCTGTGTGGTTTTGTTTTCCTGGGCAGTGCTGAGGTGGCTGAATGAGTCTGTTTAGACAAGGGATGTCAGGTGAGAAGTGGCAAAATGTGTCTGGTGCAACCAGCTACCAGTTGCAGGATGCGACGCTTTTCTCTTTTTCCTAATGCAGAATAATCACACTGTGACACAACATAGTACAATTTTTTGCCTCTGCACTGCCTTCATGTGTTCTTTTAAACTACAGAATGATAAGACTTGAAGACCTGTTTAGCAAATATTGTGCCTAGGGCTTCGTTTGGTGTGCTTTTGGATTTGTTTGGGATCTGGGTGTGGGAGGGTGCAGATGTACTGAAATGCACTTGGGTTGATTTGCTGCTCCTGAAGCAGAGAAACCTATTTGCTATTCTTAAAATGAAATTTAAGAAAGCATGACCAAAACTATTTTCAATATCAGTTCTCAGCTATACAGTTAATTGCAGTGGGATGCATGAAGGGAATGAATGTCATACTGCAGAAGGATCTAATTTATTTCCTGAGCAGGAGAATTTGAGGGCTTGACTTTAAAAATTGGTAGCTCTGATAGACTCCAGGTTCTTAGTGTGTTTTTATGTTGGGGTGTGTTGAACTTCTGGTGGTAATGATAACTGCAGAATTATGAGCAATTACTCTTGTCTGTTTTTATGTAGTTTGGAAATTGAGGTCAAAACACAGATAAATAAATATTCTGTTCTATTACTCCAATCCTTCCGCCCCCGCCACCATGTGGAGCAAATGGTCTTATGTGCATTCTTTCAGAAGACAGCAAATGCTTCATTTCCTTAAAATATAATTCCATGTACGTGATTAGTGGAACTAAACAATAATGATCTTTCCATCACTGTGAAATTACCCATTTATTCAATAACATCCCTATGTGTCTTCTGGATATTGAATTTCTGTAAAGGTTGTAGTGTTTATTTACTCCTTTGTTTCTTTTTCCCCCACACACACTTTAGAAAAGGTGTTTTCTGGAATTTTAGCAAACAGTGCCTATCTGGTACATCTTCTCAGCCAGTAACAGCAGATCAGTTTTAAGTCTGAAATGTGGGTTGAAGGAAAGTAACAGAACAGAAATCATTACAAAATAAATTAGCAAAATTGCCAATTTAAAAGCAAAGGCTACATTCCAGTCCCTAAATGTGCTGTTATTCAGGAAGCAGGAGGAGCAAAGGCAATAATTTCTGGAGATATTTTCGTCTTTTATGATAGCAAAAAATAACCTCATGCTAATAGTAAAACAGATGTTTTTTGGTATGCTTAATATTTAATACTAATAACTCAGACATTTTCAGATATTAAAAGCAGAAACACTGCTTTCCTACAGATGAACATTTATAGCTCACAGAATAAGCAGCTGCCACGGAGGCTCTAGTCATTTACTGAACCATAGGCTCTTGATCCTGTGTGCTATGAAATTGTGAGCAGCCCTAGATTGGGCATGTTTTTAAAAAACTGGATTGTTTTTACCAATGTAGTTCAAAATTCTCACATATGTAAATTGTCTTTGTTTTTCAGCTTGTCCAGGATTTCAATACCCAGGTGGCTCTCTATCGGGAGCTGGTAATTTCCATTGGGGATGTCTCTGTTACCTGTCCGTCTCTGCATGCGGAATTGCACAAAACTCGAACCCGAGGATGTGAGATGGCCTATCAGGCTCATCAAAAACTATCAGCAATTTCTGGGTAGGAGGCAACTTACGTTTGATTAAAGCCATACTCATGGTCAAATCTTTGTTAAATACTACATTATGGAAACTTTCAGGAAAGGCAATAGCTTGTTTCTGTTTTAGGCATAGAGGTGTATGACCACAAATTACACAGAATGCTCATATCTTTATCACAGTACAATTTGGATCAAATCCTGGTCCTCTTACCAGGAGAGTATCCTGATTTCACTGGATGCTTTTATGCAAGACAAACAGGATTTTACTGTGTATCACAACAGATCGAGGGGGAGCCATGCCCTTCAAGGGTGAAATAGGGCTTTCTGCCCAGTCTTTCATTGAGTATGCCCAATTGCATAGTTAAGAGATTACTAGCTCTGCTTAACTAGAGCCTCAACAAAATTAGACCAAAATTAGGTAAAAATTGAGTGAGGGGAATACAAATACTAGGCTGAAAACTTGTGTTTACATTCTACATGTTTTTAAACCCTTGTTTGTGTTGAAATAAGAATGGAAGCTTTGCCAGCATATAATGTTTTAATTTATTCCTTGGTATTACTTTATGTACATTCCTTTCCATGGAGACAGAATGTATTATCACATACTTGAGACTATGCCTCAGTATAAGATCAACCAGCATAAATAGCTGTTTCCTAAAAAATGGGAATTCGTGCTGCTAATTCCGTGTGGGTTCTTCACAGTATGGTGACTGGGGCATTTGTATAGATACATGTACCCCCTGAGTCATGTCTCTCTGTTAACACTTTTTGCATCTGTCTTATCTACCATAAGCCATTGTGCACCACTGGAGAAAAAAACCCTTTCATTTTTTGCAGCTCTGCCTAGTCCCCACTGAATTTCTTTCATCACTTTAATATATATGAGAAATCTGGCTTAGTATATAAGGGGAGCCCACACTAACAAACCACACAGAAGAAGATGCTGGTTGGATGTTTTAATAGAATTGTCACCATTTTCAAGTAGGATTTTGTGCAGTCGGTTAAGGTGTTTTTGTGACCTCTCATTTGTTCCTCAAGATACATGCTTTTAAAATACAAAAGTCAGTGGGAATTTTTTTAAAAAACAACAACGAATAGACATAGTTTTTTTTAACAACTACACCGAAAATGTGAAAACAAACAGTAGTGAAATATATCTTGTGTGCTTTCAGACTCAAAAGAAAAACTAACATAAACCAAAATAATACATTTGAATAGCTGAACCTGTTTTGTAACTATTAAGTATTTTCCCTCATAGAGAAAACAATTGATACATGCTCATTTAGAAAGTACAGAGTTTTTTTAAGCAATCATTTCACAGTTGGACGTTTGTCATATACACAAAGATGTCCTGAAGGTTGTGCAGTTGCTGTGAGATTGACATTTGGCTAATCTGAAACTGTTCTAAATAACTGTGATAATACTGTGATATCCGTAACAACTGGTAGGTGTTAGAAACTCTCTGGAAATTACTTGTTAGGTTTGACAGACATTTTACAAGATGCTTCACATCCCTACCCTCCTGTAGCTGAGAAAACGATATGAGATAAATTAACTTTTTTGGTATTTGTGAGGAAAGATGGGAGATGAAGATACAACAGTGGTTCAGGGTAGAAAAGAAGTAGGAGAGGAATAATAAATAGTCTCAGATACTTAGTCTTTACTTCAGCAGGAAGACTGATGTAGTGCATATGTAGAGCATATATATGATCTGGAATAGGAACCTAATTGGATAGGAAGAAAAGTATCAGGAAGAAAAATGCTTAGGGACAGGAATGTATTAAATCATCCTCAGTATTGAGTAGTCAGGAGGGTAGTGTGTTGCTCAGAAACCACTGTTAGTCAGCAGATGAAACAAAGGCTTATTTTGTTCACTGCTTTTGTTCAAAGTGCATACCACATCACTGGGTAACACAACAAGTTGTGTCTTCTAAAACTTTTTAAAGAAAATGTGTTTCTTTCCCACCTGGAGAGAATAATGGTAAGTAGTTGTTTATGTTAGTAGACTATAACATTTCATGAGAGAACAGCATTCTATTAATTAAGGCCATCAGTAATGTTCAGTTAGTCTCTAAGTGATCTTACTGAGGTGTTGCAGGGCACTCTTTCTTTTGAGAAGTTGCTGTCACTAAGAGAATACTTAGTTAATTTATATTGTTTGTGCTGATGTCTTCCTTGGAAAATTAGCAAACAGCTTAATGTTATGCTGTTCCTGTTTGAATATATTGGGATTTCACAGAATCACAGAATTGTTAGGGTTGGAAGGGATTTCTGGAGATCATCTGGAGATCACCTAGTCCAATTTCCCTGGGCAGTAGTGCATTTGAGACTCTTAAATGCACTCCTGACTCAGACAATTAGAAGAGGCAATTATTTCCTTTCCTGATTCACTTGTTCTACAATACTAAGGTAACAAAGAGGAAAGGAACAAAGACTTGGAAGGAAAAAAACAAGATCAAATCCTCTAGTGCTGGGAAAGGCAACTCTGGGAAGAAATCTGGAAATTGTGGGAAGGGAAAGGAGTGCTGAGATGAAGATAATGCATTAGGAACTGAGCAGGATAGAAGTCATGAGGACAAAAAAATACATTGGTTATGGGCATATCTGTTCTGGAATGTACAGATCAGAGTAGGACAGTGCTGTAATGCGGAAAAGAAGAGAAAGCTGTAGCTGTACCTGTAGAAAAAGGATATACTTATATGCCAACAAATGCAGATTCAGCTATGGAAATAGAGGAGGTGAAAGTCACACTTATTTTTTAAAAACTGAAAGAAAGCAAGACAAAGGTGATGATGAAAAAATTATGAGGTAGCAAGGAAATATAAAACCTTATAAAGTCCACTCTGGATTAGACCATATCACCCCATCTAGCTCAAATGGCTGCTGGTAGCAGAGATTTCATAAAAAATAAGCAAAGATACAAAAAACAGGTGCATAGAACCATGCCTTCCCTCATACGCTTGCTGCTACCAAGCAATCAGTAAGCAAAGGCTGCATCTGAACAATCTGTATCTGTTCTCACAGAAGACTTCATGATTTCTCTAAATATTAAGATCTTTTACTCAAAAAATGCTGAGCATGAATAAGGACATCTTTATGCTGTGGTATATTTAAAAAACAATTTACTAAAAAAAAAAGAATTGAAAAAGGAAACTTCAAATTAAGTCTCCAACTTAATATGACCTCATAGATATTACATCCTCTTCTTTACTTGCTTTCATGTCTTTTTCTTGTAGATATAGTGAAATTTTAGCAAAGGGGAATAATGATTAGAAATAAAAATAATCTAACTTGAAATATCCTTGTTCTAGTTAATGTTCTTTTAGGAATGCAAATCAAAGTAAACCCTTCTTTCAGTGTTGGTTTTCTCAGGACTTCAGGTCAATTCCTGCTCTCATACTAAAAGTTCTTAGTGATTTTTAATGAGCTGTCTTCTGAAGAAGGTAAGTAAGGTTTGGTCCTTTCATCACATTTTCTGCTTTGTAATGTCGTAGAAATTAAATATCTCAAATTATTTACTTTGTGCATCCTTGCAGTATTAGTTTCCGTGGTCAAAACAGGAGAAAGTACAGCAACAAGAAAATGAGTCAGCATGATTTTTTCCAAAGGAAAAGAAAGGAAAAATACTAGTAACAGTAAGAAGATGAGGTGAAAAAGATGCAAACCTGTTATGGAAGGGAGTCTGCTTTATGGAATAATAGAGTGGTGATCTGTTAGAATTCATCAAATAGGGAGCTGGCTTTATATGTGGAGTCCACTAAGTCTGGGATGTCAACAGAAAGATAACTCAGAACTGTATTTTAAGATACAGGTCTGCACAACTGTGCACACACGTTTGTAAATGTCCTTACATATTCTCGAGCACTTGATATGCTTACATAATGTGTGCACTTGGCACACTGAAACCAGAACTGGCAGTATCTCTATGACAGTCTGATATATATGTTGGCAGTGGCTGTTTTTGCATGAAACAAAACTGTATGAGGAGCTCATGGGTGCATGGCAATATAAATCTGTGTGAGCATAGCTTTGAAAGTGATTTTTCTGACTCGTATTGTGAAGTCCAAAATCTAAGGAGGAAGAAAGCTCTACACCAGTACAGGCTAGGGCAGCAGCTCTGCACAAGAGGATCTGGGGTTTTCTGGTGAACATCAAGTTGAACATGAGCCAGCACTGTGCCCTTGTGTGAAGAGGGCCAGCAGCCTCTTGTGCTACTTTAGGAAATGTTCCCAGCAGGTCGATGGAGCTCATCCTTCCTTTCTACTCAGGGCTGTTGAAGCCATATCTGGAATACTGGATCCAGCAGTGGCCTCCCTAGTACAAAAGAGAAAGGGACATGTCAGAGCAGGTCTAGTCAACTTCTTTAAAGACGTTTAGGCAGCATCCCATATACACGGAGAGGCTGGCAGACCTGGGATTGTTTAGCTTGGAGAAGAGAAGGCTTGGAGGGGGATACTATCAATAAGTCTAAAAAATACCTGATGGAATAGTGGCAAGGAGACACAGCCAGACCATTCTCAGTGCTATACAATGATGGGACAGCAGGTAAAAATTGATATTTTAAAAAAAATATATATATAAAAATTTTTTAAACTCTTTTTTTTTGCTGTGCAGCAAGTGGAATATTGGAACAGCTGCTCTGGGTTGTGGAGTCCCCGTCTTTGCAGATACTTAGAATTCAGTTTGTCATGGCCCTCAGCAGCCTGCTCTAGCTGATGGTGCTTTGAGCAGGAGGCTTGAACTAGATTAATTCTAGATGTCCCTTCCAGCCTATGACAAAATCATCATAAATCTCCCTGGGAAAATTTAAAGACAAAGTTTCCTTATTTGATATTCATGTGCATCTTTTACTTTTATAAAACAGTTATTAATTTAAGTTCCCCTAAATTCAAGAAAAGTTTAGAAAGTCATGTAAAAATCACATCCTGATTGCATTCTTGCGCACAAGAAATTGTCATAGTGCTGCTTTAAGTTTTTAATTTTATGTGATTTCTACTTTTGTTCTTCTTTGCAGTCTACAGTGGGAACTCTCATGTTTTCAAAAAGCACTAAATGGTAATTTCTCAGAGCTAATTAATATTAGATCATTTCCTAAGGCTGTTTTAAAACATTCTACTGACAGGCAATTGGTGGCCAATTTTTTACTGAGCTGTCTGAATTTTCTCTGAATTATGACCCTTCAAAATTTTTATCTGCTTTCTAAAGCACTCAAGCAAACAAAAAAGTGTTTCATAATATGTTACAAATTAAGCAAAAAGGGGTCTCCAGACCTGTAAGTTAATGAGAGCTGTATTAAGACAGGCATAACAGAAATAATTTTAACTGTTTAACTTCAGCTGTTAAATAAAGCACTGCTGGCAGTCAGTATTAGCTGAGCAGAAACAAAGCACAGCAACACTTAGCTCAACAGGGAAGAATTTTTATAATCGTAATTCAAAACCAACGTTATGCCAGCAGATAGAGCAACAAACTAGGGCTGTGCCCCAGCTAGATACCAATCGAGCAGCATGTATGGAGATCTCTGTCCTCCCTAGACATCCTTTCAATCACTGCCATGATACTTCTCTAAGTGTATGTGTCAGAGGTGGGGAGAGTGATAATGTTGATCATGAGGTTCTGAATCACAGGCACTGCTGCTATGTCCAACCTCTGTTAGAGTTGATAGTGTTGTTTCAACTGTCAGATGAAAGTTAAGAACTAAGGTAAGTGCTTCACAGAGATTGCACCATGATAACCAGAATGTGGCCTGATTAAAAGTATAGTTAAATATCAAAAATAGTGTTATCATATGTAAGAAAATAAGGAAAGCAGTCAATACGCACTGCAAGAATCTATAGTTACACATGATAATAGCAGTGGCATAATGCCCTGTGAATCCATACAAGGTTTTGTGGTTTCTTGCTAAAATGTTGCAGATGTTTTAAACAGTAACAGCTTAAAGCTCTGACCTTAAAAATCCTGTCAAGTATAAAATACTTAAATTATTCACTTCAGAAAACTCTTGGAAATATAAAACCTCTCTCACAGGTTATACTAAAAGCATCTCAGTAAGTTGTTTCAATGTGGCAGGCCAGATCCCACAATTCTTACAATCATTTAACAGTACCTTGCTTAGTAAATTGTCCTGATGATTTAACTGTGATGATCCAAAATGAGTCAAGTCAGGGAGATGTCTGTCTCCCTCCAAAGAAGAGCTTTTCAGGATGTGGAGCAAGTTCATTACTGGATGTTCTTATCATATAAAGTCTCATTTTCACTTGACTTTTACATTCAGCTTCTGTAAACTTTTACTGGAATTTTCTTACATGCTTAAAATTTTCTTGTAATTTTGAGCACATCAGATTCTAGAAGCAAATTCTGACAGTGTTTATTCTACTTTGTTTGGCTGGCATATCCTTACTGATTTCTATGTCCTGAAGTGACTGCAGGCTTAGTACTGTTTATCAGAGACATCTGTTCCAGTGACTCAAATCCCATTTTGACTAATGGGAGTTGGTATACATGGAATATTTTGGTAACAAGCTCAGATGTGGATATTTTAACATACCCTTTAAGGACCAAGTAGTGCATGGTAGTGCAGTAAGTATACCATAGCTTACTCCTTTCACAAGAGGGTAAGATGCATATGTATTATTCTGAATAAATTCCTTGTAAAAAAATTTCTCTACTTATACGATCCACATGCATCTAAAATGATGGAAAAGGATATCAAAAAGCTAAAACTATTTTCTGTGGAACTGATTTCAGGTGGGTTTGCTTATTAAGAATAAAAGCTGTTTACTCAATTTAAGTTGG
The DNA here is from genome assembly GCA_024500445.1 of Entomyzon cyanotis. NCBI lineage: Eukaryota > Metazoa > Chordata > Aves > Passeriformes > Meliphagidae > Entomyzon > Entomyzon cyanotis. The sequence continues at coordinate 31,835,323 of JAKEPQ010001021.1, read as the reverse complement.
AAGTTGAAAAAAAATCTTGTAAGTCAGATACCTCAAGTTCAGAAGGAAAATAATGGAAGAAAAACAAGGTTATTTACTAAGGCTAGAATTCTCAAAATAGCTGACCTCTACAGACCAATTTTTTTTTGTGCCTTTGTCTTTGGAAGTGCTTTAATAGGTGCTTGGGACTTGAAGATACAAGGTATTAATATCTCCCTTTATAGATCTGTCTTCCCTAACTGGAGGCCAGATTTAGTGAAGGGCAAACAGACCTAAAAGTGAATTTATTACTCTATTATTTTTCTATGTTTGGAACAGCAATTCTGAAAATTCTGGAAGTTCTACATCTGCAGTAACACAGCATAACTTAGGTTTGACAGAGTGGAAGAGCTTATAGCATCTTGCTTAGTGATAAACCTCACCAGCATTGAGGACAGCATTCTTGCTTGTCCAAGCTCTGACAAAATTGATCCCAGAGGTGCTGTCAGAGCATCCTCAGAGCCTGACACACGCTGACAATTTTGGGCTCCTCATGAAACACAGTGACATCTGCCACTTCCTTTTAGCCAAAGCTGAAGGTGAGTCAACTTAATTTCTAGACCACTTGCACCTACCTCCCAGAAAAGGGAGGAAAGTGAGGAAAGGGGAAAGTGGGTGCTAAAAATAGAGCAGACATCATCTTTGTCAGTCACTTATTTGCCCCTTTCTTCCATCTGACATTTAATTAGCACATTCACAACCCCTGCCAGTGCAGTACTACCACTGCTGAGACACTCGAGGACTGCACATGCTGGGTAAGCCAGACAGGTAAGCCTACCACTTGTATGGAGAGTTCTCCAACAGCAGGGAAGGCATGTCCCACCCCAGCACCCATGGGTGCTGCCCGTGCTTGAGGATCACCACAAACAGCAGTGTTATCCCTGGGAGGCATAAAGCAGCATAGATCTTCCTTTGTGACATGGCCTGAAGCCTTGAGGTAGCTGTGGAGAATTAGGGGTCACATTGCCATCAGCTAACCCAGTGGAAAGAATGTTTTGCATGAGAGAGTAAAATGGTGTTGAAGTCTGCTCTGTACTTGGGTTTCAAGCAGCGCCACTGCAGGTAAACAATGAAAACTGTTAGGGAACTTCCTTTAGGTATTCTAATCCTTGCTCCCATAATTTTTTTCCTATCTTTTAAGCAGATAAAACACATAAAGACACAAGGAAGCAGCGATTCAGAACTTAGGTAAAGGCTGATTATTCCGCAGCATTCTGCATCTTCAACCTGGTGAGCTGTGAATTCGCCTGCACAGTATCTTTGTCTAGGATTAGAGTACTCTACAGGTTTAGGGTGGTTTGCCTTCCATTTTGACAGGCCCTCTGCATTCATCAGCCCTCACCTTATGGGTTCCTGGAACCTGGAAGAGGATACCAAATAGTAAGATATTACTTAATTCAAGTCTTCAGTGGAATGTGCTCTGCTGTGCACAAGCAGCATACCACTATAGTTAAATTTTAAAGGGGTTGTTTCTCTAAATCTAATTCACTAGTAATGAAGTATTCCAGCCATAGGTAAGACTATTTATCTGTACAAAGGTTGAAATATTTTACATACCTATTTTGAGGTATACAAAACTTTACATGAGAAATTTAAGCAAAGGAAAACAACATATGTTGCCAAAGAGATTTGGGGACTGAATTACATTGGCAGGACCTCTTTAGAAATGCTGCAGAATCAGAGCTGACCTTTTGTGGAAAATTCAGTGTTTCTGCAAGCAATCTCTAATGTCATGCCCTTCTCTTGCCCCACTTTGTCCTTCTTTCAGATATGCTCTCATTATTGGCCATAAAAAGCTTTTCACACTTTTACTGTGAAAGTCATTTTTTCAAGGAGTAATCAGCCAGAGGATCCAGCAGTTAGGTACATCTCTAGAAACAGGAGCTGTGGGGACTTTGAAAAGCCCACAGAACTTTAGCATGAATTCTGTTTTGACAGTTGCTGTTGCCTTTGCTTCATGCCAGATTTTCTCGTGTGTTTTTCTCCTTTGTCATCCCTTTTTTTCTTTTTTTCAGTGTTTCTGTTTCTTGCTTTTTTTCTCATAGCCTGTCTCCAGACAGTAATGAAATTACATCTGATTTGATGTTGTCACATTAACTATTTGGGAACTCTTCATGAGTTCCCAAATGAGAGTCTTGAATGTATGTATGACAAGCCCACTGGAATCCACTTCCTTTAGATCTGCGGCATTACAGTAGTAAACATGACTAACAAAAATAATAATTTTTTCAACTTCTATGTTTTGGGGAAAGTTTGGAAAATCTGATTCAACCTCTGACTGATGTTTTCAATGAATCACTTATTAAATAGTTGTACCAGTACTTCCTATCTCTGAAAAATACTTAGTGATTTTAAGTCATACTTCAGTCTTTCATGGAAAAACATTGTTTTAAAATATTCTGTTTTATTATTGCTATAGTGTTTTCTAAACAAAGCATGTGAATATTACATTTTAATCATATTGTTTTCATAATTTACTTCTCTTGAAATTGATTTTTAAATGTCAATTTGCTGGAGCTCTAAGCCCTAACATGTAACAGCACATAGCAACTCCTGTTGCTATGTCTTGTCATGTCATAAGTGGAATCAGTTAAAAATGGAGTGTTACTAACTTATGTCAGTAAATGGTGCTTCACAAAGGGATCTAGAACTAAATTTTAGAAAGTATTTAAAGACTTAGAAGTGAAGCTGATTATGAGCCTTTCATGTCATCCTAATATTTCTATGCCCACAAAAATTAGGGGTACCAGAGAAGCCTACATGGTTCAGAATTAATGTTAGACCAATCCAAAATAACTTTTTCATTGCAGTATTTCTGAAAAAAGTAATATACTGAAACTTCATACCTTCGCAGATGAAAAAAAGTTGCACTTGTACTAATGTGCAATCAAGATGACCAGGAAGAGTGCCTTTGTGTCCCCTTTAGGCCCACTACTTTGAGACCTGTTTTGACAGACTATTTCAGTAATTTTCTTCTGTAGGTTTCTGAAGAAGCACATCTAAAGCTAAGAATTTAGTCATGAGTTCTAAGTGAATCTTTTGTGATAATTTCCTAAATAGTGTTTGATTAAGAAATCCCACATGGCTGTAATTTTCTGTGATAGACACCCTGCTTACCTTTGTTCTATTTAGGTTTGCTTATATTGTTCTCAGAAAATTACTTCTGATTCTCAATGAATCTTATAAAGCCAGACTATGTCAGTAATATGTTCATGTATCTTAAGAGAAGTGAACACATAAGATAATGAAGTTATACTTTAGAAAGGCTACAGCATGAGCTCTTAGAATTCCACATACACTGGGCTTTTGCTTCTGATTTCTTACCTCTTTTTTTAAGTTTTGGATTGAAAATTGCCAGTTAATGAAAGTGTTTTTACTAATGCTCAGTATTTCTCAACATTCTGGAACACTGCTACTTAATTAGAAAGGCACCATTTTCATTCTGTGCCCCTCAATGAAATCAGCCAATGACATCAGGTTAATTGTGGAGGGCCATGCGGTTCAGAGCATGTCTTTGTCACAACCCATGTTCAGTCATGCTCCTTCAAGTGCTGCACCTCGTGCATAGTCAACTAAGAAAAGACTTCACACTCACTGTGAGCTGCATGGTGCGTGGAGGTTTGCTCTAGTAAGATGTCAAGTACCAAATGGTAACTACTCTTAACAGCAGTTACCAGTACCTTGAAGATCAGTCTCTAGCCATGGCTGATATCAGGTCTGTCAGGCTCACACTGACTCTCAACCAATTTCAATAAGGTGTACAAAATCTGTTGTAATTTTTCTAATTGCTTTATTGTTCTGTTTCAGAACAATTAATTAAATATTTGAAACCATTATCTGGGTATTAAGCTCTCATCTCAACACAGCATTAAATGAAGCATTCTGTAATTCAGTCCTTCCAGTATTACCAGCTAAATGATGTTTAAATGCATATTTTACATTTTACCATATGCTGAAGCCTTGGCTGTTACTGAATAGAATGTTCTCCTTGATGGGTACATTTATAGAGCTACATTGAGATTTTCCACATAATTTTTAACCATCAGAGAAATAATACACGGAATTATTTGTATATTAACATAGAAGGTCTTATTTTCTCTTATGTTCCATTTTTTATCTTGCTATTCTTACCTTTTATAAGAATACTTTCATCATGAACATTTCCTGGCAGCAGATCTGGCATAAGAATTCAAATACTGGCATGTTAAATTTTGTGCTTGATGTTGTTGAAGAAACTGCTTTCCCATTTCAGAAGAAAATAAGTTTGCATTTATTGTGTGAGCAAAGAGAAGCTGACACTTCATATCTCTGTCTATCACAGCAAGACAGATCATTGCAAATGTACTGTTGGTAACCTTGGCAGCACAGCAAATGGTTGAGTGGCAAAATATTTAAAAGTGCCATGTTTATACAGCAGCCTCCAATTATTTTCAACAGTTCTGGAGTTGTTATTGTGGTGAAATCACTATCCACCCATATGCATTTACAAGCCCTTCCAAGAAAAAACCCAACACCAACAAAGCAGCACTTGGTACTTGGGAATAGTATGATAACTGCGACCACGGCGCATAAGGCTGAGCAGTGTGAGGCTGTGTGCTGAGGAAGCAGTCCCTTCAGGCAGGGTGAAGAGCCCCAGTGCACCAAAGCCATGGACATTTCAAAGTCTGGGCATTTAATTTAGCTGCAGACCTACCCAAAGTAGTGTGTGTGCAGTCTTTTGCAATTCATTTTGCATCAGTCAAGACTTGGAAACAAGTCGCATGTCTGTGCAGCTGCTAATACAGGATACTGAATGCCTAAGGAAGACTTCATGGAGAAATCCCTGTTTTCCAAGCAGAAAAAAGGGCATTTCAAAGAGGGGAAAAAACAAAGTAATACCAATTTACAAAGTCAAGTGGAGACCAAAGCAGGATAAAAAATCGGAAGTGAAAAAATTGAGAAGTTCTTTTTGCTAGAATATTGCTTCCTGAACACATTTGATCAACAGATGGTTTTAAAAATGTCTTTCTCCATATATGAATTTAAATTCAGGAAGCTAATCTATTTCTTTTTTCCTTCTTTTTTTTTTTTTTTTTTTGACATGTTCAAGATTTCTCAGTCTCTCAGCTGTGATTTTTAACTACTCTTGCAGATTTGATCTGTGAAATATCTGGTGGAGCTGTGTGAGATTCTTCTACTGATTTTATAACAATTTCTTTTTCTCTTGAAATACTTTTATATGGGGGTATTTGAACATTAGTTTGGTGGTTGTTTTTTTTTTTAAAGAGAAAAAATATTCTGAGGCATTAGCATGACACATTCAAATCACTCCTGGAAGCATTTGATACATATAGAATCCCGAACACTACCTTATTCTGAGCGACCTAGAATCTACTGTGGATGTGCTATTTTCCTTCCAGTTTAGAATTGCAGTAGTCATAGTGTTCAACCAATAGAAAAAAACCACAAAAACTTATGAGAACGTATAGATCTTTTCGGTAATTGTTATAAATGTTAATTGCAATGTAGCTCTTATCCAAATCACAATGAAAGTTAAAGAACATCTTCACTTCAGTTTAAATAGTCCTGGTACCAAGGTGGTTTATAATATTTTTGAAGAAAAGCAAATCCATTGTTCTTTACCACTTCTCATTCTAACATCTCTTCACAACTGCTCTGGTTTTCTCATTTTAAAACATGGAAAACCAGAAATTTTAGCTACAAACAGATAACAGGTATCCAGATCACACTAATGCTTTATGGAATGTATTTGGGGGGAAAAAAACATACTGTAATTTATATTCAAAGAGGGTAATAAAGACAGAAAAAAAATGGAAAAAGGAAGTTGTTTTTAACATAGAAATCTAAGGAATCATCTGGTTTAGCATCCTGTGAATGGTCAACAGCAGATGGCATCACTTGCCTGCAGCAGTGTTCCTTCTAAATCCAGGATGTTTGTAGTTTGTTGTGACCTAGATCCCATGGCATCAAATACCTGAAGAATTTAGCTCTCCTTCAGGCTCACTGGAAAGTTTGACCCTATTTGTCCACACAGATCAGAACCAATGACCCTTTCATAAATGACCCTACATCAAAGACTAGTTTTCATAAAATTTCAGTACAACTGAATTGCAGTTAGTCAAAGGAACTGCATAGGAATGGAGGTATGAATCCATTTTGGTTTTGTGGACTTTTGAAAGGTAGAGTTTATAAATCATTCATTAATGAATAGAGAGTGATTAAGGGACATTGTAAAGAACACAGAAGCTCAACTGAATTCAAAGGGCAGATCCACAGGCAGCATGACTTTCAGCTGCCTGCAGTGAGGTTAAAAGAGGCTGGGCTCGAGCCTGTCAGATGGTACAAACTTATCTGTGCTTCCTCTACGTTTTTCTCAAATTCATTTTGAGAACAACTTGTCAGTGCTGACAAGGCAGGGTGCTGAATAGGAATTTCTTTGATAAGCTTAGGAGTTACTGCATACACAGCTAATCTCACTGTCTCCTTCTTGGTTGGCACAGATCTTTTCTGAAAGGTCTGTGTCATGGTTTGGATTTATCTGTTCTTTGCTATCATATAATTTGAGGTTGTGAGATTTTTTTGTTGAGCTGAGGCTAGAGCTAAGCAAGGCTGATTAGAGAGCTCACCCAAAATTTTCTTTCATCAAACTGGACACCACTGTTTCAACATGGAGTCTGATAACCTGTAGAGAAAAAGGCCCTGTTCAGCTCATGTTTGCTTTGTGCAGAAGTCTTCTGGATTTCTCCAAAGTAGAGGCAAGGGACAGACAGCTGAAGGAAGGAACAATGAGTTTAGAGTTGGTTTCTACAACGGTGTGGTGGTCAAGCCCTGCATTTTTTATGGGTTTTTTTAATCGTACAAGAACTCAGAAGTGTAATTGAAGACACACATGCAATTTCATTTGGAATTCTGAGTACTTGGAAGTATCCTGCTGGGGATTTTAAATTTTGCTAAAGTGGTGTCTTATTCTGAGCCAAGAGGCAAACTCCCACCCAATTGCTTGCTCACTCATTCCTCAGCAGGATATGGGGAGAAGACAGGAGGAACAGGAATGAGAAAGACTGAGTGGAAATAAAGAGAGGGACTGTCTTTATTGAGTGTCTGTAGAACAGGGTTGACTTGGGAAAGATTATCCTAATTTATTGCCAATTAAAATAAAAATAATTACTAATGTAAGTGATGGGGAAAGACAAACATTAAGCTAGCACCTTTTCTGCCTCACTTCCATGTTCAACTTCACTCCAGGTTCCTCAACCTACCCCCCACTGTCCTGAGTTGTGCAGGAGGGAATGGGGAGTTACAGTCAGTCAGTGCATAACTAGCCTGCTTTGTTTCTCCTTCCTCCTCACACTTTTCCTCAGCTCTAGTGTGGGCTTCTCCACAGGCAGCAGTCCTGTCAGGAAAATCTGCGCTAGCATAGGCTCTCCACAGGTGGCAGTTTGTTCAGGAACATCCATCTGCTCTGGTGTGTTCCTCTCTGTGGGCTGCAGGGAAGATCTGCTCTGCCATGGAGAACCTCCTCCTCCTTCTTTCTCTTGCCCTGATGTTCCCTCTCTTGTTCTTACTCCTTTTGTTCCACCATCACTACCAAAACTTTGCAACTGGACCCAACACACTTAGTATTACCTAAAGTGAAGTGAGTTTAATGAAAGCTCTTTTTTCAATTCTGTTTTACTCATGGACAAGAAGACACACTGAGTGATTTGTGATTGGGTTTGTCCTCCAGTGGAATAGTTTGGATAGTGCTCTGATAATTTATATCTTGCCCATGCTTGAATTTGTTCAGCCATTAAAACTCATTTCTGAAGGAAGAAGTCTAGGAAATTCTGGTCTGTGATTCTAATAGTTTCAAAACTATGTCTTTTTTTAAAAAAAAAAGGGTATCTAAATTGTTCTAGTGTGGAAATATCTAAAATGTTACCAACCTGGAAGAGTTAGCAATGTCTCTACAATATGAGTCCACTGCATTGTGGTTTTGTTCTGCTGATTGTATCATGTATTCAGATTGACTCCATCAGCCTTATCACAGTTAATGGAGGTTTACACTGGTCTGACAAAACTAAACCTCATTGCATGTCTTCTGTTATTAAGAGTGCTGTTGTAACTGCATCAAAACAACAATGTGATCTAATAAGAGCAATATTGCAGTCATTTATGGGTCTGCTAGAAAGAACAAGCCCTGCTTTTTGCCTGGCTGGTCTGGGGTGTGCTACAGCAATTGTATTGCAGTATTGCCTAAGTAGAGAACAAAAAACCAACACATGGCACTGAAACTAACAGCAGTTTATGTATCTTTTTTAAAAAATTGACCTCAGCAAATGGGAGGAACACAAATAAGAATATTTTCCCAAGAACTGTTCAGAAGACGACATCATTGTTGAATGGCTTTTCTGCCTATATGCAAAATGAGTCAGCCAGTCTTTGGTTGCCTTCAACGATGTATGGTTACATGACAAAGAAATAAGTTGTTTAAGATACAAAAGCAGAGGCAGGTTTATTAGCCTGTTGCACATGAGCCATAATCAGAGGGGCTTCTTGTATTCGGTATGTAAGGGGATTAAATGTATCTCCTCTGCAGCATTTGTCACACTTTTCATCTCAACAGAAGCACCATATGTCTGAGGTAAGTTTTGTTTCCAGTCTTTGTTTTTAATCTTTTTCATCTTTCTACTGCTATATATTTCTAAACCACAGTGTTTCAGATACTAACTTAAAATACAATCTACAGGGTAATATTTGTGGACTGTGATTTTTCACAGTTCTTCAAGCCTATTTACATTATTTTTAATGGGAAGTGCATATATGAGCATAAGACAGAACTCGATGATTTAATTTTCACTTCTGGCTTGGCAAATACTTATTTTCCTTTGGCTTTTGAAGACAAACAATGTTCATTATATGTCTAGACAGTTCTTTCAGCTTACAGTATTTTAGGACTATTAATATTTTTCCTTAAAGTTAAGCATAGAGTTTGTCAAAACAGTCCTTTTACAAAAAAGTTTTATCAAACCCTTCTTATAGCTTATATTCTCTTTTAACCAGAGATAGTACATCTGTCTATATTTTTTGATGTTGTTGGTAGTAAGAGTAAAATGATGCTCTATTGTAAATGTGTGACTAAAATTTTTAAGTTAAATTCAGAATTAGACCATAATAATTTTTCAGTTTTCATAGTCTTGAGTTTCACTAATTTCCGTGCAACTGTGAATGCTGGGTACCGCAGGAAATTCAGGAAAACATGAAGGTGTTTGTCCGTTGTAACCAACATTTGGGCAATGCAATAAAATCTGTCAGCTATTTTGGGAGGGGAGGGGGGAAGATAATTTTTTTCAGGATTTTTTTACTCTTTTCCTTTGTGTTTAAGGAAGAGCATTTTAATCATATTAATTCTTGTATTTTAAAATAATTACCAAAACAGCTGCATTCACCTCTCTTAATGATACCTAGTACTATATAGTTGGTGTAGGAGCTCCCTCTATAGGTTTTATTTTAAATCTCAGCTTAGGAAATTAGAAAGGAAAGTAAATTCCACTTCTTGTCAGTGCTTTATAAACATACAGTTTATAAAGTTGAACAACATTACATGCTTTTTAAAAAGTGGGATTTTATGGAAAGAAAGCCATCTATTTTACCAATGGTTAAAGCATAAGAATGTAATAGATTTACTATAGATTTTATAGACTTACTGAAGTTTATTTTTATAAAAAGTTATACTTTTAATAGCAGCCTGATAAACTGTAACTTAAGCTACTGTTTTATATATGAGCAAAACAGCATTTTCACTTCTATAATTCATTTTATACAGCCAACAATGAGGTGCTGGTCTGTGTCTCATGGGCAGGTGCTCAGTGCTGTGCTGGCTCTCATATATCCAGCTGCTCATAAGCTATTAAATAGCTCTCTTGCAAACACAATTTAGCATGGCATTGTATAAGATTGTGTTATATGAGATTTCTCTTGAATAGCTTAAGTGGTCTTCATAAAAAATCAGCTGGACTCGGGGGATCCATTTTAGAAGTTTGCATAAACTTTTCTTTGTATATAAATATTAATCATAACCAGCATTCTGAAATGTATGTCCATACTAGTCCCCCATTTGGCATTTCTCATGGCATGACATTGAACACACAGAAATAAAAAAATTTATAACACTTTAGAGGGAAATGTTAAGCCCTCTACACAGAATCCAGGGATTATAAAAGAAATCTTTGTGGGCATTCACATCAGAGCATTTGGCTTTCAGAGATGAAAATGAGGCATATATGTATGCATAAAAGAAAATTGGTTGCAAACTAAAGGAGTTATTGTGGTCATTATTGCAATTAAACACTAAAATAGTTTGAGACAATCAGTGAGGATGCTGGGATAGAAATAAGTCTCACTGTATAAACTTTGTGTAATATTTTTCTTGGATATCACTGCTGTTATTCTGGATTTGCAGATAAGAGAATTGTGCCCATAGTACAATAACAAATGTTCCTTATTCTTGAAAAAACAAGAATGAGTCAGGACATACATATATTACTGATGTTTCTAGTTCTTACTCTCATTGTTCACAAATATAATTCGCAAAAAAACCACAATAGATTCATGACAGAAAAAAAACTAAATTGCGTGTTACTATGTTTTTGAATATTCTTCCTACTGATTTGTAAATAGGAAGCCACTAGTAATTCTGAATTGGCTCATCCTGAATTAAGCATCTTGTATATAATTGCCAACTTCCTATTCTGTACAATTAATAATGCTGTCACAAAGAGCAAAAATGGTTTAAAGAAAAGTTTTCACCATTTTTGCTTCACAGAAATTTAATAGCTGTATAAGGAAAACACTGTTTGCTTACACCCGTGTGAAGACCCTGAAATCTTTTTGCCAGTGACAGCTAGAAAGGAACATTGTAAATTGTAAATAAGCATTGCAAACAAAGTTCCTGTAACAGCCATGACTTTTGAGAGGCCTAAGGATTTCTAGCATCTAAAATAGTGCAGAGAAAAATAGAACAGCCATAATTAAGTTTTATCTAAATCTGCTACAAGGAAATTACCTTGTCACAACGTAGTGACTATTTCTCTTAGGGATAGACTTGTGGTTAAATAATCCTAGTTTTCAGAAGAGCTAGACAGATTCAGCTAGACTTGCATGAAACAGAGGAGTAGAGCCATATCTCCCTGTCAGAAAGAGCTCTCATCACTGAGCAGAGGAAGGTCATCATTTGCATCTCTCATGGCTTAAATTTTTTGCAGGTTCCACTTTGCACAAGAACATGTATGGGGGTATCTGCTTCAGGTGGAATAGACAAATTAATGGCTTCAGGATACAAGAAACCTTGATCACAGAAATGTTCAGACATCTAGGAATCTTAAGCAGAAACTGGATATGCCTCTCTGTATATTGGTGAGGCTCCAGGACTTAGGTATTATATGAAATGAGCAATAAGTTTGAAGACCTAAATTTTGGACCTGATTCCTAAATATGGAAAGTAAATGGAACTCTACACTCCTAAAGGTTTTGTAATCCCTCAAAGGAAGTAACTGTGTGCTCATTGAGAAAAGGGCTGCAGTAGTAAGTGGTGCACACTATGGAGGGGAAGCAGAATTGTGGTTGAACCCTTTTTGTTCTGCACCAATGCTTTATTCTGTATTTATGACAAGATGCAGAAAACATGCATGGTATAATTTTTCAACAAATCCAGACTGCACTTCAGAAGCAGAAAAGTAGATGTGTCTGAAGAGAAATGGACATATAGTTTAGCCAAAAGAAATAAATCTTCTAGGATGGGCAGGTTTATTACCGTGTGTTTGGTGTAGCTCCTGTAATAACAGACCACAGCAATTGTAGTTTATGCTCCAGTAATTTCCTGCCTCTTTGATGATGTCTACTTTGTAATGGATTGGCAGGTGGAACCACCCTTCCTTTGTCTCTTCTGACTACGTCCAGCATAATTTCTTTTCAGTCTTTAGTCTTTTCCAACCTTGGTTTTGTGTTTGGGGTTTTGTTTGTTTGTTTGATTGGGGGTTTTTTGTTTGTTGGTTTGGTTTGGGGTTTTTTTAGCTTTTTTTTTCTTGTGTAAGCATTCCTGATTGTACAGCATACCCCCTACTGTGATTCTAGCCTACAAAAGTGATACTTAATGTCTGATTTTACAACCAGGCACGAGAATTGGTTCCTGGGCCTGGATAAATTCTTTTCTTGGTGTCCTAAGCAATTAATTGGAGGTGTAGGATTTCAGTTTTTGTTTTGAAGATTGTTACTACTTTTCTGAAAAAGTGTCGTGCATCCCATTCTCATGGTCATCACTACTAATTTAAATGCAGGGGGAAAACAAATTCAGGCAGAATGTATAGCACCAGTAGGTTAAAACGGACTTGTTTCTGATGAGAATGTCTTCAAAGTAGGATTGATTATGCTTGATACAGGATTTGTAACCTGAACAGGGACTGTTGAAATGGTCCTGCAATCTCCTGCATCTGTGTTAAGACCAAGAGTAACTGAAACTGGATGGCAAAAGAAGCCTTCAATCTCACAAAAAATACTTATCCAAAGCTTTTAAAGAAGAGAAAATATCTCAGTCACTTACTTATCCATTTCCCGAAAACACACACAGGAGACAATAAGGACATGCAATCTTACCAAAGACAGCCCAAGTTCAGATGTGTTATAGATTTAAATAATCATTTGTAAATTCAGTTTGGTAGAAAAAGCTTGATACTTAGTGAAGCAGATTCTGATGTGGTTGCTTGCAAGAGTGAGGAAGTGGGTTTTATGACCCTCACATCCTTCTAGTCCCATTCCTAACTACATTTTTCTCTTTTATTGCAGTCCAGAAGATGGTGAAATTCATCCTGAAATCTGTAGACTATACATCCAGTTGCAGTGTTGCTTAGAAATGTACACAACAGAAATGCTAAAGTCCATATGTCTGCTAGGATCACTACAGTTTCATCGGAAAGGTACTGAATTGCACAAACATACATACAGATGCTCACTTTAGAAAAAGAACAATCATTTGAGGCATGTCTGGGTATTCATGAAAGACAAAACACTGTCCTGGTTTTGGCTGGGGTGGAGTTAATTTTCTTCATAGTCACTATCATGGAGCAATGTTTCAGATTTGCATTGGAAACTGTGTTGATAATACAGAGATGTTTCAGTCATTGCTGAGCAGAGCTCACACAGGCCTTTTCTGTGCTTCGCCCCACTCCACCAGTGAGTTGCTGGGGGGGCACAAGGAGTTGGAGGGGACACAACCAGGACAGCTGACTCCAGCTGACCGAGGGGATATCCCAGACCATATGGCATCATGCTCAGCTTATAAAGAGGGGGGAAGATGAAGGAAGGGGGAGGACATTCGAAGTGATGGCGTTTGTCTTTTCAAGTCATCATTACACATGAGATAGCCTTGTTTTCCTGGGGATGGCTGAACACCTGCCTTCCTATGGGGACTGGTGAATAAATTCCTTGTTTTGCTTTGCTTGCATGCATGGCTTTTGTTTTACTTATTAAACTGTCTACCTCAACCCATGAGTTTTCTCATTTTCACCCTTTCTCTAGTCTCCCCCATACCACCAGAGGTGAGCAAGTGAGCAGCTCTGTGGGGTTTAATTGATGTCCAAGTGTCTCAGTTTTAGACACAAAATTTCAGGAGGAAACACTGTGGAATGAGCACCTCTTCCCAAAGGAAAGGGCTTCCCCCTTACTTCTGCCAATGAGACAAATTAACAAAAGCAGGTGAAAGTGGAAATAAAACCGAACTATGTATTAACACAGAACAAAACTGGGAAAACAAGGAATTAAAAAAAGGGGGGGAAAGGGTGCCTGCAAGGAGCTGACAACTGGTCCCCCCCAGTCCCCCGGAAGGGGAAGGGGAGTCCACACAGCAGCCTGGAGAAGGGCAGACAGAAAAAAAACTGTTGACTCTGGGGCGCTGACCTCTTCCTCACAGCAGGCGAAGCTGGTGGATTCCTTCACCCCTTCACTCACTGGTGTGGCCTTCCTCGGGGTTCGGACCAGCCAGGGCCACACCGCAGGCTCCCCAGGCTGGAGAGAAGGGAAGGAAGGTAGGGAGGCCAGGGGGAGGAAAGGGAAAAAAAAAACCAAAATAAAGAAAACGTTTTTCTAAGCTAGCAGGAATTTTAAAAAGCCACCAAAAGAGCAGTGCAGCATCGCCGCAGCCCAGTGGAGAGCCCTTTGGAGCCAAGGCTGTTGGACCGAGCCATTGAACTGACCCACAGAGCCATTGAACTGACCCACACCTGGTCAGTTGTGACCTAGGTCCTGTGGCTCTAACCCTGTCCCCCGGTCCATCTTAAAGATACAGAAGCTCTGGGCATTAAGCAGACAGTTAAGGAATAAAGCAGCTTCATAACATCACCCCAGGACACCAAGGTTAAACCACAACAAGCATCAAACTGGAAAATTAATTTTATATATATATATATATAGGTTTTCAGTTACTAAAAAAGAGCTCTCTTTCTGGTTATCATTCTTACAGAAGTATGTCTGTTTATCATCTTACAGAATCTAAATTCTTACAGAATCTAAATTTTTACAGAAGTGTGTCTTATCAAATATGAGTCACTAATGTCCTTACCATTTAGAAGTCTGAATTTTTTTTAAAAAGTGTAGTCCCTTAAGTTTTAGCTGTCAGTCAGACGAGTGGCAAACTTAGTAATGCTATTAGACATATTTGTTGGTTGAGATCTGTTATTACGTGCTGCTGTTACTATTTGTTTTCTTATCTCATTGCAGTTTCCATTGCATTGTTTTTATCTTAACTTGCTATCTTCACCATTTGTGCCTCCAAATCTTACCTCCATCCTGCTCCAGCAGGAAGGAGAAGGGGAAGAGAAGAGAGAGAATGGTGTGTGGTTTGGGAGTGTCAGTGATAGCACTAAACTGGGGAGTACCACTCCTAAAACACTACCGTAGCAAAAGGTAGATAAATATGGTTAAAAACATGCCCACCTTTATGAGAACAGGTACTAGATTTGGAACTGAAAGAGGATGTCCTTGCTTCAGTGAAAATGCATCTCTCTAATCACTTCATACTTGATTAGCTGCCTGCTGAAAGGAAGATGTATAAATGCTGATAATTTACTGAATAGTTTACTTAGTAACCTCATTGCTCAGTGATGGCACATGCTGATTAGAGCTGTATCTGTGCTGATTGTAACTACTCTTTCCCCAGATAGTATCTCATCGATAAAAATCTAGGTAAAGACAAGACAAAGTTCTGTAATGAACTGTAATAAAGGTCTTGTAATGAAGCTTTTGAATTTTCTGCCATGCTAAAAGATCCTGTAGCGTACTTTTCACATCTGACTGTAGAACACTGCTAAAGCCAAGGACATTTTTATTATGAAAGTAAGAATGAGAGACTTACAACTGCTTTACTGAGCTTCTCAATTATTTTCTCAAGCCAAAAAGAAGTCTATAAAATAGGAAAAGAGAGAATTAGCAGAGCCATTGTAGAACAAAAGTATAGTAGCTGTTGAAATGAATCATCACTTTTTAAGACAGATTGTACTACATTTCCTAGCATTGGCTACAGTTGTCAAACCAACTCCTGAACTGCTGTAAGTAAATAGCTTGAAGTGACCTGAGTAACCCTGACCAGTCTTGTCTCTCTCTTTTGCCTCTGGATGGAATCTACATTAACAACTTAGACTAAACATCAAACTATGAGATGTCTAAAGTTGGATAAAATGAGTTACAGCTTAGTTCCTATCAGGCTTTACTTTTGACACACATCAGTTCCTCAGCTCACCATAGAGTCATGGTAGCTATTCTGTCCTTGCCAAATAGAGTGATTTTTGTTCTGTATCCATGTGGAGATAAACACAGTAACTTGGCTTCAAGTTTCTGTGGCATTCTTTGAAAAAAATGCATGATAGCCAAAAACTATCTGATGACAGGATTCAAATAATCTGAGTACCTAATAGACCATTGCTTTTCTGTATTAAATTGTGGCTAGCACAGACCTTTCCCATGAGAATCATTCTCTCTCTTCTTCCCGTGTTTTATAAATAAAGTTTGGATGTTATTAAAAACAGTTTCTCGGGATGTGGACAGTTCAGGCCTGGCCAGTCAGGCCTAGGGGGAGGTTTCAAACTGACCAATCTGGGTGACCTTTGAAAAGTCTGTATAAGATGGAATTAAATAATAAAATTTTCTTCTTGATGCCACTTTGAACCTGGGTCTTCTCACTCTGCTAGCGGCTCAACAACAACATTAAATATTTAGTATTGACAACACCTAGAAGTATTACAAGGGCATTATGCCATGAGAGAAATTCCAGTTCTGTGTTAATAGTTTTTTCACCATGAAGGTAGCTGCACACTAGACAGGCACCCAAAGGGGCTGTGAAATATCCATTCTTGAAGATACTGATAACTCAAATAGCCCTGAGCAGTCTAATGCAAGTTGGCCCTGCTTTGAGTAGGATGTTAGACTAGATGACTTTGCAGCCTATTAATTGTATGTTCTGACAAAACATACCATTTTCAAAGGAGTATAACGAACCCATACTTTGCTTTGATTTCTTTACTTACAGAGAATAATACTTCAGTGTCCTCAAAGTGCTTAAATTTATTTCTAGGAAGAAAAGAGACAATAACTTCACCATTATAAAGTATATTGTGATGCTGCTGTATATAGCTTTTTTATTTCTCCACCTGTTTAGTTTTTTACCAGTTTTTCATAATCTGAGCAACCATATTAAAAAAAAAGGTTTATTGTGTACAAAGAGTACTACCCTTATAATCTTTTCTTAACACCTAAGTATGCATGTCTGGTGTTCTTGTTTGTCTGGAAGCTCATTTCTGAGGGTAATAGTTTCCATTTGGATGTAATATTTTTCATTTCTAGTCCGCTTAACTGTTGGACAAGTTGTTTGTTAGGCTTTTAAACCTCCCATGAGATTTCACCAATTCACGTTCTTACCCAGGAGGCAGCAGAGATTCAGGTAGAATGACGTGCAGACTTGTTCTTGGCAACCTGCAGCTTATAAATAATAATGTGGGTATTGGTACCTTCATCAGAATTTACCAAACAAGCTGTAGAACTGATAAAACTAAGGCAGTGTGCTGATACAGATGGTCTTTTCCCAAGGGAAGCTCAGCCAGTAGGAAAAAGATTTCATACTAGGGAGGAGATTGTCCCAAGGAAACACCACACAAGAATTCGAAGGTCTGTGCTCTGGGTCTTTTGGCTGTCTTTCCCAGCACAGATATTCTTATCTCTCCTTATCTTTCTTTTCAACTGAACAAATATTCCTTTACTTGCTCTATATATATATATATATATATATATATATATATATATATGTATATAAATCTTCTTGTACAGCAATTTCTTGCATGTTTACAGTGCTTTAGAATAACTTACTGCTGTCATAGAACATCTACTAGAAAAGTCAGATAATCTTATTTCTTTGAGATGTAATTGTCACAGTGGGACCAAAACCCATAAATATTTGCAGCTGTGTTATGCAGTAAGTAAACTGAGGTAAGTGCTCTTCAATAATTTTTTTTTTTTAAGATCCATATACCAGAAAAGCCCAGTATTGAGAATATGTAGTTGTTCAACAGTTCAGCATTCAGATACTTTGCAAAGGGTACAATGAATCATGTCCAGGTATCTTTAACTCAAGTGTTTTGCAGTTACTAAGTCTTTGGTTACCTGATTATATATGCTATTACTCCTCCTTTCCATAATTCCAAGAGTTCTGGCTAACTAATGCAGGGCATACGTCTTTCTTTTATCCTAATTGTTTGTTGTCATATGTTGTATTTATTGCACATCGTGAAGACAAAATTACAAGTTATGTCATTTTAATTAAGATGCGTGAGTCCCACCTGACATGTATAAATGTAGCTGAGGGCAGAATGATACCAGCACTAACCAAAGTGATCAGTACCTGTATAGTCACACAAAAAAGGCAAGAATTGAGCCTTACAGGAAAATCAAGTGTGCATACTACATGTGTTTCGTGTAAGAAAATCATATCATTAATTGTTATATTTTCAGTATGTATTTTGTGATAACAAAATGTATTTCCTTAAAATAGTACCTAAAAGTGATAGCTTATGTTCCGGACTACAAAAATAAACCCACAGTTGAGTGGAGAGAGTTTTTGCATTTTGGCTTTGTTTACATGACATGCTGTTTGGAGTTTTGAAGGAGAAAGGAAGGATTGTTTAATGGATGTGCTGTAATGGATATGCTACAGTCTCAGTGGTCTGTTTAAAGACTCGTAAATATGAGTTATTACTTGCACATGTCACTTATGGAAGAGGGATACAATGTAAGACCATAGAACAGCACACAGGTGTGGAGAAACAAAACCAAGAGACTCACCTATACTTACGTGGACTATGAAGAAACCAAAGAATGAAACAAAAACAGTCATGGAAGGAGGGTAACACAACTTCTACCACAAAATTGTTGTTCCTATTGCATTTTCTTTAATAATAGTATTTCCAGTGAAAGAGTCTCCAAGTTCTGCAGGTCCCAAGTGTAAATCACGATTAAATTTGTCAGGCTGTTAGCCATATTTGTCAAATACCATTTTTTACTTCCTACACAATTCTTTCATATTCACCTTTCTAGATGTTCCTGTTCCTGTACTTTAGCTGTGATATATAGCTTGTGCATTTATCCTTAATTGACAGGTTAGAAACCTGATGTAAATGCTGCCCTCTTTTTGAGAGAGGGATTCTCTCAGCTTTATTAAAGTTTGGTATTCCAGACTTATTTTTCTAGTTCCACTGCAGTGAAATCTAACTAGCACTGAGGGACCTTTTTTTTGTCTTTTCATTTTTTTCGTTCATCACAGTTTCTGTAAGAATTGGGTGATGACTCAGAGTAGGTGCCTAGGGTTGCATGATGGAAGCAAACACAGAGATCACCACAGAAACAGCAAGAGGCAGAACAGGTGAGACAAATAAAAACAGGTGACATATGTAACCTTATTGAGCTGACAATTTTCTGCCCTCTTATTTATCCTCACTCAAATTTGGGCCTCTGCTTTATTTAACTAAATTGATTTCATTTCATACCAAAAGCATTTTCTGCTTCTTAAAGTTTCAAAAAAAAAAAAAGCAGAAAAGAAGCTGAATTACTGGTGAGAAGAGGAAGAATACATCATTGCAACTAAAATTACTGAAAATCTTTCCACTGACTAAATTGGAAGTAAAATTTAGGGTTCATATCCACTTTGAAGTATTTACAGGAGATATCCTTACCTGCCACTGTAAGGATGAGAAGATTTAAAAGCTTTTGTTTCTCTATAGGTTGTG
Organism: Entomyzon cyanotis; assembly: GCA_024500445.1. NCBI lineage: Eukaryota > Metazoa > Chordata > Aves > Passeriformes > Meliphagidae > Entomyzon > Entomyzon cyanotis. The sequence continues at coordinate 31,816,007 of JAKEPQ010001021.1, read as the reverse complement.
ACCAGGGTAGAAATGTTGAGCCTGGGTCATACATTATTCAAGCAAAGCCTTTATTATTAGCTGACTCTTTAACTGCTTTCAAGTGACTGAGCAAATGATCTGAAATTCAAGAAAGGCTCATGAATTGCTCACAACACAACAGAATTACTGGTACAGAGCTTTTTTTCAGTTGAAAAGAGATCTGTGTCATTCATTCTGCCAAATCTACAAGAGCTAGTCTTTGTGCTAACAAAATAACATTACAGTCTCTGCTTCTGTTCTCAAGCTGTGAAAAAGAACCTTTACTATTATTTCATCTGATGCTGCCACTGTTTCCATTGAAACACCTTTCACATCCCTCAAGGATCCATCTATAGACAGGCTTGTTCTTGACCGAACAGTTAAAACTGTACCATATGAATGACCTTAAAATAACAGCATATGCTGCATTTAAGGACAAGACAAATATTAAAATTGAACCTGCAGGGTGATACAGAGTAAAACATGTCATCTGTGAAGCAGGCTTAGTCTGCTGTTCCACAAGCAATTCAGTCAGCATTCAGCGTAACAGCTTGTAACCAACAGGAAGCTCTTGGTCTCTTTCTGTCTCCCCTCCCTTACAATGCCTTCCCTTCTTCCTCCTTTCTGCTGCTTTTGGAAAAAGTAGTGAAATTTTCCTCCTTCTCTGGCACATGCTCCTGAACTTGCAGGGGTTTTGACTGAACTTACTTAAACCACTTCATCAGAAAATATCACATTTTATTTTTCCTTTTGTTGGGGTATCTTCTACCATTTCATGGGCTAAAGTGGATCACAGAATTGGCAAATCTCAAGTTAGCAGTGGATGCCAGTAAGCAGCAAAGAAAGGGCACAGGGCATTCTTTCACAGAGGGTAAATTCATTTTGTTAGGTCATGCAGTCTCTAGGATGCACAGTTAGGTAATTGTGGGATTCCTACTGGCTTTAAAGAGTATTAAAACATTAAACAAGTATCTTCTGTAGTATAAGCAACATCAAGTTTGAGACAACTAGCTAAGAATGACTTCTTTTCTTTTTAGCAAAGGAATAATTTAACAGAATACAACTGTTAAGAGAACTTGCCCGAAAAGATTATCTTAAGATCCAGGAATTTCTAGATTTTACAAAACAAGGTTACCAGCCTGATAGCAGGAATATATTTTTTTGACATGGAAGAGTAGTATACCATGCAGTCTTGGTCCCTAGTGTCCCAAAAAAAATGGGCTGAATGACCACTGCTCTATTAGCTGGTCTTGTTCTTCATGTGCTTTGTCCTGATGTGAAAATTTTTCAAATTGCAAAAATTGTGAAATGAAAAAGCATTTCCTACTCAACTTTCCTACTACTGGTTTAAATGTTGACATTTTTCTGGGACGCAATCCAATGTGAATTTTCTTCTGTATTTGGTGCCAGAACTGTACTTTCCACTACAGAAAAGGAACACTATGAGGAAGTCCAAAGTAGATTTGCAAGTTTACCAAAATATCCTAGCAATGCTTACCTCTCCTGCATACTCCACTATGATGATCCAATCCTTCATCCCGTTCTCTCCCTCACAAAAGCCCTGGAAAATCTGTCATGAAGCCCCCATTCAATTGCAATACTACATTTGATTTTCATACAGTGAGCATGAATTAGGTAGGTGTCAACACAGAAATTCAGAATATAATGCATTTGGGCTGTAGGTGGTGGCAGCTTTATATTGCTGTTAATTCATTAAGTACAAAATTTCACATTTTTGTCTTTTGCAAACCCTCAGTATTGCTGTAGTATTAGGAGACATGGATTGCAGTATTCTTTGGTGTCAACGTTTTGAAGTTGCTTCCAACTGAAGTGTGTTGTCTTTTCCTCACTTATTTTGTTCTGTCTTCTGGCTTTTGTTTTGTGTTGCATGAGAGCCACTGGAGTTGAATTGAACCCCTTCAAACTGGTAATATATGGCAGCACGCTGTTTTGTAGCTTGGTGTGGTCTGCTCTGCTTCTGAACAGCTCCTACTCAAGAGTTTGCTTTTTAGCGTTTTTTCTTCATTTGTATTGTGCAAAGTCAAGTTCAAAGCATCAATTATAATATTTGAGTACCCATTGTAAGAAATAATAATAGGGATATATGTTTTGTTTAAATATTTTAAAGGAAAGGAACCTTGTGGCCCACCCAAGATCTTAGATACTAAAGTGGAAGAGAGTTCCGAAGTACCTATTTTAGAAGACATGTCATTATCACCAACAGATATTCAACAGCATCTATGGCAGGTTTCCACAGATATTGAAAACACTGAAAGGTATGTGTAGCACTTCATTCCTAAAGAAGCAAGTTTCTGTCTAGGGTTTATTTAATCTTTTTTAATTTGACAGCCAGTGTTATTACTGTAAAAAGTACAAGTAAATTAAATAACCTGTAAACTTTTCTGGTACATGTAGCAGAGTTTCTGATTTTGTACCTGAGATCTGCTGGACTCCAGTTCTGCATTTCTAAATCAAAAACACAGAATCTTGTTCAGTTCTAGTTTAGTTCTACCCATAGTTTTAAACCTGGAAGTTTTAGGAGGGAGGGGAATGTAATCCATAGTTTTGTTGTAGTGAACTTCTCTTACCTTCTTAACTATGCAGCTGAAATACAAAAATGAGACCCTTTAACAGAGAGTAATCCTGATGGCCAACATTTCTTTGCAAAAATCCTGTTTTGAGGCTTTGTATAGTAAATTGCTGCTGAAATTTAAATTGTTATCATGTTTATTTGTATAAAGCCAAGTTCTGTTCTACTGAGGCCATAACATGGAGAATAAAACAGCAATTTTTTATTAATCATGCAGCTGCATTTCTAAGAACCATTTTATGTGTAGATGAATGAAGTAAGACCATATTGCTTTTAAATCCTGGAAGCATTAAGACATTACAAGCCTGCAGGTCTGCCATCAATGTGTAAAATGGAAACCATTTGGAAACTTCTTGCTTCTTCCAAATAAATCAAAACTTAATTTGCTTTGGGAGATGATGTTTTGTTATCATATTTTCCATCATCTGCCTTTCAGAAAGTCTAATGATGAGTCCTGCTAAGGCAGGTGAGAGTAAAAGCCCTGTTTCTAAAATTTTCATTAGATATGCAGTGTGTTAAGTGTCATGTGTTTGTTGCATGTATTATAATTTTCTTCTGGGGAGTGAAACACATTCATGGCACAAGCTACAAAATGCTGATAAGGGGTATGAAATTGACATTAGTACTAACTTCTGCTAATTTTAAGACATATTTTGTATTTTGTCACAAGGATCATGTTGTGCCCCCAAAGGCATTTAATATGAAATATTCAAGTGCCAGAATAGATCATAAATTTGAACCAGAGAAAGTTATTATCATACTGTCATAAAAGTGCTCTCCTATTAAATTTATTGCCCTTTCTTTTGGTATGCATCTTCTGATACATGTATGTAAACTAAATGCTTCTTCGATAGATTTTTGTATTTATTGCTCCATTGTTTTAGCATATGAAGCTATACCGTGAGCCATTTCCCATGAAGTTTTTACCTATTGTTCCACTGTATCTTTTTAAACTGTTGTATCCACAGAGATATGAGAGAAATGAAAAACCTTTTAAGTAAACTCAGGGAGACTATGCCTTTACCACTGAAAAATCAAGGTAGGTTTTGAATTTTCTTCATTTAAGAAAAATCAGGAAAATTAAAAGGTTTGCCTGCCTTTAGATGCAAAACATCTAGGGTTCAATACAAACTACAACACAAAAAATCTAGGCAAAATCTCTTCCCTGCTGAGTCAGTGGAGCCAGAATTTAGTATGTGATCTTTGGCCTCTTGAGTTTCACATGAGCTATTCTGAAATTTTATAGATATGGTATCTATAGATAAAATAATAGACTTTTCCTGGTTATTTGAAGGCAGAAGCACAACTACTTCCCACTGTCAGGAGTCGTTCTTTCTCAAAGATAATAAAGGTGCAAATTGCACAGGCTGTGACAGGGATCCTTCTGAGTGATGGCAATTGCTTCACACCTACAAGGCTTGTAGCTTCTGTGACCTGACACTGACTGCCTGCAGAAAAGCTTGCCTTGAGTCTGCCACCAGCCTGCTTTTCCCATAGACAGCTATCAGGCACTCGATACATAAATGTGCAGGTGGGCAGGATCTCCATCCTATGCATGTGTTTAGCAATGGACCTTCATTTTGTTGGAATGTTAAATACTCCACATCTGCAGGCACTCTGTTCATGAGAGCAGCGTTAAAAAGACAATGACTTCTCTTTTTGATTTCTTCTCAATAATGGGTGTTTCTTAAATGCAGTGTAGTCTTTGCACAGTGGCAGCTGATGAAATGTGATGAATGTGTCCTAGATCTCATCCCAAGTAACTAAGCAGTCTAGCATTCATCATAATATGCTAAGAGATGAATACAGAATGATTGAATTCATTATACAAGTAAGATTTCATGGCAGGATAGCTTGATTGAAAACTATGTTGAAAGGAAAAAGGGAATCACTTGTGATACAGACCATTGTAAAGACTGTAAGAGCGATAAAAATTCTATGCATAGTCTAGAAGAAAAGACCATGCTGGAAATAAGGAAGGAAAACACAAATGAGGGGATATAATGCATAGAGGAACTTGAATTCAGAACAGAGATAAAGGTGTACAGAATTCTTCTCTGCTGCCTGGTGTCTAGAGTACCATTCAACACTGACCAGAAAATCACTGACCATCTGTGCAGCAGGGTAGGAAACATCCCAGAGTTTAAAACTCTGAGATATGCCCCAGGATCAAGCAATCTTAATTATTACAGAGATTCTATTAATTAGTATTATAAAACTCTCAAGTGCAAAATCAGGTTGTTACTTGCTCTGTGCTCTATTGGATCTATCACAGCACAGAAAGGGTTGTCAAGCATTGGAATCACTGCCTAGGGAGGTGGTGGAGGTGTTCAAGAAAGGACTGGACCTGGCACTTGGTGCCGTGGTCTGGTTGATGTGGTGTTGATCTGTTATATGTTGGACTCAATCTTAGAGATCTTTTCCAACAGAAATGATTCTGTGATCTGGGATCATGTAGGTGCTGTCATAAATGATACAATCTCTTTTCTGTGTAATCTCTGCATATGTGTACATGCTTGTGTTAAACTGTGGGGGTTTTATCACAGATGATAGCAGCCTCCTAAACTTGACTCCATATCCGCTGGTAAGAAGACGGAAGCGAAGATTCTTTGGATTGTGTTGTCTTGTCTCAAGTTAGAAGATCAAGCACAGAAGTACCAAGAAAATCATGACTTTGATTAAACCACTATTATTTGACCACTGAAAAGATGAAAGTGGCTAATCTTGATTATAAAGTACATTTTCTACACTAGACTATTCATTTTTGTGTTCTGCTCCATCCCCCTTTTCAAATAAGGGTTTTAATAGTTTAAAGTTATGGTGGTCAAAAAATGGCTATGGAATAGATCTAGCATATTTAAAACTTTTTAAAGTATGTCTTGCATGCTTACTTTCAATCACTCAGAGAAGACACATGATATTATGGTTCATAGATAATTTTAGAGGGTTTTTTTAACTGTTAGAACTGCAGCTAAAAGTTTGTGCATAGTACAATACTCTTACTAGTATCATATTAAAATCATACTCTTAACAGTCTATAAGCATAAGATAAGAACATTTGATCATTCTATCACAGTCTTTAAGCATAGGAAACTATTTAAGAGCAAAACTATTAAAGTTCTGAGACATTTGAACAATATTGTAAGAGAATTTGTACAAAATCTCCAGTTGCTTTTTGTGCTCTCATTCATATTTAGTCTTCCACTGTATCTCTTCAAAAGCTTTATAGAAAAATATCTTAATTTATGACACACAAACCATATATGAAAATAGGTAGGACTTGTAAATACAGAGAAATCATAATATCTGCAAATTGTACAATGCATAGAAGCAGCAGATCTCCTTTTAAGCCAATAGTATATCTACAAGCTTTTGGAAAAAATAAATAATTTATTAAAAGAAAGTGTATTAAAATAAACAATGTAAAACACAATGCCAACCCATTTTGTTTCCAGTGGAATTCAAAGCATGGTGTCTACATATCACTAAGTATTGATTTTACAAGGCATGCCAGAATTACCCGAGACTGTAAGATACTAAATGTTTTACATTGTTAATAAAGTTTTTTATTTAAATTGAATGTTGTCTTGTTTCCAGTTGTATTGCCAGACTGTGTCTTTTTTTTCTAATTTTGTTGTCAGAGTATTACACAAATTTGTGATATTTCCATTTCAACTAGTATGTTTACAAAGAGAAATAAAAAAATACGCATGACTAAATTCTTTATAAATAGCACAGAAAAAGGTACTTCAATATATTTGAAGATTTCAGGTCATGAACTATTCTTAGGTATACATATTCCGTAGCATCTAAAATGGAGTGATTCCTGCACACACAAAACCATGTGCTTGTGCGAGCAAATACATTGTGAAAAATGGAATCAAAGTCCACAGCACAATGTTTTTTTGAAGTTAATTCTTTGAAGTTGTCTGCAGATTTCTCATTAACCTTGTGCTCCCTAATTAGAATTGTTTTGCATAATAGGCAGTCCTGATATGTTTTCATTAAGTCTCAAACCAGTAGACTTTGTGACTCCATCCCCACACATACACTAGTTTTTGCAGCTGTTAAAACTCTGGAAAAACAACTCCTGATGTCTAATGATTGTTAAAGATACTGTCTGGAAAGCTGATCAGTAGTTACAATTAACCAATTAATCTTTGTTCAGCATAAGTGAAAAAGTCAGACATTAATGCCAAAAAACGTGTATAGATTCAAGACTCAATGTACAGTGATGCCATGAGAAAGAAAGAAAGGAGGAAAGAAAATTTGATACCAGATTTCTTTAGAATTCCTGTATATTGGTACACACAGAGAAATTGCTGTAGGAGGTCATATGGTATCTTTTTTCAACAACTACTTTGAAAGGAAGATGGGCAGATAAAGCAGTGCCTGGCCACATATCATCACAAGGAATTTGATATGCCAAGTTACATGAGAGCTCCTACCTCTGTATTTTAACCACAGCTGTTACAGTGGAATATACATTATTAAGACAAATATATAAGCATTCTAATTAATTTTACAAATGTCTTGACATCAGTCATATCTGAGTCATATCTGAAATTATGAGTTCCGTAACTTCGGCATATTCTGCGATGGATAGACTTAGATATGTTGTCTTCAAAGCCCTTTAAGACTACAGTGTATTGAAGCGTACAGTAATATGCATCCTTGTACCTTTTGTTATTCTGGAAACTTCAGCAGTGTTTCTTCTTCCTCCGTGAAAGACTAATAAAATCACAGTCTTTGCTAATTTGGAAGCCTTTCTGTAATTCTAAGCAGTCTAGCACCTTACCTGAGGCCCTTTGTATTATACTTTCTACTAATCCTAATTGGACACATGTTGTAATTCCCAAACTTTGGGAATATTGGTGATCAAGGGTTAGTGGAATGTCATCCAATTATCTTTTTACAGATAGTGACATGAACCAAGTCCTGGTAAGTATCTGAATTGAAGAGATGCTAAAGGATAAATTGGTTTAGTTAGGAATGCAGATGATTATGTTTTACAAATTCAAAAGGAAACAGGACAACTTTTTTTAAGCCCCAGAACATTGTGTCAGTAAAAGAAAGATAAAAGTTAATGATATTACTATGTTTTAGTTTAATTGAATACGTCAGTGTGGGATCAAAGTTTAAAAGCTCCCACAACAAAATTATATACAAATCATTTAGAGATTTTTTTTGAACCAGTTTTTGTTTGCTTTTCAAGTATTAAAAACACAACCCCAACTTCACATTAATAAACTCCCAAATGCATGGAAACAAGCCATTCAGGGAGAATACTGAGGAAAGCAGTATTCTTGCTTTCTAAATTCTTACTGGAATTTGAACATTTTAGTTGAAAGGGCTACAGTTTAAAGGCGCCATAATTCTTTTGCAGGGTAGGAAACAAGTAAAAATTCCTGTTCCCACCAAAGTAAATGTCAAGTTCCACCAACTATTTTTGTGCAGCTCCAGCTTTTCAAAACCAAATTCTTTATAACCACCATCCACTTGTAGCACCTTCTTTTCACAGATATTTCATAATAAAAAATACCAGTCTAAGAGGCCAAATATCCATGTGCAGTGTAAAGTCTAAATTTTTCAGAGTAGAAGTAAAATATAGGCTTACAGCAGTAGACAGCAAACACATACTCCAGGTTGAATGTTAACTTATCCAAAATGAAACATTAACATGCAAAATCTGCATGTTAGCTTACATAATAGGTCCAAGTATACCCAATACAGCTTGGAAAATCTGTGTCAGAAAATGGGAAAAATACAATAACCAATTTCTATCCTATCTGAGAAATAAATATACAGTGGTGCATTAAATGCCTATTGGTCTTATGTCAATGTAAAGGAAAAATTTCTTATTACCTATGTAAGAGATATCCTACCTATTGTCCACCTTCATGGACAAGAGGCAAGAGAATCTAAGGAAACATCTATTTCTGCTTGTGCTTAGTTGTAAGTTACTTCAGTCAATGAAACATTTTGTAGCATTATTTTGGGAAGTTTGTGGTCCTGTTTAAGTTCTAAAACCTTGAAGGCACTGACTACCATGCAGGAAAATTTACCTCTTACCAGCAGAACCTTCCTTTTCTGCTTCAAAAAGAACTGAGCTAGGTTAAATGCAGGTGGGCAGCACATCCGTTCCAGTAATTATTTGACCTAGAACACTGACTTTAAACTGTTCTACAGTGGAATAATTTATCTCAAATCTAAAAATATTTTCCCTGAAATTCTATTTTCTTGTACCAGTTTTACAAAAATTGCCCCAGCCGCATTTCAAGAGATATACTTTAACTCCTTAGTTGGTGGTGGTTCCCTCTGATATTGTGGTTGTTTTTTTCAGTTTAGGCTGTTCCCAGTGTATGCATAATCTGCTCTCCAGATCTAGCCTCGTGTTGCCGGCCTTAGACATTTTCCTGTCTGAACTCACTTGGCTTTGAACTATCAATCTCCTTCCCACTAGTACTTTGAGCCTTTATCTTATATCCTCTGTAAAATTTCTTGGTGTGGTAAAATTTCTCTCACTTTCATTCTTTTGACATGTATTAAGTACCAGTAGTAATGGGAATTTCTGGTGTCCTAGAGAGCACCTGTTTCTATTTGTCCGTTGCTGTCTGATGCAAGCATATCTGCGTTTGAGCCATTATATGTACTCAGCTCCCTCTTCAGAAGTTATTTGTAGCTCTGGGACTGCAGTTCTTTGATGAAAACAAAGTTTCTGCCAATTTTCAGCCTAAGTCCACTCCTGGATAATTAATATACCATATACAATGTGTTTCTTACATGTCAACTTTATTCTTCTTTGAAATTCTCTGATTCAATTCTGCCAGGATATTTTATAAAATATTATACTAGGATAAAGCCTCAGGGATACTTATATACAGTACAGATAAATAAGGATTAATCACTTCTTTTCACAGTACACTTTCTCAGTGGGACAAATATTTAGTTTACACAGAAAACATAAAAAAGCCACATCTTGAGTACACCTTCCTGAAGTTTAAGTGAACTCTATAAAATAAGCCTTTTTCAGACATTTCTCCTGCTACTTGTTAAACTATAACATTGCATTTCTAAATAAACATTTTCCTCTGGTCTTCCTTTTCAAATAATTTTTTTCTAATCCCTTTAGTTTTTTTATTCTCATACCTCTTTTGTTTTCTGCTCCCACCACCTCATCTTGTATTCCTGATCACGTAAATTCATCTTCATAGATTATACTGTATCAACATACTAGCCTTTTTTGTGAACAGTGTAAAAGTTCTGGCATTTTTACTACAGAAGCTTTTTTGACACGTTTTTCTCTATGCAACCTTATTATTATTTATTGTGATTTGCAGCTTAGAATTTCTATTAATGCCTTCTCAGGTACTACTTCCTTGAGGCAGAGGCAGTGTAGGTAAGAGGCACCCAGTGTGTGTTGTACCAAGAGAGTATCTGATGTATGGTAATTCTCACAAGTTAAGATAGGTTGGCAATGTCACTACTTTTTAAGAACTTCACTGCTAGCTCTGCTGTGGAGACTTCAGAGCACTACTGAATCATCAGCTGAGTGAAAATGTTTGTGAAGTTTGACATTCTGTTTTTCATACGCAGAGATTGTGTCCTTTTTTTGTCTGGGGAGAGATGATGTGAGGAATTGCAAAAGATGATCTTCTAAAAATACATCCCAGGAGTTTCTAGAACTGATTGTTATGTGAAACAGATAACAAGCACCATGTCAGATTCATTACTCATATTTTTCAGAGGAACCTGCAGCTATGACATTCTTTTCTGTTGTCAACTACAAAAGCACTGAGTAAATACAGAGGTCAATAAGCATTGATTATCTCAGCAGCTTTAATGTCCTTAAAGATCAAGGCTGTGAAGGTTACTCTGTTCCAAGTTCACAGCTAGACACTGTTCCAAGTTCACAGCTAGACACTGCAATTTTTCCTATCTGTAATTGCCTTGTTGCAATTCTGAGCTATATTATGATTCTTGACTTATGCTTAATTATGACTTATTGCTGAAAGAAAAAAGAAAACCTTCCAGTTTTAGAGCTTCATAATAATACTGCATCACAAAGAATTTATTTTTCTTTTAGGTTTTTTTCCACTTCCTGGGTACCTATGCCTAAGACTTTTGTTTGCCCATTATTTATGCTCCCTTGCAAAGTGAAGAACCAACACAAACCACTGAAGAGAGCTAAGAATACAACAAAGGAAGTATCTGGCTAAACTGCAGGAAATATTCAGGAAAAAGTCCTGTAAACAATACAAGTTGACACTACTGAATGACAAAATTTTTAAAATGCAAAATTAGTCAGTGATGGTGTAACAGTCATACAAATTTTGATGATAGTAGAACTCGTAATGGTAACACAGGAAAAGAGTATCAAATTGCAAACAATCAAGTTTTGGTTTGTGGTGTACACACCACTTTTCTCACATTGCAAACTGATGCTAGTAGCAGGTAAAAGACTTCAGAAGTTTAACGTTATGAAGATGGCAAGTATATTGATAAAATTCCTCTAAAGACCATGAAAACTACTAAGCATGGAAGGATAATTTTGGTAGAGACTAAAGAGAAAAGTATTATTCAACTGCTGTTCAACCACCCTAATCATATATATTCAAATTAAGGTAAAACATGTTGTGCAAAATTATTTGTGTTGAAAGTAGCTTTCAATTACTCTAGGTACATTAAAAAATGTAAATACTCTAAATTGTGACACTAAAGGATTTTCCTTGGTGTCTCACAAGTTGCAGAGAACGCTAAAGCTGTAATTTTTGTGCTGTGTAGTTCCTTTGGCTATTTGTGAAACACTAGCTTCATTCAGCTTCAAATTCAGTGATTCCAGACTTTGTTGCATTTTATAGCAGTTTGTTTGCCAGCTTAGTAGCTTAATGGTCAATGTGCACATTTTTCTTCCGCTATCTGGGAAAGACAACTGAAGGAAACACCAAGTATCTGCTTTTGTTTCCTGGTGCCTATTGACAGAGACTGATTTGCACTTCAGTGTTTACTGTAAGGCATGTGGAAGTTGTTGACTTTTCATTACTCTAAGCATTTGGCTTGCCCACCCCACATACTACTCACATGCTTTATTCTTGTCTTTCTTTCTGGAAATAGGCATTTCACTCCATAACTGAGATAAGCTCACAGGGAATGGCACTTGTTTGTACTGGCATCACCTTCATATTGTAAGAGTTTGGGAGCTCACAGAGTGGCAGGCATACAATCACTATTCTGGGCCTCTACAACAGCAGCAGTTACATTAGGGTTAGCATTTGAAAGCATGATTCACGCAAACTGAAGCTAATAGCAATTGACAGGAATGAAGAAATAGCTATAGCATTTTAGGTCTTGTTTTGATATCCAAAACTTTACATCAATGTCAAAGATGAAATGGCCATAACTGTAAAAGAACAAAACCCAAGCAGAAAGGACTTTAAATGAAGCTTTTGTTTGCTTCTCTTTGTTTTCAGCTTGCTTACAGTGATTCTGCCAACAGAATGTGCAATTGTGTTTCACATTCTATGACTAGATCAATTTTAGAAGATAATTTTGAAGGATCAATCTTTCTTAGATTCTCATTGCTCTTTCTTCCTCTTGCAGGACTTGAACACTGTTTCATATTTGCACTTGCTGAATAATGTGTGTAAGCACAAAATGCTGTGTAAAATGTACATTTATTTAAAGGGTAATAGAAAATCTCATTTCAATTTCCAAATTTCATTTAATCATTCTGACATTAAGCATTTTAAAGTCCAGGTCTTTCTACAAGAAGGCTTGCAAACTGAAGTTTACCACATCCTACTGTAAAGGATTACAAACAGAATCACAACAGAACTAAGAATAAGAGTGAAGAACTAGTTAAACTTGCATGGTTTAGTATTAATAAACCTGAAATAGAAAAGCAGATTTTTCGTAAATGGTCCTAATGGTCCAATTTGAAGCACTGATGTACGCAAATAGATTTCTCAAAAAAAATATATATCACATTTTAAACCAGCATTGCAAAGCATAAATGAACTTGCTATGAAAGGAAAATCATCTTCCCTGCAAAAATGAACACAAAAATAGACCAGCATCTGACCAGCATCTCAGTCACTACTCGAACTGTCTGAACTGTTAGAGGATGAACTTTTTTTCCTTTCGCCTCTTCTTTTTCTCCCTTTTATGATGTTTTCCTTTCTTAGATTTATGCTTTTTTCCCTTTTCCTTTTCTTTTTGTGTGACTTCTGTTTTTTTGACTTTGGCTCATCTTCTTCAGCTGAACTTGAGGAAGATCTAGTAAAAAATGCATATAAGTATGTAATTAAAGAAGGAAAATGGCACAATAATAATTTTTTAAGCTGTCAGTATTTATATAATGTCACAAGTCAAATCTGGTGTAGAATTTGTACAGTAGCATCTACTGGAAAGCTTATAGTAGCTGAGTCTGCATGTTTAACTTAAATTATTACTTTCCTAGTAAGTGCTTTCCATGCTTTTCATGCCAGAAAAGCAGTATGTTTATATACAGATTAAAAATCAATGCAATAGGCAAGTTGTGTGGGTTTTCAGTCTTTGAGAAAAGAAAGACCAAAAATGCAGACCACCAGAAAGGAAAGTATAACAGGAAGAGAGAGCTTCCAGCTTTTAAAGTACCACTTAATCAGTAACAATGCTAATTAGTACCCTCAGATGTATGTCTCTGATGCAAAAATCTAAAAGAAACAGGTATGAAAAATTTTGATGTTCTTGCAGCCTGCACTGTTGGTCTCTAAGCAGCAGTGATGAACGATTACATACATAAAAGAATTATGAGGACAATAAAAGTCATTAAATAATCATGAATACTACAGAGTCTGTCATGTAGCAGTCTTGTGCTATTGTTTACATGACTAACTATGACTTGCATGTAAAGAAAACTGACAAACAGATTGACTCTCTTCTATTCTACTTCTTCACAAGTGTAAGTTCTGTCTTCAAAAGCAGAAGTTTGAGTTACGTAATGTGAACAAGGAAGGGGGAAAAGGCCAATACAGTAACTATTAAATACTGTTTATTTCTAAGAAACATCTTATTGTGGTCTCCAAATATATCACACATTTTATAGCTTCCAATGCAGTTCCTGGGATACTGTCTTACCAATTGTCCTAATGATGAACCACTAGCCTCATCTATAATTTCATCTTTAAAAAAAAAAAAAAAGCAAAAAAAAAGCAAAAAAAACCACCAAAAAACCAAATCAGACCACAGGCCAGAACTCAGACTCACAATACGTTGGCGTATTATGACATTCTCCTCTGAAACTAGAGTAACACCTTTTAGGCTTCTCTGTTAACAGGTACACTAAAACTCAACACCTGTTAAGTAAAATTACAAAGGTTTCCCTTTTGATTACTGCGTGTTACTCAAAGCATGTGTGTGTGCATGTGTGTCTACACATGCAGGTGTGCTCACAAAGTATCATTCAGTCTCTGAACTTCAGAGAGCCTTCTCCACCCAGCTCAGCTGGGAACCCCACAACCCTCCTGACTTTTTCTCCTCCCATCCCACCTTACCTAGAGCTGGACAGTCAGGGGGAGTACTGCTTTCTCTGATCTGCAGACCTCCAGCTTGCTACAGCTTTGAAGACTTCTATGATCCTTACTCCACTGCAGAAAGCCTGTGACTTCACCATTAATCTAAGAACCTGTACCTTTCCATTATTTCACCACTAGCTTACCATTAATCAGTTCTCACTGAAAACCAGAAAACTTTTCAAACCAAAGATGTACTGGCAAATGAAGCTGCATCAAGAGAAACAATATTTTCTGAGAAACTACCCAAGTATCAAAAATATTTCTACAGTTGTCTTTTGAAATGAAAAGAGGTGTGTGATAGTTACCTTTTCCTGGGTCTTTTTAATTTTGTTTTCTCTTTGCTTTTTCTTTTTTGTTTCTTTTTTTCTTCCTCTTCGTTCAAATCTATGGATAAAGAGTTAAAGTTTACAAAACACTTGTCTGAATTAAGATCAGCATTAAAAGAGCAGTTTCAAAAGCAATGTAAAGTTACTACAAAATTCTTGTAAAAAGGCTTTCTTTTCCTTCCTCCAAATTCTGGTTAGTATAACAATTTCAGAAATATACTGCAAAGTAGCAAAACTTTTATACACTACTTACATTGTATTGACATTGATGTAAGCACTAAGAATGAAGGCCTGTAAAAAGTAACGAAAAGATCTTTTCTTATATATTTACATCAGATTCAGGTTTTCATATCTGTTCTTCTGTGTTTTAAGAGTTTCAACATATTATTGCCCAAGTCTGAAAATAGGCCATTTAACTAGATCATATTAAAAAAATATATTCCCTTGGGCTTCCCAGAGCTACTTTCACACTTCCTTATTTCACACTTCTCAAAGAGCAATGCCGTGGGACACATTTGAGTTAACTGTCGATATACTGCCTACAGAGACTGGCAGAAGAGCCACCCCTCATCTGGTTGTGTCTGCTTCCTGCCCCAATGCTGTACAGTGTTGTGTAGTAACTTCACATTTCACTTACAAGCAATATTTTTATGACACAGATTAAATTTCTGATGTTAGATTTTTCCACACCAGTTCAAAAAGAACTTTTGAACTCTCCAAAATGCAAATCCACCACATAAATACATATTCAGCTAAGAGGAAAATACTGGCTTTACAATTTCTCCTTAAAAAAGAGACAGCCAATTTTGAGCATTTCATCTTATTCCTATGACACTTTCCAGAAAGCCTGTGTGGCTAGCACAGGTCTTTCCCATGAGAACTTTCCTCTGTGTTTTATAAACAAAGATAAAGTTTGGATGTTATGAAAACAGTGTCTCGAGATTTGGACAGTTCAGGCCTGGCCAATTAGGCCTAGAGGGCGGTTTCTGGCTGACCAATCTGGGTGACCTCTGAAAAGTCTATATAAATTGGAATCAAAATAATAAAGCTCTCTTTTCTTGCCACACTGAGAACCCAGGTCCTTTTCTCTGCTAGCGGCTCAACAGCGACAAGCCTGCATGCTGGTGCAGTTATTTCTTGGCTACCACGAATACAAATTACTGGTCTGTATGTTATGGAGTGAAATTAGAAAGAATTTACTATGAGATAAAAAAGCAAATTACCTTTGAAGCAATCAAAAAACATGAATGAGAATGGGTGATCAAACACGCAGTATTTTTTTAAGAAAATAGTGCAAAATCTCGAGAGGATGAAGCTACTTGAAAATGGCAAAATTCCGCCTGGATTATTGACAGATACATGTCTCCTTACAATACACTTAGCAGCCACAACTTGATAAAGAACATACAATGAACAGGGATATTAGAAGATCAATCAAACAGCTGTTTTTCCTGCAGAGATCCATCTTCAATCAGCTTAGGACTCAAAAAACCCAACCTTTACATTCAAAAATACATCACAAAGAGACTTGTTCCAAGAAAGTATGGTTGCAATTCCAATTCAGCACTCTTCATAAACAGCCTATTCATTTCTTTTGGAGTGTACAGCTAACTGTAGGGGTCTATCGATCCCTTTGCCTTCCTAAATAGGAACAACTTCTTTGGAGTCCAAATTCAAATGAACTCATGTATTGGATAAACAACCCATCTACTCTCTCTCTGACAAGGAGTTGATATTCAGACCTTCCCAACATAGAACAGTACTTCTCCAAATATGAATGACTGAATTTATTACTAGCTATTTCAGTCAAAATCCTACTTTTGAAACTGGAGAGAAATTCAGGTGTCATCTTTCTCATTAGTTACAAAATGTTTAAACTACATGTCATAATCAAAATATTAACTCAGTACGTCCATGTCATTTTCTTCTAAGCAGCTTCTTAGTAACTGATTGACATTCTTTTGTATTTAGGAGCCATTTTTGAGATGTTCCAAACAGGTACATTAATAACTTCCTGAAAAAGGAATTAATCATAATATTAAAAAAATGTGGGTGTATCAAATCTCTGAAGTCTGAACACATGAAGTAAAACACCTATTTTTAAATCACAGAACTATTAGTAGTTATCAAAAAGGCTAAAATTACAGTCCCTGTCCATCAGAAGACCATTATCTAATGTATTCTTAAAAAAATCCCTGCAAACAACACCTTACTCTTTTTTCACGCATGGCTTGTAATCTCTGCAGCTCCTCTTCCTCGCTGTCTTCACTGCTGGTGCTGCTAACATCTAAAACAATATCTCTTTGAGGGTCTACTCGAAGGAAGTTTCGACATTCAAATGTCAGATGACCAGCTGAACAAAACAAATATACAGAAAGAAAATCTACAATTTACCAAAAAACATCGAAAACAAAAGAACATCTGTTTTTGTATTATTCAGCTTTGAGAACTGAAAGAAAAAAGGGTAGGCTGTGATCTGTGAATGCGGCAGTAGAAAGCTTACTTTGAAAAAGTCTCCAAGAAATTTGATAGGTAGTGCAATGCTCTTCCATTTAATAGTGCTTTATGACCTTTCTCTTATTTCTGCTAATTTGAAGATTTTTTTCAACTTTAGTTTATATTTCTTAATGGTCTTAGATACTTTCTGAAGAAATTACCTGAAAACCTAGTGTGAAATACTTCAAAAGCTACAGTGTTACATTGCTTTTTTAACTCCCTCCAGTGAAACTATAGAATCCTATTTGCTTATAATCTTTAGCAACCAGACATGATCTTTTACCCACTTAATACTGACTAAGCTACTGCTTGACTAGTATTTTCAGTTTTCCAAGTTACATCTCAATAACCATGACCAGCTAGAAACCTTGTGCTGAACACAGCCACGGAAATAATAAAGTAAAATTTTTAAAAATTGAAGATACAGTTTGGGAGACACAGGAATTTAAGTAGCAATTGAAATAAGCTCATTTTCTTAGCAAGGATGATGATATTAAACATCAAACTAACTACACCTTGAAAACAGAGATTTTAGGAACATAAACATGGATCATGTGATTTGACTGTAAGTTTCCTTCTCTTCCAGAAAGTTTCTCATACATGCTGCACGTAGAAACACAGCACTAAATCTGTAGTTATATCCATGGTCCTTTGGAAGAACAGATACACAAAGCAATTTATTGACAAAATTTGGTGCAAAGCCTGACATGAAAGAATAAAGCAAGCTTCTTTCCTGTCGCCCAACGTAACGCTCAAAAAACTCAAACAGCTTAACTTGCTGTGCTAAAAGTTCAAGACAATTCACTACAAATTCAAGTCCACTCCTCTACTGTTCTAAAAGTAAGAGTCAGTGATTAACAATTTAAAATTTTCACTAAGTCCTCTCTCCATTAATCAGGAATGTAGCCACAGACATGCTTATATGGTAAGTGTGCAATGCAAAGCATCAACTTAATGCCAACTGCAGAACTTGTAAGCACTAAAGGTAGCTGTTTCTTGAAATACACAATGCACAAAGTAATATTTTATTAGCGTAAAATATTATACAGATTTTAAATTCTTTTTTCTTATGAATCAGACTGGACTTAACCTAAGCACCTGCCTCTTTGCAGTAAGATTCAGAAGAAGCACAAGTTCAGTTCTCAAAATGTATCAAAGGAGGTGCTTTCAATTCTAAGTTTCTCAAGTAATTGCATTAAAATGTAGTATATGTAAATACAATAGCGTAATTTTTTTCTGAGAAACTCAAAGATCATTGATAGGTGTGAGAAGCCATAGAATCAATATGAAATACATAAATGAAAAATAATATGGTAATTTAAACTGACAAATGTCTGAGTAACAAGGGATAATACTTTTTTCATTTTTTTTCCCCTCTCCTCAAAAGGCAGTTCCAACATCATAAACTGAAGAAAACACTGTAACTTCATATTGCTTATTACAGACTTACGGTAGCCACACTTCTTGCATCCAGCTCTGATGTTATCCTTATTTCCACCTGAAAGAGAATTTCACCAATTAGGCGTTGCTAAGAGAACCTTCAAGTTTCTTTCAAGTGTGGCTTGATAATGTCAACACAGAGACAGAAGTGATTGCTCCACAAGAGAGCATCTAAGAGTTAACTAACATCCCTAAAAAACTTCTAAAAAGACAGAACTGCATTTCTAAGGCCACTTTGCCATGCAGTAATCTACCAGAACATATTTTGACTAATTTAAACTGCTAAAGGTCATTTAGTCTTACATATTTTACTGCCAATTCCTACTCTGAAGTGATTTATATTTTAATTACAAGAACTGATTTTAAAAGGCAATTAAAAAGACCAAACCAAACCAAAAAAATCACTCCTGTACAGAAAGAAGGAAATAAAAAAGTGAACGAATTGTTAAATTATTCTGAATCCAGACAACACAACACCAAATACAAAGAATGCAAGAAAGCAAATGTAATAAAGTGAAGAGTGTAATAGAAAAGTCTGGAGTCTAAGCAGGAAGAAGGATCAGAATAACACAAATTTTAAGTATAGCAAGTGTGTGATTCTCCCATGTGAGACAACAGTTAAGTTAAACAGACACAGTAGGACATGATTCAGAAAAGGAGAAGTACTAGGGACTTGGCCCCCCCCAACAGATCAATCTTATTTTCAGTCATTTAAGCCATTGGTATTGAAAGTACCAACTGAATTCCCAAAATCAAAGGATGCCATTCTATCTTCCAAATGAACAGAGAACAAAAACCCTAGCCACTTAAGCAGTCATATACATTTTTTTAATAACAAGGAAATTTATTTAAATAAATAACTAATCAAACATACCAAGAAATCTATTACAGAAACTAAAGAATCAGAAATGGAGTACATTGGCCCCACTAATTTAAACTATGATGTACTGAAACAAGCACTGTCTTTAGAAAATTCTACTCAAAATAACAGAAACCTTCAAACCCCAACCTGAAAAAACTACCTTGGAAATTTGGACAGCTCAGGTCTATTCCCTAAAGAGTACTGGAAAGCCAAGCAACAAAGATCCATACATTCCAATATAATGTGGTTTTCTGCAGATCCCAAAACTTTAGAATTACATGTCCCCTTCAAGGTCAGCAGCGTTGAGATGCCTGTTTTGTGACTATCTTTAGAAGG
This sequence comes from Entomyzon cyanotis, assembly GCA_024500445.1. Lineage (NCBI taxonomy): Eukaryota > Metazoa > Chordata > Aves > Passeriformes > Meliphagidae > Entomyzon > Entomyzon cyanotis. Next base: position 31,796,402 of record JAKEPQ010001021.1, on the reverse strand, counting down.
ACGCTCATGATACAAAAGGAGGTAGGGAACACAGAACAAAGCGTCACAAAACAAAAATCAAAAGCATAGCAGTACCTTGCAATGTCACATCAGAGGAAACACTCAAACCAGCATTTGCTTGTTCACTACACCTTGGGACTAGAAAACAAGACCACCCAAGCTACCTATTTTGTCTCAGCTTTCTGAAATACATAGTTAGCATCAGCCCTACTGCACAGCCGACCTACAGCTAAAGAAAGATTTGGTATTTCAACTAAAGGAGGTCAGTACAGTCATGCACACACTACAAAAATCTCCCATCTAAGTCAGGATTTCTAAAAGAAACACTCAGCAGATGACAAGAACATTGTCACCAAGTATTCCCACCAAATTCCTAGGACTAGGAAATTTTATTATTGGTTTTGGCCTTGAATAATAATGTTGAAGGGAGGGGTTTAGACAAGATGAAATTTTAGATTACTAAAAGCAAACAAATTGCTAGGAGCTTCCTTTTCTCACTCCTCTTTCTTCCCATTGCTTGATTCCCAAGACAATTGTCAAGCGACACAGAACTAAGGACTTCATTCAGTGGAGCATAAGGCTGAAAAGAAAAACTTTGGATGCAATCATGTCCTCATCAAGAACCCCTTCTGGAACAGGAGCAACCTTATTAAGGCTTTTTCTTCATCAGAGAAACAGCTCACCAAAGCTCAGGCCTGTTCAGTTGTTCTCGCACCAAACACTCTCCGATTTTCAGGAACACGAAAACACGGTGAAGCAATGGCGACTGCGTTTGGCCAGCACAGACCTGAACACCTTGCAAACCGCGCAGGTGTTTCTGCCCGCCCTGTCCCACAAGAACAATCCTCTGGGACACAAGCGCTAATCCAGAGCGACAGCCGAGGAGAAAAGCCAAGTCTGACAACCATCGCTCTTTGGCTCTAACTTTACAGAAGGAGGCGACGGCAACGCAGCGCTTGGTCACCCAAACTCTCGGCGAGAGGCCCGGCAGCCCCGGGACGATGAGCCGCTAGAGCTGCACCCTACGCCGCCCTGCCCAGCGCGGCCACGGCTCCATCTCCCTCTCCCTCTCATCTCCCTCTCCCTCTCATCTCCCTCCCGCTGCCCGCCGCCAGCGCGGACCTGAGCAGCCCCGCCGCCCCCCAAGTGCTTCCCACTGCCGTGCACGGCCCTTCCCGCGCCATTGTCCATCGACCGGCCGCTAATTCTCCGTCCCCACGACGCCGGGCCCGGAGGCAGCCAGCTCTGCCCGCTGTCCCGCCGCGCCCCCGGCGCAGCCCCTCACCCGGCAGCGCCATCCCGCCGCTCCCGCCGCACCGGCCCGCGCGCGCACCGACGCCTCTCCCCGCCGGAAGGCTTTGCGCGGCGCACTCCGGACTGTACCACTCCCAGGGAAGGCAGGAGACCTCAGTAGGCCTGGGGGGAGGGGCACGGGCAGAGACTACCGGGGTGTGGAGAAGCCTACGGATCTTTCCCAAGACACATTCTTCGTCACTAAATCCCACAGAGACTCCGACTGGGGACGCATTCATTAGTCCTGCCCGGCGGCTTGTGCAACTTCACCCCCCGTTTCCCGGGCAGCGTACAGGCGCCCAAGATGGCGGGCGGCGCGGGGCTGTAGGAAGTGCGGGTGGTGAAGCGCAGTCCAGGGTCGGCCGCGGGCGAAGGTTCGCTCTCCGTGCCCTTCTCTCCCCGCCATGAGCAATATCTACATCCAGGAGCCGCCCACCAACGGGAAGGTGAGGCTGCCAGGGTGGAGATCCCGGGAAGTTGTATGTTGTAGGGTTGTGGGGGCACAGGCGAGAGCAACGCGAGCTTGTGTGGTGATGGTGATGGTGTTTGAGGGGTGGGAGGTAGTTGTTTCCGTGCTGGACTAGTTTGGTTAAAGTTACTTCTTTGACGTTACCAGAGCAAAACACAAGGCGTGATGCGTGGAGACATAGCACAGAGCAGTCCTCGGAGAGTTTAATTCAATTTCCTCAGTTCCTGGTTTTATCTTGCGTCTTTAATTTTGTTACGAACTCTCACTGAATGTAATAGTATTCCTGTAAGAGAGATAAATGCCTTTGGAGATTTATGGCGTTTTTTCCCCACGTTATTTCGTAATGGAAGTGATAAAAGGTGTCTAAGTTTCTATGAAGTACCAGCCACGTTATGTTATGTTGTGTTGTGTTGTGTTCTGTTCTGTTCTGTTCTGCTGTGTTCTGTTGCGTTGTGTTATGTTGTGTTATGTTGTGTTATGTTATGTTATGTTACACAGCTGTATTATACAGCTTTATTATACATATCGATTCCGAGTTGTATCTGAAGTTCTGGAAATGCTAGTTAGGACTAAGAGTAGCTACCCGATGCACTTCAATGTATACCACTCCTACTAATATAGCGAATTCTGTTGTATTTTTTAGGCAATGATATTCCTTCATCTGTGACTAAGCTACATTAAAACTGATGCTGCATTTATCTATATGTTTATAGGTTTTGCTGAGAACTACAGCAGGAGAGATAGATATAGAATTATGGTCAAAAGAAGCACCAAAAGCATGCAGGAATTTCATTCAGCTTTGTATGGAAGGTAATGACTGAATAGGATGGGAATTGTTGAAATTCATTCATATGCAATCTTTGTGTCTTTTTTGCCAAATGGAGGCCATAATTATGTTTTGACCTTAGTGTGTCAGTAAGTTTATTTCTATTTAGAAATTATTAGTTAACACTCAGTGTTATTTAAGGCTATCAATGAAGCTGGTGGAGAAAAAAAAGTAAAATTTTTGGATGGTTTTCTCAAATTAAGCAAATTATGTAGTGTTACTAAAATATTGTCTTTCAGAGTCTTGCAAAGTCTTATTTTCAGCAAATGTCTACAATGTATAACAACTTTAGTGTGTGTATGAAATGACAGTGATGCAATATTGGACATTCTCCAAAATTTTCATTTCCACATTACAATTTTCTCTACCATTTCTTTTTTTTTTTTTCCGTGAGTGCTGCTGATGTTTTGTTTGCTGTATTTTTTGGTGATGAAAGGTCAGTGAAACTTTCCACTGAAGTAGTGAGTGCCAGAATGAGAAGCTCCATACTGAGAAACCTGTAACAAGAATCTGTGGAAGACTTGATGCCTTTATACATGTTTTCTAACTGCTGCTATTCTCCTGTTATGCATTTATAGAATTGTTAAGAGTTCTTTTAGCCTTTGTCTGTTACACAAAAATAGCACTCTAGGTTTTGTGCCTCCACACAGATCCACTCTGTTTTCTGTTGTTTTACCTAATGTTGAGACTTTCAACAATGGTAAATCAATTTCTTAGCGCGTGATAAGGGTTCACGTGTCTTCAGTGGGCTTTATTTAATTTCTGATCTTTTTTATAACTTCTATCTATACTATGCTTTGTATAATACATTTGGGTATTTCTCATTAATATCCTGACATATAAGCATCCATCACTGTCTAGTTATGCTGTAATATTTGCAGGCTCTACTTTGTCTTACAGCATGCTGCGGATTCCTATTATTATTGTTACTGTTGTTGTTGTTATTATTATATCAACCGGGAGTATAGTTCAAGTAAATTTACGTTTTCATTACTTTTGGTTTCTTATGATTTTGTAATCTTATCAGATAGATGAAAGAAGATGACTTAGGAGGCAAAATGTACGACATATTTCATTCTGCAAAAATTATCAGTGTAAGTACAATGTAGGTGGTGAAAGGTGTTCTGCACTGGCGAGTGAAAGTGCAAATCACCTGGTATATGGATACGTCTAATGTTGTGTGTGAGATGTTGTCCAGGACAGAGCATAGTAGTTCTAGTTCTCCTTTTAAATTGGTGTATTTGATAGTATCATTCCAGTAACAAAACATAAAAGCTGAAAACACAGTAGTTCATCAAGATCATCTTGTTAGTGATGGGCAGGATTTTTGCACAAGAAACATATGACACCACGGTGGGTTTTTCATAAGATTGTGAAGAACAGAAGAGAACCCAGTGGCAACACCAGAATCTAGTTGTAGTACTTGCTTTCCAGAACTTCAGTCTCTGGACATCTCTTCGTGATCTGTATGGAACTTTGTGTTTAAGACCACTTACGTGTGTATTTAATATCTGATTCTCTTTTCCTTTTTTTTTTAATTTTTTTTAGAGTATTACAATAATACAATATTTCACAGAGTAGTGCCTGGATTTATAGTGCAAGGGGGTGATCCCACTGGTACTGGATCAGGAGGAGAGTCAGTCTATGGAGCTCCTTTCAAGGTGTGTATGTGTATGTCTTAGGGTTTGGGGTTTTTTTTATTACTCATTACCCGTTTTACTTCCTATTGTCTTAGGTTGTGAAATATCAAACCTTATGTGAAATGCATACAGGCTCAGCATTTGTGTTCTGTTCTGCATGACTGTTTTATTTCAGGTGGGGCAGCCTCCTTTAACTTGTATGCAGAGTGAATCTGCATAGCCTGTTTCCAGGCCTTGCATGTTCTTGCTGCTAGACTTTTACATCTAACACGAACCTGAAGTTTGTAGGAGGAAATGAGTAGAAAAAACCCCAAAATTACCAATATTGTAGTAGCATTGCTTCTTCAAATTAGTGTATTTCAGTATTACAGTGTTTAGCATTGTGATATCACAGTGGTGTTCATTCCTTTCTCCTTGCTTTGAAACAAGTCCTATTTTTTCTTTTTAGGTCCAGAAAAAGTTCTTTTGCATTACTGTACTATTACAAGCTGTTATTGTGCTTTCAGTTACTTTACATGAATTAGGATTTAAATTAATTTTTCACATAAATACAGTGATTGTCAAGAATGGTATTATTGCAAGAAACGTATGAAGTTCAGTTTTTAAAAAGCTTTTGATTTTCTTAATGTTGGGGGGATAATGAATGCAAATAAAAATAATGAATAACAATTGATTTTTAGGCAATGACTGGAAAAAGATAAAATTAACAAGACAACTTAGAGTTTTTTTAGTTAGTAATGTGTCTTTCTGTTATTGATATTGTAGTTTCTAATTTTTTTGTTTGGTGTTCATTATGTGTTTATGGTGTCTTCTGAAGACTATTCAACTTTTATTTGAAGACTTGTTTGCATCATTATAGACACTAGGGATTAGGAATACTGACTAATATACTAAAAAGATAATTTTTACTGCTCAAAGTAGAAGGTTTTAAATATAATTCTAGCATTGAGTTTCAGAATACTTGGGATTTATTACTGTCTGAATTCAAAAGAAAATTAGCAGCATATTTTTCCGTTTATGCATGTTGATGTAAATAATACCACTTCTACCGCGTATCACGCCATAGCTAAAGGAGTGAAAAAATAGTTATATGCTGAAACTGTGCTCTTTTCTCTCCTGTTTTTACCAGGATGAGTTCCACTCACGACTGCGATTTAATCGAAGAGGACTTGTTGCTATGGCAAATGCTGGGCCCCATGATAACGGAAGTCAATTTTTCTTTACATTGGGTCGTGCAGATGAACTTAACAACAAGCACACAATCTTTGGAAAGGTCTGTTACATGGAATAGAATCCCAGTTTAAGTCTGAGAGAAACTACTACTAATTTCTCTGAAGGCCAATTTAGTGTTGCTTGCTGCTATATGCATTTGAGGTTTATTTCAGTGCTTTCTAGGCTCTCTTGTTTCTCTTTGTTTCTTGTATATGGTCAAACTGCTTCTGTGGATTGTTCCTGTTTTTGTTGCGTTTTGCTGTTGTTATTCTTCTAAATTGTATTTTCATGTTAGGCTGCCTTTAAACAATCTTAGTAGTAGTATTATGGCTTTGTCTTTTTAATTAGTTCATTTAATGTTAATGATATATTAGAAAATTCTGTTTGTAGATTATAATTACTGAAGAAAGATCAGGAAAATTAAAAGCATAAGATGAACTTATCACTCTCATGATTTACTTAAAATAAACCAATTTTTTATTTTGGTGTTTTTGTTTTCCTGTTTTACAGCCCACATTAAGATTTCAACATTTTCCTCCGCATACATTCTCAAAACTGCTTGTATTCCTTAAACTTTCATCATTAAATTTAAAAACCCAAACTTTTGTACATTATATTTGTGGTCTTTTAGAAGTCTTACATGTTTACAATATTTCCTATATCATTTGCACTTTCAAAATCTTGTACATAGTAATTGCCTTGTATTTTGCAGAATAAATAACACAAATTACAGTCAAGGACTTTCAAACCTGTTTTTGTAAATTTGCCAGGTTACAGGGGATACAATATATAACATGTTGCGCCTGGCTGAAGTAGAAGTTGACAAGGAAGAGAGACCTCTCAGTCCCCACAAAATAAGAAGTACTGAGGTGAATATGTTCTGGTTTTAAAATTCTTTGTGCATAGTGTTCAGAACATTTGGCTTGTCCTTTTGAATATTGTTTTAAAATAATGAATCACTTAATTACAACAAAATACTTACTAAAGATGTATCTAAAATACTGCATTTTTTAACAGGTTTTGTTTAATCCTTTTGATGACATTGTCCCAAGACCAAATAGAAAACTGAAGAAGGACAAACTAGAAGAAGACACTAAAAAGCCCAAAGTAAAAGGCACAAAGTAAATATAGGCAACATAAGTGGTGGTTAATTTTATTTCACCTTTAATTTGTAGTTTGGCAATTTTTTTATTTCTGTTTCTGTCTTTGAAGCACTTCCTTGTTTCTGGGGAGGATCGTGGAAATGTAGTTCCTTTGACTGAAATGTTTACTGTGTATCTGCTGAGCGTAACTGTTTTATATAAGGTGATAGTTTGTTGAAAGAATAAAAGGTATTTTATCTTTCCTATATGCCACAATGGGCAATCCTCTGACTGAGATGACACTGCAGCTAAAACCTACTAGTAGGAGTAAGTAGGTTGTAGCTCAGTTGTACGGGATTTTTTGAACTTATTTTATCAGATACCATGTCTCCCCCACTGAAGTACTTAGCAAGAAGAAGCATTTTCACATGGGAAATTTTAGTTTCTGTGAATGAAAACTCTAGTTATGAATGTTCAGTGAAAAGTAATGGGGAACTCTGAAGTGTGCATGCTTAGTTCTGTTGCACAAAAATAGAACATGTTGCAACTGATTGGATCCAATGCAGTGCAAACAATTAACTCTTGAAAAAGAAATTATAAATCATAATTTCTTTTAATGGCATTCTGTGAATGTGTGCAAATTTGATACCTTTCTGCGCCATCATATCTTGAAAATCTTGTGTTTTACTTGAATACTGTTGAGAAAAAAATGCAGTGCAACTGTCAGCATTCAAAAGTCTGTTAAAGTCGAGACAGAATTTTTTAAGTTGTGTCTTCACTGATGCTTCGCTATGCTTGTTTTATCTCAGGAATACAATACAACATGCTTTTCTGAATATTTAGGACTTACTGCAAAGCAAAATGCTGTACTTGTTTGGAATAGGTACATCAAGCAGGACAAAAAGTTTTTTAAAAATTATGTACAACATGAATGTCGTATGTTTAAAGTTAATGGAATGTTATTGAGACAGTATTTAAAGTTTTATTAGAAATTTCCTTTTTCCTCTTAAAGGAACTTTAGCCTGCTTTCCTTTGGGGAAGAAGCGGAAGAAGAAGAGGAGGAAGTCAGTAGAGTTAGTCAGGTACTGTACCAAATTATCCTTACTTCTCTTTTCAACCTAATTACTTTTTCTGCATATTTGTGAAAAGCTTTTAAGTGTTTAGTCTTTTTCTTATGTTTGCATTTTGAACAATAATACTAGAAATTGCTTCAGTTTTTAGGATTCTGCTGTTTTAGCACTTTGAAAAAACTTTCAAGGTTTTTAACGTTCTTTATTTTCAAGGAGCCTTCAGTTACTGCATGGAATTTTTACATTTCCATGAACATAAAGTTTCATAGTATATATCTATGTCTGCTGTTTAAAAGTCATGGAAGTGATAGGTGCTTTGTTCTCTTTCCTTAATTTTAAGAGTGCTATTATATGGTAAAATACTTGTGTTCTGAAGATCATCTTATGCATTTCCAGTGCATGGTTAGCTCCATTTTCTTATCCATTCATCTGTGTGCAAAATGAAGTGTGGTTATTGTGGAGAAAACAGTCCATTATTGTAATTTAGTAATGCACTATAGTAAAATGTTCACATTCACAGAAAGAGGGTTGCACAGGTAATCTTTGATCTAATATTTCCTTCCCTGACTTTGCAGCTTAAATAAGGTTAGTTTAAAAGTTTCTTTAATAAATTGTTTATCTTATATCTACTGCTGACCAAATTGTTTCACTAGACCCTAGGCTTTCTACAGTACCTTGCTGCTTCAGTTACTGATCAGACTACATCATCCTGCATCTGTACCACATAGATGAAAAAATGGTTGTCAGTCTTCAGAAGTTAGTTAAAATAGAAAAGTAAAACTGTGAATAATGATGGACAATATTATTGTAAGCTGATGTCAGTTAGGATGATAGTAGAGATTTATTACAGCAGCAGTTTTAGCTACTTTTCTTTCTTTTTTTCAGCTTACCAGTCAGACAAACTTCACTTGTTTACCTTAATATGCTCATCTGCTGTTTTGCTCTTGCTATATATCTGGCTTGTAATAATGTGTTTAACTCAGTTGCTTGGACTTCCTTTCTTTGCATGCCAAATACTTGCTTTTCAGTTTAAAATTACCTGAATAGGATGCCTCTTTCATCATAAGCCTAGTTTCAGTGTTTTCATGCTGGCTTTCAACTCAGCCTCAAAATCTCATCTGCCTATTTGTCCTGATTAAATTCTGGACTAGCTGTAGCTCGATAAATAACCACGTCAACTCTTTATGAAGAGTTCATTCTTTGCAACAAAACTTTTTTTTTTTTGAAACCTCACTGCTTGTTCATTGTAGGTCTAGATCAGTGTCTCTGTAGTGCTGGATGTTGTCTAAATCCTGATTAAGTTGAAGTACATGAACATCAGCACTAACTTTCACTATCTGTTTCTGGTAAGAAAAATGGAAGGTCAAAGTTACTAATGAGATCCTTTAACACCTACAAACTTAGAATCCTGTGAGCTTTTTTTGGTTGCTAGATGCAGTATGTCTTGCTTGTTTAAGAAGGAGAGAGAAGCTCTGGGTCAAACCGCAAGGTCATGAAGACTATTGGCGCAGTCAGGAATCTGGCTGTAGGGCCCCCCACTGGTTGTGGATTAGTGGTTAAACTGCAGCTTACAGTGTCCAAACTTCTTACTGCCTGTACTTGTTTGGAGCACTTTGCAATACGCAGCCCCACCACCACTCCAAATGCCCCACCTCCTTCCTTAATGAACGAATTATTTTTTCATGTTGCTGAATGTGTTAGTCTTTGTTTTCTACATAATAAAAAATTGTAGTTGGTTTTAAATGAGCAAGATTTTGTCCACACATCTGCTGTCTTTGTGAAAGCATTGTACACTGCATCTACAATGGAGGCATTCGGGTCACAATACAGACTGTTCCTGTAGCAGAGATTTTCAGTCTGATTTCTCTCTGAAATTTAAATATACTTTTTTTTCAGATTGGCATGTGGAATGCTTTCTGACTGCATTCTTTCTGCCTGAAGACTTTATGTGTTAGATTTATTTGACTCCTTGCGTCAGTAGATGATTCTGTGTGATGTATTCCAGATTAATGTATTGCAGTTTATTAATTTTTTTTCCCTAGGGATCTAATTGGTGTTTTTTCCAGTTAACAAGTACTGTGTTGTACTTGGTGGTTCTCTGAGTTGTTATGTGCCATTATTGGAAGTCTAGTTCTTACCTCTCCGTTCACTCAAGTGTATATGTGCTAGACCTGCCATCTTTATGGTGTGTAATGATTGTCATGACTAAACAGTCTCTTTTTCTCTCTCTCTCTCTTTCCTTTAAAACTGAGGGCATTGCTATTGCGAAAATAAATCAATGGAGACAGTTTGTTGCTTTTCTCTCTGGAGCACTTTCTGTGTTCTTCTGCTCTGAAAAGTGTTTGTGCTTACTGGATAGGCTAAAGTTAACAAGAAACAAGTTATGTTTTTCTTACCATAATCCTTTTTCACTGTCTAGCCTCTTAAACACTGAAATGAGTAATACCTTTTTTTTTTATTTTAACAGAGCATGAAGGGAAAAAGTAAAAGTAGTCATGATCTCCTGAAGGATGATCCACATTTAAGCTCAGTTCCTGCCGTCAAAAGGTTAATATGTGATTTCCAAGTTCTAGAACAGATTTACTTTCAATATGTTATACCAAACCATCGTCATGTATACTCATTTAAGAGTTAACTCATTACTTAAGGAATGTTAAGAAATGTTAACTCATGTTACTCTTTAAAAAATTAGGAGTGCCAGTGCTGGGTCAGACCAAATATATCTCTAACCCAATAAGCTGTCACCACCACTGGCCATCAGTGGATGCCCAGTAAAGAATAAACACTGGGCAAATGTAATGTTTATCTGAGTAGTCTTCCAGCCTCCATCAACTTTCACCTCAGAGAACTGTCAGAGTTTGATGTCGTTCATCTGTTTAGTAACCTTTAATAGAGCTCTCCTCAAAGTATGTATTAAGTATCTTGTAATACTGTTTCCATTCACACCCTCCTGTCTGCTGCAGAGCAAAGTATCTCCCCTTTTTGTTCTGAACCTGGATGCTGCTAGTGGCACTTCATAAATTCTAACTCTCATTCTGGAAGAGACAGTGAGCAGTTAGTCCCTTTTATACCTCTCTTTACCAGGGTCCTGTCTTAGACTGTCTCTTTCCTAGCCTAAACTTTTAAAGTTACTTCAATTTTCTTCATGCAGAAGATGTTCTGTGTTGTGATTATTCTGGTTGCTTTTTCCAACCCTCCAATCCTGCTAATTCCTCAAAAATACATTTTTTTCCAAACCTAAAGAACACACTAAAAATTAGGTGAATCATAAATCCATATGCTTGGATAAAGTTAGTTTTCTTCTCCGTTTCTACTTAGTACTGTATAAATTCTGATTTTAACCACAGTTAAAAGTATTAAAGTGAGAAAATTCCATGAAAATATGTTAACTCCAAGAATTTGCTTGGTTTGGAAGGAACCATTAAACTTTATCACATCCAACCTCCCTGCAATGAGCAGGGACATCTTCAACTAGATCATGTTGCACAGAGCCCAGTCTAACCTGGCCTTGAATGTTTCCAGGGGTGGAGCATCTGCCACCTCTATGAGCAACCTGCTCCAGTGTCTCATGACCTGCATCATAAAAAACATCTTCCTTTTATCTAGTCTGAATTTAACCTCTTCTGATTGAAAACTATTACGCCTTGTTCTTTCACAACAGGCCCTGCTGAAAAGTCTGTCCCCATCTTTCTTATAGACACACTTTAAGTATGGAAAGGCTGCAATAAGGTGTCCCTGGAGTCTCTTCAGGCTGAACAATCCTGCCTTTCCTCATTGGAGCAGTGATCATCTTCATGACTCTCCTCTGAAGTGTCTGCATCATGTTTCTGTCTTTTCTGTGCAGGGACCCCAGAGCTGGACGCAGCCCTGCAGGTGGGGTCTCACCAGAGCAGAGCAGAGGGACAGAATCCCGTCCCTGGCCCTGCTGCCCATGTTACTGTGGATGGACAGGACACATTTGGCTTTTTGGGCTTCAGGTGTACACGGTCAACTCATGAGCAGCTCTTCTTCCACCAGCACCCCCAGGTCCTCCTTGCAGGGCTTCTCTCAGTCCATTTGTCTCCCAGTCTGTCTTGAAATCAGCAGTTGCCCTGACCCAGGTGCAGCACTTTATTAAATTAATGGCATTGATTGCAACACATCCAGAGTTTCTTTGATGATCTTGGTTACTTAGTGATTGTTTAGAGCACTCTTCAAAGCCTTGACTTTTGGGACTTCTTTAATATTTCTTCCTTTTCTCTAACATAACTTCTGTTTTTATGTTGTGGATTAAAAAGGTTCAAGGGTCCTTATTATTAGTTGATGATAATTAACACTGGGTGTATTAGCCTTAGTATATTCAAATAGATTTTTTAATTTACCAAACTGCAGCTGTAATAACAAATTAAAATCTTGATGTTAAGCTTAATTATCAGTAAAATGCATCTTCCAAAATGTCACACAGAATCACACACAAAATCACTGGGTTGGAAGAGACCTTCAAGATCACCAAGTCCAACTCATGCTGTAACACGAGCTCAACTAAACCATGGCACTGAGTGCCACATCCAATCTTTTTTTAAACACATCTTTTTTTAAAAACATTTAAAGGATGGTGACTCCACCACCTCCCCGGGCAGACGATTCCAGAACTTTATCACTCTTTCAGCAAAAAACTTTTTCCTAACATCCAACTTAAATTTCCATTGGCACAGCCTGAGACTGTGTCCTCTTGTTCTGTCAGCTGCTGCCTGGAAAAGGAGACCAACCCCCACCTGACTACAACCACCCTTCAGGTAGTTGTAGAGAATGATAAGGTCTCCTCTGAGTCTTCTTTTCTCCAGGCTAAACGACTCCAGTTCCCTCAGTTGTTCCTCACAGGGCTTGTGTTCCAAGGCCTTCACCAGCCTCGTCACCTTCCTTTGGACACATTTGAGTGTCTCAACGTCCTTCCTGAACTGGGGAGCCCAGAACTGGACACAGTACTCAAGGTGCAGCCTCACCAGTGCTGAGTACAGAGGAAGAATGACTTCCCTGCTCCTGCTGGCCACACTATTTTTAGTACAGGTCAAGATGCTGTTGGCCTTGTTGGCCACCGGGGCACACTGCTGGCTCATATTCAGTCGGCTGTCAACCAGTACCCCCAGGTCCCTTTCTGCCTGGGCACTGTCCAGCCACACTGTCCCCAGCCTGTAGTGTTGCAGGGGGTTATTGTGGCCAAAATGCAAGACTTGGCACTCGGACTTGTTGAACTTCATCTTGTTGGACTCTGCCCATCTATCTAATTGTTCCAAGTCTCTTTGCAGAACCCTCCTACCTTCCAACAGATTGACGCACATCCCCAGCTTGGTGTCATCTGCAAATTTACTAATAGTAGATTCAATACCCTCATCCATGTCATCAACAAAAATTTTAAACAAAACCGGCCCCAGCACAGATCCCTGAGGGACAACACAATATAAACTAGTTGCAATGAAATGCTACTAATTTTTTGATAAATGAGATCAAAAACATCTCAACTAAGTTTTGGTGGTTTTAACTGTATACATTAGTGTTTTGCTTGAATAGTTCAAGATATGGTTGGGATATCTCCATTGTATAAAAGTCCTTGTTTTTAAATATTTCTCATTAGAAAAGATTATGACGGTCAAATGATAGAAAATAACATTAAATGATACTTTTAAGATAAATGTGAGGATGATAAAAATTAGTAAATTGACTAAAACTTCAGGTGGCTAACAGTTTTTTTAATTTAAGAAATGTTTGGTTTTAAATGTTATTTTGAATCTCCTCTAGCTCTTCAAAGTAATTATTATTTTTTTTCTTTTAGTGAAGTGACAAATGAAGAAAAGGATTTGAGTGAGGTAAGTACCATTTTTTTACTAATGGGCCTTTGTATTTTACTGTGTGCAGATTAGATTTTCTTTGGGGAACAAATGCCACTAGAGATCTTTGAGAGCTAGCTCACGTCAGATTTCCAGTAAAAGCCTGAAGGCCCACTCCAGCTCTAAGGTTTGGCTATTCACAGCAAGGTAGATTTAGCATAGTACCTACTACACTTTTTAAAAACTGCTAATATTGTATTGCAGTCAGTAGGTTAGGTATGTAGGAGTATGATACATGGTTTGAGTACCACAGGATGATAAACCACCAGAGTGATAAAAACCTTAACTCAAACTGCTTCTAAGAAAATAGGTAAAATTAAGTTTGTCATGAATAATTATGTAATTGCAATGCTTGAGGGTAAGTCTGCATGTGAGTGAGAGTCCTTTTTGAAAGGTTTCTTCAAGAGAACAAAAATCGGTGAACTGTTAAATTGTGGCAGTTAAATCATATTGACGAAGACTGTCACCTCTGAAAGACATGAAATCTGGATAATCAAGCAGTAACATTCAGCTGAACATGGAAGCACTTTAAATACAAGTGAATTGTCATACATGGTGCAGATAAGCTGAAGTATTTCTTTGTCTCCAACCACAGATCATGGGAGTACCCCTTTGAATTGCTGTTGAGATAAAGATGTAATATTTGACTAGGAATGTAATCTCCCATTCCCCTTACTGAATCCTGGAAAGCATTGTTTTTATATCTATCCATTATGCACAGGTATTAACTACACTGTGTTGACACACTGTAAGTAAAGGAAGAACACAGTCTGTCCCATTCGTGTGCCTAAAAAAAGGCATCTGCTTACAGCCTGTTCCTTTTTTCACAAGGCATAGTATGAATTCAGGGGTTTTTTTACTCTTCCCCTCCTGCTGTGCAAGAGCATTTTAATGTTAGAAGGGTTTGGAGAATGCTATTTAATGATTAATTCTTCAGATGTTCAAGTAGCCCTTTCTTAAACAAACTGCATTTGGGGAGTATAGAACATGGATGCATTAGGCTGAAGAATAAAAATATAAATAAATATACCTAATTAAGCCAAAGTTGGAAATATGAAGGTGTTTTCTTTTTTTTCCTGGAGAGGTGTTCTCTTAAGATTTCATTTTATTGAAAGATTTTAGCTAAGATCTAGCATTTCAGGCAGTTCCCTGAGTCTTGTAAAGTGGTACTAGTATTTTGTCATCTCTCTTGGAGTTATTTTAGTTAACATATCACAGGATCACTTTTGCATTTACATAGCTGCAATGTGTTGGTCGTTTTATAGCCAATCCTGGGAGCAAATAATTCTTCCAGATCTCCCTACCTCCCCCAGCTAACAAGCCCATAACGTGAAAGAGAAACTCTTGCTAGTATTCCCTAAGCACCTGGCCTTGGTGTTCATGCTATGAAATACCATCCTGTTTCTCTTACTGCAGTCCTCAAAGTCATACATTTAATTATTTGAGAGAGCCTTTGTATTAGCAGTACTTTGTAGCTGTTTGTTAAGATTCTTTTTGTGCCCAAGTCGTTAATGGAAACATTCTATGAAATGTGTTCACAAAATTCTTTTCCCCACCAGTGACACCTCTTTTCTGCACAATTTCATTTCCTCTTCTGTATGTCAGTCAGTTGCTGAGCAGCAAGTTTCGTGCAGTACTATGTATAAATAAAATTACATATCTACCCCTCAATCCAATAATCTTCTTAAATGGGAAAATCGTATTGCATACAGTATCCATTAGTCATTCTGTCACAAAGTATCTCTTTACATTTTTATTTCCCTAGTAAAGAGAAGAATAGGGCAACTCCACCCAGCTAATAACAGCAGCAAGTAGTACAGCTTTCAGGCAGGCAGTTTTGCATTTCTGTGTCACATGGGAAACAATCATCAGCCAACAGAACAGCCACTTTCCTTTTGAGATGCCCTGTAGTTCAGTCTGGGTTGTTGAATCTATTGTTAAATCTGTTTGTTGAGATCAGATGAACTTCATGAAAGAGGGACTGAAGGACAAGACTGGGCAGGAGAAAACAGCAGAGCTGCAGGAGGGAAAGAGGTTGAGGAGAAAGGTTATATCCTATTTTCTCAGTGTTTTTTGGAAGAAAAATGGTGAAATACAATGCAAACTGAGAGTAATGGATGGTTTGGGAAGCAGGGGATTTATCCCAGTGGGAGAAGTTGAACCAGTTTGTCCCTCCCATTTTAACCCCCACTCATGTTACTCAGATTTCTGTAATTTTTAACTAGCTTACTGCTTAGCGATTGCAATTTGTCTACAGTTTTCTGTTTTAATTCCAGATTATCTCCTGTCTAACTCCTTGTATTTCAGTTAAATACTTACCTAAACTCTAGCCAAATCTCTGCCAGGAAGTTGTCTTTGTCCTTGACTGTTAAACACTTTGAATACAGTTCTGTCACTTTCTCTTTTAAACCTGCCGCTGCCATTGAGGTCTATAGTCACCCATCTCTCTGACAATTTATCATGTAAACAAACCCTTCAGAAAGTTTCATCATCTCCTCTGTGAAACAATACCTTTCTGGTAAATTAAGGGAAATGCTGATCCTATTCCACTTTTCTCTTCCTCTTTTGAAAAACAACAGACAACTGCCCCACCAACAACCTTTCAGTCTTTTCATTGGCAAAATGTTTAGCTATTTTACTGTACTGAATATTCAGAGAGTTCTTTTTTACTCCTTACTGGTCTTGTCTAAATCTCAAATCTAAGCACAGTAGTCTAAAGATTCCAAAACAGTGACTCCACTACAGCTTCTGAAATCCAGTTTTTAATTTTTCTCTTCTATTCTCAGATTTTTCTTCTTGCTGCTTTTACTTTTCTGTTCTCTCCCCCTCCATGTTTATGGACATGATCTTCATGCTACTCTTCCTCCTATCTGTCTATCCCACCCAGGATGTATGCATAGTCTTCCTTCCCAAGTGCTTACATTCTGGCAGTCTCCTGGATACGGTAAAGTCCTCTGGATAACCATTTCTAAGTGTCCTTTCTTTCTTTGGCTAAGATTAGAATCATGTGGCATCTTACACTTACTTCTCTTTTGCTCATTAGCATCACACCAAAGTAAACCTTCAATCTGCCATTCTTAATTGAGATTCATACAGACCTCCTTCTTCAAGGAGGGAAGCAGTCAAACTTAGATCTGTTGATCTACTCAGGCCACTTCTTCATTCTCCCTTTGAATGTCTTTGATCCAAGGTGGTTTATCTCCTTTTGCCTACCTCCCCTAGGCCTGGCGGGCTGAGTCCTCTCCTTGGACCTCTGTAGCAAGCTGAGATGATTGATTCCACAGGTTTTCACAGCCTGTTATGGTTCATTTAGCATTCATAAATTCCATAACAGGGGCTGATGGGCTAACCTCTTCCATCCCATCATGACTGTAGTATAGCCTTGTGGCAGGAAGTCCTTAAATTTTTCTTTTCAGTGGAAAATTAAGGAAAGGTTTAGTGTATTGTCTTAATCAAATTTTGGGTTCATGAGTAATGATTAGAGTAATATCACACTGCAGTGACCTGTAAGAGTTAATAGTCTAGTATAGAGTGTTTCAATATTTTTAGAATAGACTCTTTTAATTTTTTTAACCCTACAGAAAAGAAGTAATTTGTGTGTGAAAAAAAAATCATATTTGTATTTCTTTGTTCACTCTAAAGCAAATAAGAAGATACTTGTTTGAAAAGTTTGCTTTGAAATGAACTATTCATCTTTTTTCTTGGAAGAGATTATATTTATAAGAAACGTATTTTCATATTTGACATTTTGTACTAAAAAAAATTCTAAAATAGTTTTATAATTTTAAATCAATAAAGGACGAAGAAGAACATGATGAAGATGCTGACAGTGTAGAAGATGAAGTTGCTAGTAATGAGAGATCTCAAATAAAGGAACGCATTGCCAAGAAATTGAAAATTGATGCAAGTGAAAACGCTAAACAGCAACTTCAAGAGGAAGAAACTAAGACAGAAAGGAAAACAACTAGTCGCAGGTAAGGATTGGTTTCTTTGTTTTCGTTAGATTGTTTACAGTTAGAGATTTCTGCTCAGTTCCAGTTTTGCAGTTACAGCATTGATAAATGAGTGGTACATTAAAAATACTCCCTCCTGTCCACCTCCAGCTGTGGAAGGTGAGATGGCCTATTACTTTAATCCTTTCTAATTTCTTAGTTTTGTTTGGCAGTTTGAATCAAACAGTTAACATACATTTTGTTACGCTCAGTACTTATTGATACCTTGTATGGGAGTTTTTTTTATTTTTTCCTGTGAGTTAGAAATTAAGTGTATTTATATGTATTGGTCACACTTTACTTTGTCTTTCTACTTTCTACTTTCTGTTTACTTTGTCAGTCTACTCAATGTTGTAGGAATGAGTTTTGCACCTTCTTTATCTGTAATAACACATAGTAGACATCTGCCACTGAGACTCTCAGAAAGACTTCTTAGTCATCCCGTGAAGTCTCATTTAACACAGTACTCGTTCTTGCAGTGTAGCGCCTTTCCAGCACTGCAGTTGGCACATCAGTTTTTCCTTACAGACATCAAAGCATGGATTCCTGTCATGTACTTTAGCTGTGCCAGTCTTTGTGAACATCTCTTCCAACTCAGAATATTGTGTGATTCTGTGCTGATTAGCACTCAGTTTTCAGTGAGTTAATTTGTTTTCTTGGAACCTTGTGTCTTGACAGTTTCTCTTGCAGCATGAGTTTGGGGATAATACTGATATTACATAAAAACATCCATCATGTAGGCAAGTGGTGAATAGTAAGTCTGATGTAGAACTTACTAGTTATTATTATTCAGTGTTTCAGTAAATACAGACTCCAGAAGTTCCTGAAGAATTAAGTCTTCACGGCTAAAAGGTTAAATGTGTAAGTTTACTTATTCAGTGAAACTTGCTGGGGGCTTGGGAGAGGAAACATCAGAAAGCTGATTCAGACTCTTAACTTTACACAGCTGTCATAGATAACTGCCTGATTAAATTATTCAGGCCTTGCCCATACTAAATTCTGCATATGTAGTGGCTGCTTTGGATTCTCTCCCATAACAGTTTCCTCTGAAGGGAACCATTCTGGTTTCTTTTCCTATTGTGATTTCTTTTCCTCTTCATTTTCCTTGTTTTCCTGTTTCTTTTAATTGTTTTGGTTTTTTTCAGTTTAGTCTCATTGCAGGTAAGATTTTGTAGGTAATGGCCAAGGCATAATGCTGACATGGAAGAGTCTAAAACAGTCTAGATTTTGTCTTTGTTTGTGACAAAAGAATACCTGCTATACCAGTTCCATAGTAGTTACCATCCCTATTATATCGCTGGGATACATCTAGGAGAAGTAAAGGCTTTGGATCAAAACATGTGAAGCTAAATTTGTTGTCATAATAGACTCTCAGATAAAACATATTGAAACTTTGGTTAGTAGACAGAAGAAGTAACTGAAACAAAATCAGTTGCTGTTTTACAGTCTTCAGAAATTCAGGTATCTGACTTCCACCTCTTGCAGGTTTTTATGGTTTTATATGACTCTATATAATTGCTAAAAATAAAACCAATCGTATGTTTTATTGAAAAATGGGCTTTTGTCAGTTATGGTAAGTGTTCAGTCATTATCTTAGTTGTAAAGCAAAACTTACTAAGAGAAAAGAGAATTCACTCCCTGATGTCGCAACTTGATACCTATCAATAGAACTGTTTTACTGGAAGAATTTTATATGATTTTAAAATAAAGATTAGTAAGTTTTGACCATCCCATGGTAGGTAGTATTTTTAACTGTCTGGCCTTTATGTTTAGAAGCAGGCCACTATTTTAGTTGTAGAAAAACCTGCATTATTTTAGATAATCTTTTTAATACTAAAGTATTAAAATATTAATACTTTAATATTTAATACTTTCCTGTCATATGATTTACTTCTAGTTTGAGTCTAGGTAACTAGCTTCAATGATTTGTTAGATTTCATGTAATCAACAAGACCAGTGTGGTCAGATCTGTAAACTGATGTTACTCTATATTTTTTGGAACGATACGTAAATCTGATCACTTTGTGGGGTCATGCGTTGTGGTTTAACCCCAGCCAGTCACCAAGCCCCATGCAGCCACATGCTCAATGTCCCACCAGCAGGATATGGAGGAGAATCAGAGAATTCAGCTGAGGTAAAGACAGTTCAATAGGGAAAGCAAAAGCTGCACATGCATGCAAAGCAAAACAAGGATTGAATTCACTGCTTCCCACAGACAGGCAGGTGTTCAGCCATCTCCAGGAGAGCAGGGCCCCATCACACCTAACAGTGACTTGGGGAGACAAACACCATCACCTCAACTGTCCCCCCCCTTCCTCCTTCTTCTCCTGCTTTATACACTGAGCATGATGTCGCATGGTCTGGAATATCCCTTTGGTCAGTTGGGGTCAACTGTGTCTCCTCCCAACCTCCCATGCACTCCATTTCTCCTGCCAGTGTGGCAGTACAAAAAGCTGAAAAGGCCTTGGCTCTGTGTAAGCCCTGCTCAACAATAAAAAAAAAAAAATCTCCGTATTACTAACTCTATGTTCTGCACAAGTCCAAAACATGGCTGCGTGCTAGGTGCTGTAAAGAAAATTAAGTCTACCCCAGCGGAAACCAGCAGAGTTATGTACACCTGCATAAAACTCTAATTCTTGAGCACTGGTTTTCTATTTTTTCACCGTTCCTTTCTCTCTGTAAGAACATGTGAATTGCAGTAAGTGAAATAAAGTATCAGGATTTTATGGCTGTGTTAGATACAACTAGAACATAGTTCAAAAACTATATGGTTTTGGAAGAACATATATAAGACATCTTGTAAAACATATCCCTTGACTTTTCCTTCTGTTGTCTTTGAAGTTGTGCTGTGTGTTGCTTTGGGAATTGGTGGCTGTACCATCTCTACTGTAGTCTGTATAGCAAGATCAATAAGTATGATCCCAAAATCTGGTTACTAGTCCTGTGGCTGAGATTGAAGTTTAAGTTTCTCAGAGTCAATGAATTGTTCTTGGTTGTGGAGACTGAACACATATAGTTTAGCATTAAATAGTCAGTATATCCAGTAGTGGAGGCAAGGATTCAGAAACTTGAAAGGAGAGCTCCTAGAAGAGCTCTCTCTGAAAAAGAATCTTGAACTATGTTTCTGCCAAATAACATTTTTAGAGTAGCAAAACGCTTTAGAATCTGTACGGGTTTACTACCTACCTATCTGTCCAACCACCTGTCCACCAATCTGTTTAATTGTCCCTGGGGTTTTATAAGAATGGCTGCTGGAAAAAAAAAAAATTGCCTAAGGTGGAATAGCAAGTTTGTAGCATAAAGAGAACACAAAGCTAGAGGATACCCTTAGGAATGAGATACTCAGTGTCCAAGCCTGCATCATGTTTTAGCTCATTTTCAGAGGCATTTGTGTAGTCAGTCTGTAAACTTCTAGCTCTGCATGTGGTTGGTCGATGTGCTCTGTTTGTGGTTATTCTGCTCTTTCAGGGAGGCAGTAGTAATAGTATTGCAGCCAAATGGGTTATCTTAACTCAGAAGAGGGTTTTAACAGATGCATTTTTAGCATTTGGGAGCCATAGCCTTGGGAGATACTGCTTAGTATCACAAGTAAAATAAATTTCTAGACTTAATGTTTTCCAAATAATTGTCTGGCACCCTCTGGCATGAAAATCAAAGGCATGATATTGTTTGTTATAAATAACGTGCTCTTACATTTGAGGTCAGTTTAGATAAAGTAAGATAAACAATATCAAGTTGCATTGTCTGAAATAGTGACTATTTTTTAAGTGTACTGGAGATCTTTGATAATATACTCATGGGTATTCACCACCCACTGTAGTCAAAGCCTGTGGTGATCAGGGGAAGAGATGTGGGAGGTGTAAATGTCAAACAAAAAGTTGGATGGACCATAGCTTGAGGGTCATGTCTACTGACATATCAGAGGGTGAAGAAACTTTTGATATCTATCAAAATTTCATGTCATCAGATACTTAAATGTGCTAACAGAATAATTGAACTTCTAACAGTATTTGTTTCAGAGTGCTGTCTTTAACATGCATGACTTTTTTTGCAGGAAAAAGTCACAGCTCTGTTTCTTTTCATCCAAATGTATTTGTGAGGTCTGAAGGTTGCACATCTATTTCAGAGAAGCAGTATGGAAACAATAGACACCTTCTCAAATTCATGGTACTGAGATCCAATACCCCTTCTAAATGCAGCCATACTTGAAGTGCTCAAATGATGAAGTTCATTTTAGTAATTTCAGTTTTATGCATTTTAAGCTCTTACATATGTTTTAAAAATAGTTTTATTCACTTTAAAGTTTTGTATTAGGTAAGGAACTTGGGGAAGGAGTTTCCCACTTGTTCTGGCAAATTGTTAGAGAAATTCCACAGGCCTGTAGTTTTTATTAGAAAGCTTAAACCTAAACTTCACACTATAGAACAGCTGTTTACATGAAGGAATGTTTAGAGATAGAAGACGTGTTTGCCATCATTGCGTATGTAATCAAATTTCTCAGCATCACATTGGGTTTGTAAAATGGCAGTGGCTTGAGATGACCACCTGAAGGCTTCAGAGTAAATAGGCCTCTTCTAGTCTCGTAACTAGAAATATTTCTTTTACATATTCTTTTCATCCTGTAGGTGGAGCTCAGATGCTACACATTTCTGGTTACTGGCTTTAAAAATTTTCAGTGCTTCTTGTTTGCAAAACATGCAATGTGGAGTGAAATACAGTAAACTGTATAGTTTTTCACTGTACAATCAACAAGTTCAGTTGCATGCTTGTAATGGATGTGGTATTAAATAGCAATATGGAACAAATGCTTAAAATAGCTAAACTATAGAGGAAGAGAAGCTGACTTTTTGAGTAGTTAATGTCACTTGAATTTAATTCTGTGTTTCCTCTTGTATATTTTTTTCTTAAAAATCCTATAATGTGCAGTTGAACCAAGTAATCACATTTCTTTTGGTTTAAAAGCTATTACTATCATAAGGAGATTAATGGTAGTAGTAGTAGCAGATACTATTAACTACTTGTAATTAATAGCTATATATCCACTCCTTTGCATTCCACTTTTTTTTCATATACCCATTTGTTTGTCATTGGTAAAATAAATTGTTTGTGAAGCTTTACGTATTTTCTATGATGATATATGTAATTACATCCTTCATCCTCAAAGCAGAAACCTAAACAGTTTTTAAGGTGTAATTTCTCAGACTTGTTTTTTTGTTGAAAGACAAGATGAAATAACTTGCACAAATAGCTTACTTCCCCACGGTCCTTTTGTCACCAGGCACAATTGTAATAAAAATAGTTAATAATGTGAGGCAGGAATTCAAGTTCATGCTAAGTCCAATTCAGACCAGGCAGTAAAAATTTAATATAGTCAAGACACCACGACATTTTCTTAGCATCAACATGAATAAACTTTGACACACTGAACATACACGTGTGCTTTTCTGAAGTGCTTTTATAGCAGTGTGGTGTGGAAAAGCCAAAGGTGATTTTATGTGATCACATGGAAGTCTTTTTTAAAAGACCTTTAAATAAAATTTTTCTCTCTTTATAAATCTGCAGTTGTTATAAATGATCATTTGGATATTTTGTATTTGTAAATTAATAATTTATGTTAGAATATATTGTTCTAAATGCATTTACTGTGCACTTGTTATCTTGTGCTTATAATGCTTATAAGGCATTATAGCGAAAAGCAGTAAAAATGTATCTTTACATGCTTCTACGTGTTTAAACTTAATCTAGTATCTCATCTTGTGTTCAGCAAGCTACTTTTTTGTTGATGTTGTCTTGTTACAAGTACAGCAATGGGATGTCAATATCATATATTTAGAGCTACTTAATTACTTTGGAATGCGAAGTTTTATCTGTTTCTATATAAACAGATAAATTTCTTCACAAAATTACTATTTCAAATTTATTAATGGTACTTCTAATCCTACTAGCATTTTTTTAAACTTAGTATAACTTACTATCAGACTTTGTCCAAAGATAGAGTTTGTCTCCTGCTTTTTCAGTTTAGTACCAGAAAATATACATCATATGTTAATAAGACTGGCTTTCGAGGTTCTGAATGGAAACAGTTCTTGCAACTGCCTTCAAACTTCACTGAACCTAGAGAACTGCTGCTGTTTTCTTACGGCAAATTCAGGTATTCTCTTAGTAGTGTTGTAAGCCGAAGGAGACTGTTAGATAAACCGTGTATCTCGTGCCATAATTTACTGCCAATTACCCTTGTATTGAACTCACTGTTTGTCTACAGCTAGACAGGAAAGGCATTCAAACATAATTTTTGTAGATATCACAAGAGTGTTTAGTATTTAGTATTTAGTCAGTGAGTGTATTCTATTCCAGCACATAGATATCTTATTTCTAACAGTACCTCTTCCAGTTTTACATTTTAACTTGTCTGGGTTCAGCTTGTAGTCACTGAATTATTTTTCTCTGTGTCTGTTTCTGAATTTCACTGCAGCGTGCTGTATTTTTTCTTAATTCAGCTGCTTAAATTCTAATTGAGTCCTTTTGATAAGCTGTACACATTGAATTCTTTCAGTCTTTCACAGTAAGAAATTTTTTCCAGTCCTCAAATTACTTTATGGTTTGGGTTCTTTTCCTTCTCCAATTTTTCAACATTCTTTAAAGCTCCTTCATCATTAATCTCTTACTAGCATTAATAATGCTGTATACAGAGAGCAGCAACTTTTTTTTTCCTTGCTTCCACCTCGCTGTTCATCCAGAGGCTGACCACATCAGCTCTTCTTACAGGTATTCAACTGATACTACTTACATTGCTAGGGCTTTCCACTTTCTTTTCAATCATCACTGCCTGAGAACTAGTTTCTCATTTTGTACACTTACACTGTTTTTTACTTCCTAGATTTTGGTGATTAGATGTCTTCAGCTTTTGTTTTATTCAGCAAGTGCAGGTTGCTTGGCAGTTCTGATATGAGTTTGTTACTGGGCAAGTTTGTGCAATTCACTACTAATGGATTTATTACTGTGCTCCCTGGAATGGATAGGTGTATTTCTACCTAGTGGTAGAAATGACTATATTCATTCACCTAGTCATTAATGTGCCACTGACAGCTATTTTAAGCAATAACTTTTTAACCTAATTCTTGAAGATGGTCTTTTGGCCTGTTTTGTGTCACTATTTTCTTTTTAAGAGTTCCTTACATGTACATACTGGGAAGCGAGTTTTCAGGTTTTTTGGGTTGACTCTAAAATTAGCCAAGTAAGCAACCAGTCAGGAACTTATGCTGAGTTCTACTAAGAAACTCTCTGATAGCATTGTGTCAGAATCTATATGCTACTCTGAAACCTAAATTTCCCCTCTTCCATTTTTTTTTTCTCAAAATTAAACTCATTGTACTGAATTTCAACAATGCCAAGTGCCGGGTGCTGCACCTGGGTCAGAGCAATACCAAGCACAAATACAGGCTGGGCATAAAATGGATTGAGAGTAGCCCTGAGGAGAAAATTTGGGGGTGTTGGTTGACAAGAAGCTTGGCATGAGCTGGAAACATGCATTTGCAGCCCAGAAAGCCAGCTGGGCTTCATCAAAAAAAGTATGGCCAGCCAGTCAAGGGAGGTAAAACCTGTATGAAGGATGGGGATAAACTTTTTAGCAGGGTCTGTTACAATATGACTAAGAGGCAATGGTTTTAAACTAAAAAGGGTTGATTTAGGTTAGGTATAACAAAGATGTTTTTTATGGTGAGAATGGTGAAACGCTGAACTGGTTGCCCAGAGAAGTGGTAGATGTTCCCCCCATGTGGTTCGTTCAAGGTCTGGCAGGACAGGGCTCTGAGCAACATGATTTCATTGAAGATGTCCCTGCACATTGTAAGGTCTTGGATGCAGTAACTCTTTAATTGTCCCTTGCAATCCAAACCACTCTAAGATTCTCCCACTTGAATCTCCTTCCAACCCAAGCCATTCCATAGTTCTGTATCTCTAAGTGTTAAGGCTAACACTTGTGTTTCACAGGGAAATTATAAATACTTGTATTTTATTAAAAATCATAAATCCTGTACTTTAAAAACGGACTTGTGCACTCTCTGTTTATTATGGTCCGTGTGTATGGGTGTTCTTTTAAAACTAAGAGCCATCATTAGTAATATAACAGCAAAACAGCTTGGGTTGTTTAACTTAACTTGAAGCAGGCCATTTTGACACTAAAATAAGTGTCCAAAGCATTAAACAATTTTAAACAATTTATATATTAAATTGATACATTTCAACTTTATGCAAAAGTAGCTATTTAATCAAATACTAAAATAATTTTAAATAATATTGAATAAAATTCTAACCAGTATTTCTGTAAATTGCAAAAGCTCATATAATGATGAATTTCAAGAGAGGAAGTAAGCAGCAAATCTTTGCTACTCATCCTGTTTCAATTCAGGGTATTGAAATATTTCTCTTAAATCCTAACTTTTAATGGCCTTTATTACACTAAACATACTTAGGACTGTTCTAAGTGTTCCAATAGTTGTTCTTCAGTAATTAATAGATTTCTGTTTCTGTTTTTTCACTCTTGATTTGAATTGTTGTTTAAAAAGCTCCTTGGAAAAGTACTAGGCATACAGTACTAGACATAGCATAAATACGCTGCTGCATATAAAGAACAGTATGGCAGTATTTTAGTCTTTCTGTTTTTCTGTATCTTGATTGAACTGTTTCCAAGCAGAATTCCATTAGGTTAGCCATTTGCCTTAGATACAATACATCAAGAACACTAGCTGAACTGACAGTTTTTCTTGTTCATCATGTAAGTTCTTCAGAAGGTACTAATTCAAGCATGTGAACTTGGCTATGACGACCTGACAAGGTTATAGGAGATAAAATTTCTGTAGTACCAACCTAAATATTTCAGTGTATGTCAGGGTAGTGCTCTTTTACTAGAGAAGCACTTTATGAAAATCTGGACAGGACTCAGCCCCAGTAAACAG